>LZPO01007965.1:301516-312577 GCA_001675575.1 Neotoma lepida
CCTAAGTTGGATTGTAATCTCCTATGGGATGCTGAGGCAGGAGGATCACCATTAGTTCCAGGGAAGCCTGAAAAAAACAAACACACGCCAAAAGACAACAGCAAAATGTTTGTGTGGCTGAAAGTTAAATCTCAAAAACAAATTACACTCACAACTCTAGTTCTGTCTTATCCCTTNTACCCTGTTCCTCCCTTCCAATGAGGTAGCATTCTGTTTTTAAGTATTTATTATCATATATGTGGTCATAAAACATACATACATACATGCATGTACTATACATGTAAGTGCAAATGTGTTTGAACCAGCTGGATAAAACCACCTTTATCTGTCTTGATTTCTTGCTGGATTTGTTACTGTACCTTGAGTGCTATAGCATTCTAAGGACACTTTGGAGTATATATATACACTGTTATTTATTTAGCCAGCTCCCTACTAATGAACATTTTAATTGTTTCTATTCTTTTACTATTTCAATTTTGCTGGTTTGGCGTTTTGTTTGTTTTTGTCAACTTGACACAAGCTATGGTCATCTAGGAAGAGGGGACCTCATTTGAGAAAATGCTTCCATCAAATTGGCCTGTAGGCAAGTATGTGAGGCATTTTCTTGATTGATGGGTGATGTGGGAGGGTCCTGCTCACTGTGGGTGCTGCTATCCCTGGGCAAGTGGTCCTGAGTCATAGAAGGAGTCAGGCTGAGCAAACCAGTAAGCAGCACTTCTCCACGGACTCTGCTCAGTACCTGCTTCCAGGTTCCTGCTTGAATTCCTGCCCTGATTTCTCTAATAATGGACTATGGTTGGGCATACAAGTCAAATAAATGCTTTCCTCCCCANGGTGCTTTTGATGAGTGTTTCAGCACAGCAATAGAAAGCAAACTAAGACACCAACCAGTGCCAATTCATACTTGGCACAGTACATACAACCTTTCCATCCTTGTATGCGCAGGTTTGGGGTAGATGTTTAGAGTAGTGAGATTTGGAGGTCAAAGAAAAAAAAATTGCCAGTGAGAATTCTGTATCAAGGGCTGGTTCTCCTCTGTAGGAGTTTACCATTTGGCTTCTCACCATTGATGAATGCAAGGATCTGTTTCTGCACAGTATTATACAACATGCCAGTCCTCGGATGTTTTGCCAATAATTCTCATTTTCTATTCCCCCCTTCCCTCTCTGTCTTTCTCCCTTTCTCTCCCTCTCTCTCCAATTGCATGAAGTTCAGGCTATCTTCAGGGTCATTGGGCAATGCAAGCTGGCTTTGAATTCATTTTCTTCTGCCTTCTGTGCTGGGATTGCAGGTGTGTGTCGCAATACATGGTTTAAGATTGATAGACTGTGTGTTTAGAAGCCATTTACATTTCTTTTAAAGTTGACTGTGTGTATTTCTCATGTACCATTTTTCTTTAGATGGTTGGCCTGTTAGCCCTTACATGGGATGATCAGATAGGTATCTTCCCATACAGCTGGATCAGTGCCTTGTCAGTCACTCAGGGTCCTGGTTCGGTAGCACCCCCTGCCTTAGATCTTCTCTAATTAGCCTTCTACTGTTGAAATGTGCAAAGCTGCATCTCTTTTACCCAGGTTTTATAGCAACTGCCGCTGGGGAGTCAGGGTAGAGTCTGCCTACCCCATCTTTTCTGGATACGGCTTGGGGATTTTACACTTATTTTCTTCTCTGATTGAAATCCTTTAAGCTGTGGTCCCAGAGCTTGAACCTGGGGCCTTCTACATAGTAGATGAATGCTCTGATACTGAGCTGCATCCCTCAGACCCAGGTCCCTTTGTCCTATCATAGTAATGTTNCCTTCAGTGGTACTTGGCACTCGATGGAATCCCCTTGTGTGTGTCTTTCCTGGCTNCTCTCTACCCTCTTCTCTACAAAGCACTCATTTTACTAGTATTTAGAACACTGACACATAGAAAGCATTTACAAATGGATGTTCAGCAAAGGCCTGGACAGGCAGTAAGCAGCATTGATTAAAATAATGTGTGTGGTGGCTCAGGAGGTAAAATCCACAAGGTAGAAGGAAAGAAGCAACTCCCACAAACTGTTCTCTGATCGCCACTTGCAAGCCATGCCACAGGCATGTTCTCACACTCACACAAAATAAATAAAATTATGCAAAAATTAATGAAGTAACATGTACTTGCTGATGGTCTAAGGAGATCTCACTACAGATGAGGTCATAGGCATGGGGCATGTGTGGCTGACAGTGCCATCCTAGAAGACAGGGATAACTGGATGGGTGGTCTCACAGTGTAAACATGAAGGCAAAGGCTGTGTTCTCACCCTGGCTCTCCCAGAGGTCTGCTTTACCACTCTGGAAAAGTNACTTCATCTTTTTGAGTTTTCATTTCCTCTTCTGTGAAACACTAGACTGAGATTTGCTGCTGACTAACACTCTCCAGTTGCAGCATTTTGGGATCCTCAAGTGTTTGACTCAACAGTTGGCGTGCCGTAAGGTTTAATTANGTGATCCAAATGATCAGCTATGCCGGCACAACCTGTCTCTCCACTGCACAAAATCTTGTGTTGGCAAGAANAGAAATGCGATAATTATGAGAGAAAAGATCTCCTCGAATCCTGACACCAAAAAGGCCTGCTAGCTTCTGGCAGTGTGTGTCTGTTTTAACAGTTATGTTCTCCAGTTGCCTGCTTAACATCTGTTTACTCAGGATGGGAAGGCCCCATGTGCTTAGTAACTGTTTTGACTTTAGTAACTGTTGCATGTTGCATGCTTGACTTTAGAAACGTTGTCTAGGTTGTCCCCATTGCAGGGGGAGTTGTCTGAAAACACCTGACACCACCAACTGTCTCCTCCCTCAAGCACTTGGCTCAGTAAGGACTCTGGGTTGATCTGGATTCNCCAAGTTACACCTCCCCTTCCCACTGTAGTAAGTGCAGACATACAATTCCTGTTATATTTGGCTTACAGCAGATATCACAGGCCCCTCCAATGTGGCTTAAATATTTTAGTTTCCCTCAAGTTCCTTGAAGATGTCTTTGGGAAACATCCAGGCCCATTCCACACATGCCGAAAGCCCAAGAAGGCTGTGCCAGGGTTGTGGCGATGTGCAGGCGAATCCAACTTGGCTGTTTGTATGTCTCACTCTGTAATTGGTGTGTGAATCCTANGCAAGTCATTTACCACAGTTCAGTGAATGGCCCTTTCCAGGAAAGTCAAGAGGCTTTTTTTCCCCTCTCCTCTGGCTTCTCTCTCACTTTCAGCTGTTCACTGGGTCTTATGTTCACTCATTCCCTTGACCATATGCAATATCTTGAATCTAGAAAGACCTTCATTTGCTGGGTGCTGGAATCTAGACTGAGATGAAGCTACATACAAGGAGAACTTCGTGTTTCTTCAGAGATATTTCGACCTCTTGCTGCTTTTTCTGTTCTTCTGTCCCTGCATCTGAGTCAATTATGACTCAGTACCAGTGGTTTTCTTAATATAAAACTAATAAAATTATCTCTGAGAACTTTTAAATGATCTGTGCAATCATCAGGTAGCGTGGAAGCTGGGCAGCAGGGTATAATTTTATTTTACCATCTTAAATTATTAAAGTGAAAAAGTTTATAGACTGCAGCTCCTGTTGGGAGGGTTACTTTTCACTGTGTGGGCTCATGGTGAAGAATAATTAGAGGCTGGGTAGGGTGCTGCNTGCCTTTAATCTCAATTCTTGGATGGTGCAGGCCAGTGGGACAGGAATCAATGGTCAAACCTCACCATACAGAGAGTTCAGGGCCAGTCTGAGCTACCTGAGACTATTTCTCTCAGAAAAAAAAATGTGCAGATTAAAAGTAGACAATAAGCATAGCTGTTTAAATTCAGAGATGATCAGTATAGTTAAAAACATTGAGTATAGTCTAGTTGTACATCATAACAGAATTAAATAAGCTAAAATTTAGAATAATTTTAGTATAGCCACTGAAGTAATTTTTAAATTATCATATTGGAATTTGTTTATAATCTACTATTATATAAAAGAATTAGGTTCTGCCAATATATGATCCAGTTTTTAAAAATTCTAAATGAAGCCAACTGCAGTGGATTAAGTCTACAATGCCATCACTCAGAAGTCTGAGGCATGAAAAGTGTCATGAGTTTGAGGGTAGCCTGGGCCTCATAGTTCCAGGACGCCTGGGCTACAGTGTGAAACTGTGTCTTAAAAAAAAAATTATAAATATATTTTTAAATGTTAAAAATGTAAAGCAATAGGAAAATTATTTACATAGAAATTTATTTAAATATGTTCACTAATGTGTTTTATATTTGTGCATATATTTATATACATGAAAGTATATGTTCATGTTTACCACTTGGAAGAAAATCATCTATAAAAAATTAATTATTTTTATCTGATAACTATGTAGTACACTGATTAGTCTCTCAGACTATGACTGGAGCGTGTGAATNCAGCTCCTGAGCCTATTACTTGCTGGCCATGTGACCTTTTCCAAATTATATAATAAAACATGTGCATCATAGAATAATCAAATCAACTAAATTAACATATCAATTAGCACCAATATTTATAATTTTTTATAATAACAACATTTGAAATCCTCTTGTAACTTTTTTTTTTTTGAGACAGGGTCTCTCCATGTAGCTTTGGCTGGCCTGGAACTTGTTAATGTGGACCAGGCTGGCTTTGAACTCATAGAAATCCACATGCCTCTGTCTCTTGTGTGCTGGGATTAAAAGCATGTACCATGATACCTGGCCTCTTGCAACTATTTTGAAATAGACAGTACATAATTATTGTATTGCCAATCTTGTATAGACACATCTTTTTGTAGCATAAAGGTTTGGATTAGTAAAAAAGACATAATAATAATGTACTTTAGGTTTCTAAAATAGATTGTTCTGTCAGGTGTATTATCAGATATAAGAGGAGAAGGAAGTCTCCTAGCTGTGTTGTCAAACTTTGGCACACATCATTATCAGTAAGAGGGCTTACGAGGACAATTACTGGGTCCCACCCTGGACAGTCTGATTCAGCAGGTCTGGGTGGAGATGGAGAATCTGAATCTCTCATAAGTTTGCTGCTGCTGACTCAGGACCATCCTGTGACACCCACTGACGTGCAACGTCTAGTGCCACCATCCTAGACCTAGTAAAGACTGAGGATTCATCATCCCGGGCTTTTAAACCGTTCCTGTTGCATACTACTAGACCTTCNTACCTCCTTCCCTTTCTTCCTTTCATAAACATGCGTGGACCACTTGTCATGGGTCAGGCACTGTGTTTGGTGCTAGAGACAAAAAAAAGTTTCTGTTAAGGAGTTTCTGGACTCTTGAGTGATTTACTGTATGCTGGTAGCTCAGCTAGGAATTGAAGAGTTTGGTCACTAACTTTTTTTTTTGATATAGGATCTTTCTTTGTAGTCTATGTTGCTATCAAACTTAGCACTCAGGAGGAGCTAGGTTAGAAGGATTCCCAGAATACATCATACAACATCATGCCCAACGTATTAGTTTTATGTGTGTGTGTGTGTGTGTGTGTGTGTGTGTGTGTGTTTTGCCTGCATGTGCATATGTGCACTCTGTGCATGCTTGGTGACTATCAGAAGACAGCATCACATCCCCTAGAACTAGAGTTACTGATAGTGGTATCTGCCATGTGGGTGCTGGGAAGCAAACCCAGGTCCTCTGCTATAGTAGAAGTACTCTTAACTGCTGAGCCGTCTTCCTAGTCTCAACATTAACATATTTTAATAGTAATTACTATACATTCACTGTCCCAGGCACTGCGTGAAACAAAACAGAAATGTGTTATAATGTTTCCAGTATGCCAAGTATTTCCAGAAGCATTCTTTCAGTGGAGCCTCACACTAGCCAATTATCCATGAGTAACCTTATTGGCAAACAAATGAACCAAACCACAGAATTGAGNGTTTGCCTTATCTATACAGTAGGTAAGAGAGACTTGAACTTAATTCCTTATTTTCTATCTTGTTGTTGATCTAAATTTATAGAAGGGGCTGGAGTGATGGCTCAGCAGTTATGAGCACTAGCTGCTCTTCCGGANGACCCAGATCTGATTCCCAGCTCCCACATGGCAGTTCACAATCATCTCTAACTCCAGTCCTGGGGGATTTGATGCCCTCTTATGGCCTCTGTGGGCATCAGGCACATATGTAGTCCACAGAGCAAAACCACATACACATTCAATAAATACAAATGAATTTATAGAGAACTAAATTTTCCCTAAGGTCTCTCTTTCTTTCAGTGACTTTGTGATATTAGTTGAATTAAATGATCATTTTTACNTGTTATTTCAAGGACATATGTGATACTTAAAAACTTTTAAAGCCTTTTTTATTTTTTAATTCATTATTTTAGGAGTGTGGGTGAGTGCAGGTGCGTGCATTGTGGGAGCCCACAGAGGTTTCCTAGTGAAATCTGAGCTTGCTTTACCCAGCAGGGCTGCATAAGGGGATGGCTTGACGACCAGGTGTTTGGGAGGGTCAGCACTTGGCTGTGTGGTATGCTCTAGCAATGGGGAGGTCTTTTGCCCNGCCCCTTGGCATTGTTATAAAAAGCCCCTTTGAAGAGACAGAAAGGGCTGGTGGATTTTGATCCAGGTCTTCCTGAAGCTATCCTGTGTTTCTGTCTGTCTCATCTATCTTTCTATCTACAAATTCCTTATGCCTCTCTCCTCATAGGAACCCTGTAAAAGNTGGGAGCAGGCCTCCCACAGTGCATGCCACAATGTCTGTGAGGAGGTCAGAGGACCACTTTGTGGAGTTGCTTCTCTCNTTCTGTCCTGGGTGCTGGGGATCAAACTCAGGTCGTCAGGCATGCACAGAAAACACCTTTATCTGCTGAGTCATCCCGCTGCCCCTCTCCATGTATAGTGCTTTCAGGTAAGCATTGAAAAGTCATTTACTATTAGCAGCAAATGCAAATCTAAAACCACTTATTGTCTAATAAAAGTGATGACTGAAGTTTATATATTTATATAAATTGNAACATCATACAATTATATAAAAATATAAATGACAATACACACATACACACACGCACACAAATGAATGGAAAATGCAGACCTACACTTGACAGTGACTACAGAATGCCTGGGGTTCTGGGGAACAACAGTGAGGACACAAACCCAGTCTGAGGAAAGGATTAGGGTCTGTTTCTGAAGACTGCTCAGGGTTCATTTGGTTTTGTGGGAGAGGAATGATTCTTGTTATGTGGAGAGCAAGTGATCGTGTTAACGGGACTCAGACACACAGGAGTAGGGTTTCTGTTTATGTAGTGGTTTATGTTCCCCGATTGACTCACAGTGTGCTGTGTGGCTTACAGAAGAAGCCTAGAGAGGTGGGTGGACTGGACCAAGNAGGTGCTGGTAGGGCACATTGGATAGAAATAGCATGTGGGAGGAAGACTGAATCATAGGAGGTCAAAGCTTTGGCTTTGGAGCCACTATATCCTTGAATTTCATTCTTTCCCTGATTAGTCAGTGGTCTTGGACAATTTTGTGTGATTTCTCTATCTGGAGAACGCGGATGATAGTGGCGACTTCAGTAGGTTGTCGTGAGACTGAAATAAGGTAATGAATGCGTGCCTAGCTCTAGACACAGTGTTTATGTTGGGGCTCAGGAGAGAGTACCCCAAAGGGAAGGTATCCTAGAGTGTTTGGTCTTCTGCCCTCTGTCACCCTCTGTCACACCTAGCCCGCATAAAACCCACAAACATTTGTTGTCAAGTTACAGTTACAATTTCACCAATC
Organism: Neotoma lepida; assembly: GCA_001675575.1. Lineage (NCBI taxonomy): Eukaryota > Metazoa > Chordata > Mammalia > Rodentia > Cricetidae > Neotoma > Neotoma lepida. The sequence continues at coordinate 309,249 of LZPO01007965.1, forward strand.
AGGATTTAGAGATTAGGGGCTTCCTTGAATGTTTCACCATTGTCAATCAATAAACAATGCAAGCCTTTCAGTCCAACCAATCAGATTCATTTGTTCCTTCTGTTGTTGGGAACAACCATAATGTTTCTATAAAACTAAAGATGCATAACGACTATTTCTATGGTTTTTGGGAGGAAGTTGATCAGCCGTTGGAAGGTTCTCAGATTCCCTAGGGCTTGGGAACCTGAATTTTATTTCACCCTGCAGGTAAACTGGAGTCAAAATGGCAGTACTCAGGCCAAGGTGCTTTTGCCTGCTTCCTTCACCTCCATCATTCTCCCCAGTGGGAAGCCATTGACACTAGAATTCCTCTTCCCCGGACAGTTCATAGAAATCAGAAAAATCCCTCTTCCCTAATTCAACTACAAAACCCCAAATTACTATTCTGACCTGTGTTAAGAGCTGGCCATCAAGAACTTATATATTATGGGCTAGAGATGCAGCTTGGTTGGTACAGTGTTAGCCTAGTGTTAAATTTCAAACCCAGGACAAACAGCTGAGATGCCTATTTAACATATCAAAGCAGACCTGGCCATCAGGTTCTCCTAGCATCCCTCAGTCCCTACCTGTTACAGGGTATGGCTGGCATATGCACCTCAACCCTAAACTCTCCAGCCCAGGGACTGGGCAGCCCTTCCCCCAGAGGCTATTCCCTATATAAATCCAGACGTTCTGATTACCCGCCCTTTTTGTACCTTTGGCGTCCTGGCTGCTGNACCTGGTTCCTCTCTCTTCCCTCCCCCTCCCCCTCCCCCCACATGGCCCAGTTCAGTCTGGTCATGTCCACTCTGAACTCTCCCAGCTGTCTATGCTCTGCCTATGCTGTCCCTTTTATCTACAATAAACTTCCTCCTCCACCATGCCTAGGAGCAGCCATGTCCTTTCCTTTCCTATTTATTTCTTTTTTTTCCCTCTCATTCATCTAGCACACATTAAACGCCAGNACTGCACAAACCAGGCATGATGGTGCACATCTGTAATCCTAGCAGTTGGGGAGAAGAGGCAGAAGGATCAAGAGTTCAAGGTCACCCTTGGCTATATAGTGAGTTCAAGGCTGTGCTATGTTACAGAGACTTGTCTCAAAAACTAAAACAAAAATAAACAAGGAAGAACTTCAACCTACTTTGCATGGTAATAGGTCATCTGACCCACGTGCTAAGGAATGCAGCAACTGAGGATTTGAGAAACGTGAAGAGCGACCACCCTGGCTGGGTTTTCCCCTGTCTGTTTCCTTCAGATTTTCCCGTTTTGTCCAAATCACATTTCTAACAAGGCTGTTGTTTCGTGAAACCTAAACATAAATCTGCTAACTTCCTCTGGCTCTTGGAGTCTTCAGTCTCAAGACTCCTGTGTCATATAGAGCTGAAACCAAATACTTTCTATGACTTTCTCTTGCTGTCTTGTCCCTTAATACAGCTGTGTGATCCATCATGAAGGGTGGCCCCTACACTTCCACAAAATAAACTCCCAACAAATGATAACATATGCGAATGCTGCTGATGGTGATTGAGGGGAGAAGTCATCACGAATGACATTNTCATNATCAATGACAGTCCCGTTGTGCATGATGTTGTGTGCTGCAGAGTAAGCATGGGGTGATGAATCCTGGGGAATTCACTGTCTGTGTGGGCTTNGACGAATTGGGCTGAGCAACTTTCCAGCTTTTCTGCGCCTATGCAGAAAGGTTGGCCAAAGTGGAGGAGGGGGAAACAGCCGTGGTTCTGTATCTAGCAGTCTGTGCTTTACTCTATGCGTTATGGTAGAACCGNGGCCAAAGACTGAATAGATAGGGTTTCCATTCCGAAGCCAGGAAAGGCAAGCAATGTGGAGCTGTGGATTCCTCCGATCTGTAGACACACTGGCATCTGTTTTGTTAGTTGCTTTCCTTGGTGCTGCAAGNAAGTACGTGACAAACACAATGAAGGGGAGGGTCTGTTTGGTTCAGTTTGATGGTACCTTCTGCTGAGTGGTAGTGGTGGAGTTATGGTGGCAGGGCTTGAGACAACTGCTCACGTATCAGGAAGCAGAGAGNTGAAAGCTGGTGCTCAACCTGCATCCTCTATATAAACAGTACACCACCCCAACCTATGGAATGGTACGTAGTACAGTGGGGGGAGTCTTCAACCTAAACGTAGGGAATCCTTCCTAGGTAAGTCTAAAGGACTTGTCTCTTCGGTGACTCCAGGTCGTGTTACACTGACAATAGGAACCATTACACCTGTCTTCAGTGTCGAGGTGAGAAAGAAATGAAGATAATTGACCTACTCTTCTGGGTAGAGTGCCCCAAATCTAGGCTGCTTCTTGTAGAATACACTTTAAACATGCCAGGTCTTTGCNTAGAGAGTGGTTATGTTGGTGAGTGCTCCTAGAAAGAGGGAACCAGTTCTTATATAGCCCAGGGACCTTAGGGAAGGAAGGTTGAGGGAGACCACAGCNAGCACCAACACTTGAGGGACCGGCTCTCTCATCCACTGCCTGTAATGGATGGAGCGGTNGAACACAGGGAACAATGGAACCANGGGAATGGTGATGAGCTGCCTGCTGAAGCTTCCCTTCCATTTTCCCATGACTGCATCAGAATNCACATTCTGAAATCAGGAGATGCCAAAAACAACAACAACAAAAACAACAGCTGCTGGGCCTCTCATCGACCTCAGNGTGTGGAGCTAGAAGGTANAATTAGAAAGCTTGGGAAATTGCTTAAGCCCAGAGTACCAAGTCACAATTTCTCTTGTTAACTNAACTTCCATACAGATGTCAGGTTCCAAATCACAGGCTGAAGAAACCTGCCATGGAGAACCTTCTCCATCNCAAACCACTGTAGCCTGAACCNCCTGATTCTGACTGAGCACTGGTGACTTTCCGATAACCTTCCTTCTCTTTCAGTCCCCAAAGTCCCTTGTACATTGGCACGGTCCCCGAGCATNGAAGGCCATGCCTCAGTCTTGAATGGCCTCCTCTGAAAGGCTGCCAGCCCTNTGTGGTTGTATTTTTTGATGACGGTCAGGATGTTTCAGCTAGCCTCCTGTCTTCAGCTATTAATGGTTCCTCAGCTTTGGGCTGAGCTCCACCACGGCTGAACTTCACCTCTGCTGCCTTCACACCCAGAGTCTTGGCAAGAAAATGTCTCTCCAACCTCTCCACCACTCCCATCCACCCACACCNCACCCTACTCTCTTCATAAAGGTCTTCATGGATGGGGGTTGCCACTTGCACAGCTTCACTGGTTTGACTGGTTTTTCTTGCTAAGGCAGCCCACTCCTTCAGGAGCAATGACCCACAGAGACCTG
>LZPO01007965.1:317097-338314 GCA_001675575.1 Neotoma lepida
CAGAGATGTCAGACCCCCTTGAGTGGAGTTACAGGTATGTGTGAGCTGCTCAGTGTCAGTGCTGGGATCTGAACCCTGGTCCTCTGATAGAGTAGAAAGTGCTCTTAACCACAGAGCTGTCTCTCCAGCTCCCATCCTGCCATAGCATGTTTAGGCTCCTGAGCATCTGAGCATGACAAACAAAACTTCATGATTGGACTTAACTTCTCTCTATTCTTCCTTCTTGCTGCTTTTCTCCCTGAAGGCAAGAACACACGTGCCATGAGCAAGCAAAGGGAGTGAGCCAGCAAGAGAGAACACCAGTCTCCTTTGTGTGTTTGTATGCCTTACATAAAGATTAGGTAGCCTCTCCCGTTAGGGGTTGATTCTGTTTCCTGACCCTAGGCTTTGGGATGGCCTTATGACTTGTTTCATTCGTTAAGGATACTTGACATGGTTTTGTATCAACTCTGAGTCTAGACTTAGAGATGTGGAGGGTTTCTGCTGGCTCTTGGAACCTGTCATTGCTGTGTATACAGGGCCAGGCAAACCTGCCAGAGGATAGGGACCTATTTGGAAGAGAGACTCTTTATTACATCCAAAGCTGTCTTAAGCCAATCTCCAGCTGGCTAATGTCCAGACACGCAAGAGGAGAGAGCTATCTGTGGAATGTCTGCTTACTGCTGTGCTGTCAGTTCAGCTGACCCTAGACTCANGAGCAAAAACAATGCTGTTAAGACCGTGTACCTGGTACGTGTATGTGTGTGTATGTACAAATTCATAGGAGTGTGCCTGGGTGTATGGATGTGTATGTGTGGAGGTAGAAATTGATTTGGGGGTGTCTTCCTCAATTATTCTTGATCTTTTATATTCATTTTTATTGTGTGCGTATGTGCATGTGTGCGTGTGTGTGTGTGTGTGTGTGTGTGTGTGTGTGTGTGTGTATACTCATGCTCAAGTGCATGCATGTGCATGTGGGCACACACAGGCCATGGTACATGTGTGGAGATTAGAGGACAGCTTTCAGGAGTTGGTTCTTCTGTCATGTATGTCCTGGGCATCAAANGCAGTCCATGAGGTTTGGCAGCAGGCTTTTTTGCTGGCTGAGCCTATTGCTGGCCCTTCAACCTTATTTTTTGAGATAGGGTCTTACATTAAACTCTGAGCTCACCAACTCAGATACACTAGCTGGTCAGTGAGCTCCTTGGATCCTCTGCCTCCAACCACTATACATATTACAGATTTGGGCTGCCACACTTGGATTTTATGTGGGTGCTAGGGACCCAAACTCAGGTCCTCAGCTTGTGCTGCAAGGCCCTTTCTCTTGGAGAGAGTTCTCTCTCCAACTCTTGCTATTATGATTTTGTTGTAAAGACTTGATACAGTTTACTCCACAGGGATTGCTAGTTGATATATCTATACCTTGCTGTTTTGTGTATATATACCATCTTAAATTCTCAACTTTTAAGTAACACTGCCTGAACCTGGGGTCAGTTCCTCTGCCTGAGAGGCTCTTATCTTAAGAATATTCATATTTTAAGTCTTGGTATAGATTGCTTTTCTCTCAATAAGCTTTCCCTACCCCTTACATGCTGAGGTTGGCCATCACAGTTGACCAAGACTTCTTGACCTTATTTTGAACAAATGCTTTTAAGCGCTCTAGGCCTGGACCTTCAGTATATGTCCTGGTGAGACCTGTATCTCCCAGACTTAATAAGAATACTGTTAGTCAGTTTAGGAGGAATTTCCAACTTGAAGATCACTCTCATNTGCTTTTAGCAAGAATCCAGTGAAATCAGCTTAGCCAGAATTATTCTGAACTCTTGTAATCTCCTGATACCTGCACTCCCTTCTCAGTCATAAATCTCCAGTCTTCCTTATTGTATTTGGAGTTGTGCCCAGTCTGTTTTGCCTGTTGCAAAATCCTGTGCAGTAGCCTCTTCCTTATCGTCTCTGGAAAGTGCCAGAATAAATCCATTTCTTCCTTCTTCCTTCTCCTCTTTCCCCCTTTCTCCCACCTCTTCTCCCCGTTCCTCCCCCTCCCTTTTTTTTTAAATTAAAAAGTTAGGTTTATTTATTTTATATGTCTGAGTTCCCCCCCACCCCCGAATGTATGTATACATACTACATGCATGCCTAGAGTCCATGGAGGTCAGAAGAGAGCTTCGGATTCCCTGGAACTAGAGATGGTTGTAAACCACCATGTGGATCCTTGGAAACAAACCCAGGTCCTCAGGCAAGAGTAACACTTGCTTTTAACCACTGAACCNTCTCTCAGTCCTTCTTTTCTCTTTCTTGGCAGGGTCTCAGGTAGCCTTGGCTGGCCTCAAACTTGCCATGTAGCTAAGACTGACCTTGAACTCATGATCCTCCTGCCTCCAGCTCTCACGTGTTGGGATTCCAGGTGTGAAGCACCTATATATGTCTTAGTTTGTTTCTCTTCAACACAGCCTTATTCTCCTTTATCNACCTGTCTTTGCTAGACACTTGTTCCACTGAGGTGTAATCACAGTTCACTCAACCCACCCTGAACTCTCCTGTGTGTTTGCTGAAGGCAGGCCTGGATTTTGTCTTAAGTAACATTGTCAGAACCCAGCAGAGTAGTTAGAAAGTAGTAAGGACACAATGTACCTTTGTCAGTGGGAGGATGGATGCATGGATGGATGGATGGATGGATGGATGGATGGATGGATAAAGTCACTCTGTTTCTCTGGGTTTCGGCTTTCCCACACACAGAATGTGTGGGATGGAAGGATTTTGGGATGTGGCTAAGTCTTGTTTTTGTATGCNGACTCTAACAATCCCCTTGAATGTTTGCAGTTCTTTNCTGATGAAGACTCTGCCCGTTGTGATTGGAGTTAAAGGGGAGGAATGTCATGATTAATTAGCCATGTTTGCCATGGTCAGGAAATGAGAAATGACAGCCGACCTGCCAGAAATGGACCAATTCTAGGGAAAGATGATTGCTCTGCCTCCTGTGGCTATCAATCAATCTTGCTCAACCCAGCCATGTCTGCATTACACATTGTGCCAGGGAAGGGCAAAACCAAATGTGGCACTGACTAGATGCCAGCGTTAATGGTGCCTGCTGTGGTAGAGACCAGGTGCTTACTAATCCATTTTCCCTTCCCCCTGAGCATGCTCATGGAGCTGGACTGTATTTTTCCAGCCCCAAACCATTGAGTTTGTTCCAGAGACCAGTTCCCACTGATGCAATATAAGCTCAAGTAGTAGGAGCCCCCTATGCTNGGTCCAGTAGAGCCCTCTTTGTGCAAATCCAAAAATATCTTCCTGACTTACTATCCCCCCCCCAACTCCTTCCCTTCCCCTCTTTCTTCCACTCCTCCTTCCCCTTCCCCTCCTCTTAGAATTAGAGGCATTGGGAGGTATAGGCTAATACATGGCATCCATGGACACCAATAAGAATGATATCTGAGGAGATGGGGAGATGGCTCATTCAGTAGGGTGCTTACCTTGCAAACAGAAGGACCTGGGTTTCAGCTCCAAAATCTATGTTTAAAAAAAAAAAAAGCTGGCTGTGTTGGTACATAAGTCATTCTAGTACTGGGGAAACTGAGTCAGTTGTAACCCCGGGGCTTGATGGTCAGAAATTAAGCCAACTAGGCTAGTGAGAGACACTCTCGCTTAAAAAAGAAAGTACTCTAAGATTTTATTTTTATTTCTAATAATCTATATTTTGTCTGTGTGGGTTTGGGCATGTGAGTATAGTACCTTCAGAAGCTAAATCCCTTGGAACCAGAATTACAGGGGGTTGTGAGCCTCCTCCCTCTTGCAGGTTCTGGGAACTGAGCTCTGGTCATTTGCAAGAGCAGCCAGTACTGTTCACCAGTGAGCCACCTCTCTGGTCCCTTAGTTACTGTATGTGTATGTGTGGGTGCATGAGTACCAGGATGCAGTGACTGGAACACAGCTTTTAGGGGGGTCAGTTCTTGCCTTCTCCATAAGAGGCAAAATCTCATTGTTTCTGCTGCTCTTCTAGTACCTCAGGACCCCACAGGTTTCCAGATCCTCTGCCTGTTTCACTTCTCATCTTACCGGAGAAGTGCTGGGGTTATAGCTGCATGCTACCTCGTCCANCTTCTTATGTGTGTTACAGAGATTGAACNCTGGTTGTCAGGCTTGTGTGGTAGTTCCACTGAGCAGTCTCCTAGGCCCTGGAGAGACCTACCTCCAAAAAAGAAAACAGCTGAGGTTGTCCTCTGACCTTCACAAGTGTGCACGTATGTGTGCATACCCAGCCACACCCAGCCACTCCCACATGAAAGATTACAGTTTTTGACACTTCAAATGTTTTAGCCAACAGAGTAATGACTGTAGAAGCCTGTGGTGTTTCTGTCTGCATTTATTATTGCTCACTTCTAGCCTGTGGGTTCTTTTCCCCACAGAAGGTGACCCACCACAGGGCATAATAAAAACGCCACATGTATCATTCTCTGCCCTTTGTCCTTGATTTCAGGTTTNTGGCAGTCCCTGCAGAAGAAAAACTTTATTCTCCGAGTTCAAGAATGCACGTATTCTCTCCTCAAACTTACTACCTTCCACAGTTTGATTGCCAAAGTTTTCAAGCTCATGACAGTTACAGAAAACACAAATTTAAAATATTCACGCCTCTCTCTGTAGCCGGGCAGGACATGAATATGCATATCTAGGCAAACAGCTGCCACTGGCTGCTTCAGGGAGGCAGGTCCCAGGCTGCATGGTGACAAGTGGGAGAAGCTGGCNTTTCTGTGTTTGCCCTAGACCCCTGGCCATTTCACCTTCTCAGTTCCTAGCTGTGAGCCCTCATTTGTCCCCAAGGACTTATGGCTCCCAGAGCTGCTTACTTTTCACGCAGTGACATGTTTTCTTCCTAGGGTCCCATCAAAATGTTTCTATCCCTGATTTCGTTAAGTGACAGAGTGCTTGCCTGGTATTCATGAAGCCTTGGGTTCCATCTTCAGCACTGTACAATCCCAGTGTTTGGGGGAGGTGGAGACAAGAGGATTAAAGTTCAAAGTCATCCTCAGCTACTTGGTGAATTTGGGGCTAGCCTGAGATACATAGGACCCCTGTCTCCAAAGAAACACAATTTCCCCACCCAAGGCCTTGATCTCTCCCTCCTCTCCTTTTTTCAGTGTGTCAATCAGATGAGTTTTGTGCACTGGTGGCTTTACTGCAGTCCCTAGCAAAGGAAGTGAGCAGCTCTCCTTTGCCGCCTTGTCATGAAGGGCCACCTCTCAGCCTATGGAGGGACAGTGCTGCCTAAGTGGGAGGTTTTGGACTGATAAGGACAGGAGAATGGCTCTGCAGCAGAGCAGTGCAGTGAGGGCCTTGGATGCCACCATCCTCTGATCTGCCAGTTCCCAGGGCTGGTCCACTGTGGGTGCGGTGATTGGAGAGCAGCAGAAGCAGTGGGAAGCGGGATGTTAACACTGAGTCAGTGCATGAGGAAGGGTTGCCAGAGGAGTGAAGGTCAGTGGGGTGGTGGAGCTTTGTGATAACAAAACAGGAAGAAAGTTGGTCGTGTTGGCGCCAGCCTGTGCTCCCAGCATTTGGGAGGTAGAGGGATCAGGAGTTTAAGTTCATGCTTGACTACAAGGCAAGGTCAAAGCCAACATGGATTATAAAAGACCCTGACTCAAAAAAATAAATTAAAAGGTTTTTTTTGTTTGTTTGTTTGTTTGTTTTGATTTTTAATTTAAAAAGTTCCTCAAAGGTTCAGGGAACATTGTTAAGATGGAGCAGAAAGAATGGAAAAGAACCCCAGAGGATGGGAAGGTGTGTCGCAAAAAGATGTCTTCTGGACATGACCTTGGCCATTACACTGTTGAATTCACTGTAGCTGTAGTTACCTGTACAAGCTTGCAGAAGATTGAGCCTGTCAACACTTCATCATGGAAAGGGGAAGGGCCCATGGGGCACCACCCCTCCCTGGGGGACTACAGAAAGCTAATGGTAGCTGGGAGAAGGGGTGTCACTTAGTGTTGTAGCCACTCATAAGTTGCCCTTTATCTAGTAAATAACCTCCCTCATGTTCATGCAGACAAACAATCTTAGTGTACCTCAAAAAGGCATGAAAGGAGGAGGGTGTGGGAGGGAGAATTTTAATAGGAGGAGGAAGGGGGAGTGAGAGAGTATAATGGGGTGGCAATGACTAAAATCCATCATATGTCTAACACCATCAAAGAACAAATAAAAATGGAACCAGAGAGATTGCTCAGCCATTAAAAGCACTGGCTGCTCTTGCAGAGGTGGTACCTAGGTTCAGTTCCTAGCACCCACCTGGCTGCTAACTACTGTAACTGCCATTCCAGAGGCTCCAACTCCCCTCTTGTGGGCTCTGTGAGCAGTGCACGTTCGTACATGCAGGCATCCATGCAGGCATCCATGCAGGCATCCATGCAGGCAAGAGCACCCATGCACACAAAATAAAAACAAAAAATTTTAAAAATGAAAATGGGACAGGAGAGACTAGGAAAAGATAGGGAAAGGTTTTATAATGGAAAAAAAGGCCAGTGAGAGATTGGGATGTCACAGGGTTCTGTGGTTTTGCTGTTCATTTTTGTGGGTGTCACTGAGTAAGACGACATTGCCTCTACCTTTCCCGAAGGCTGCATTGACTGAGGGCTCACCATATATTAGTGGTTCATTTATTGCCCACTTCCATTCCAAACATTATCTCACACGTATCCACGAAGAAACTATAGTTAGAAAATAACTATAGAAGGTTACAAAGTTAGCAAAGCAACAGAGATAAAAGCCTTGTTCTTAATTGCCACACCTGACTGTTGCACTCCAGGAAGGTTAGTGGGTGTCATGCAGCTCTTACAGAGCCTGGTCTGTCCCACTGTTACCAAATGCAGAGCAGAGAGTTTGGAGAGTACTTGCTGAAGTCTCCAGGCTCTTCTGTGAATGGGAAAAAAAAAAAAAGGACACGACCACTCCTTGGCATGGTGGAGGAGCAGGTTTATTATAGATATATGGGAGAGTATAGCCAGAGGCAGAGACATCTGGGAGAGTTCAGAGTGAACATGACCAGACTGAGCTGGAGAGGAGAAGGGGGAGGTGAGACNGGAGAGCCAAACCAAGAAGGGCAGCCTGGACCAAGAGACAAAAAGACCAGTAACCAAAATGGCTGGATTATATAGGGAAAGGCAGCCCAGACCCTGGGCTGGAGAGTTCGGGATAAAGGGCAGGGTATGCCAGCCATACCCTTTAACAGGTAGGGACTGAGGGATGCTGGGAGAACCTGGTGGCCAGGTCTGCTTTGATAAATAGGCACCTCAGTCATTTGTCCCAGGGTCTGAGACTTAACATTCAGCCCTTAGAAGAAGAATCACACCAGGCAGATACCCCGGGATGCCTGGCTAGAAATAGAAAAGATGGTTTATTAACAAAAGGAAAACATTTCTGAGAATTGGAGTGAGCTAGTGAGCTGAGGAAAGGCCCCAAATCACTGGGCCAAAGAGGCTCATGACCCTTCATAGGACATAGGACATAGGAGTAGAACCTGCTCCTTCTCTCCCACTTTTGTATAGTGGAAGCTGCCCCTCACCCCCAAGCATGTAGCCCAGGTAGGGAAGGGTTCCCAGTCTTTCTGTCAGATGGCTTCTTTAGTTGTGAATTTTGATGTCCATCTCTCTAGTCTCCATCTCATGAGGCACCACTTTCTTCATGAAACATTAGAGGAAAGCCAAAAGGAGGGAGATGGCAGTGGCAATCTGTGCTGTTGGGCTGTGGTCCCACCAGCCACCAGCCTCTCTGGCTGGCCACATTCCCTTAGGGGAGGTCTTCACAAGTGTCCTTTGGCTAATCTGAGAGAGCAGGCTGCCAGCTCTAATATGGTACAGCCTCATCAGTGTAAGACAGTGGAAAGCATCAAAATGAATGCCCTTGAGAGTAGCATCCAGGGCCGTCATATACCTGTCAGGCAGGCAGAACCTCTCCANGGCAAATCTCCAGCCATCAGTGACCCCAGAGGATGCCGATGCACTGCCCTTCAGAGAACCAAGGTGATGACATCAGGTGCACATAACCAGACATCAGAAGCAGAAAAATTTATCCTGACAACGGACTATTTTTCAGTCACCACATGCCCTTGACCACGTGGCTGGAACTTGTCCACCACGGACAGCATTGCACATCTGGAGAAGTCAGGCATGTGGTGTGGGCACGAGGAAAGCAGCTTAGCAATCAGATCTTTCAAAATCCATTTAGTTCATGCTCCAAAGTCCTGGGCTGGAACTGACAGCAACTTCCTCCCTGGTTTCTGAAGTGGTCCGATAATAGTGCGGAGTCATTAAGCCATTTTGAGGCCAAGACTCNGCTTCAGGGAGACCCTTAAGAAAAGCCTGCAAGGAGACTTGAGTCCATTTTCAACCTTTTCTTCCCAGAACTGTGAATAGTTAGCAGCACAATACCTGCCCGTGGTACCTGGAGTTTCAGGATAGTGATCTAAAGTGGAGAAATATTTAAGAGGCCGGTCCTTTAGCGGTAGAGCAAATAATAATCCCTGTCCACCTTCTCTGTTCTAAGAACCAGGGCTAAGGATAACTCTGCTGGGTGGGTTCCGGCCAATTAGTCCNAAGTCTGGAAACCTCCCGAGCCTTATCAGGGCTTTACTGTGGGTAGAGAGTGGGCAGCCCATTCAGGAGACTTTACATGTGAAACTAATTGCCCTAGAAATGCTGGGAATTTGATCTCCCATCAAATCTGCCAGCCCTTCAGATCCCTTGACAATCTCTGACAATTTGCATCTCAAGGTTAAAACAGGCTGTTGCTTTCTGGATGCTAATCAGTTGTGAAAACTTTTCATCTTCTCTGGAAACACACACACACACACACACCACATCCCCACCCCCCACCTCCCTCTGCAATGGATTTCTTTAGAGAGCTAAGCATGGGAAGGTGGCTTTGCTGGAAGTACGATGTTTAGCCCTTGTTTACATTCCTTCTTAGGGCTCTGTGGGAGCCTGGAATATCTTCTTATATTTGAGTGCCCTCTACCAAATGCATTCAGGATTTTGTCATAGCTCCCCCTGGGAGGGGCGGTGGTGGTGTTTTATTATTTATTATTATTATTTATTATGATAACATACTAGTTTCAAAGTGGGCCTGGAACACAATGGGGGCAATTTTGCACTGTATGTGCAAGGCCCCTGTGTTCCACCCCCCACACTGCAAAACAAGTGACAAATTCAAAAGAATGACTCTCCCAAGAGTTCCCCGGAATGCTCTAGTTTTCAATAGTTCGTAGATTTAAAATAAATGTTGCAAACACGTTTTCAAAGGTGATGGGGGTGGAGTGGTTGGGAGTCCTGTAGGTATGTAGAGGAAACTTCAGCCTCCCGTGCTATTTTAATGATGCTTGATTTTTGTTGGAAGGGGCTGGGGCAAGTGTCCTGTTGCTGAGTTCCTGGAGCCCTAGCTGGATACTGGATTCTTTGTGGCGATACTGTCTTTCTAGGAGACAGTGTCTTGCTATGTAGCCCAGGCTCTCTCTTCAAACTTGTCACCTTCCTGTCACCATCATTGCTGTTGCTTTTCCTCCCCCTTTTCAGCTTTTACCCTTCACTCTCTTCTCCTCCTCCTTTCTTTTTGGGAACAGGGTCTAATGTAGCCCAGGCTGGCCTCAGCTTGCTCTGTAGTCAAGCATGATCCTGAGTTGCTGATCTTCCTTCTTCTACCTCTCAAGTGCAAGGGGAAGTTTAGGTTCCTGTCAGGTTCTTAATCTCATAAATACAAAGATGTAAAAACAGACTCAGAAAGGAGTCTGGGGACAGTTAGAGATGGAAGGAAATGTGACAAGTGTGAATAAATGCCAGTGGCTGCTGGAGGAAGGGAGAGAGAAGAGCAGCAGAGAACGTCATGCCTCTCTGAGTTAGGCTCCGAGAAGGCTGGCAGGTTCAGCAATGCAGGTCTGCATAAAGCTGTATGGTGGATGGAGAAGGGCTTCAGAGAAAGACTGACCAAGTCCAGAGTGCTGGGGCAAGCATGCTTAGGCTTTTAGCCACTATCCGAAAGAGGTAAGAGAAGAAACGTGNTTAGTGCAGGCCTGCAGATCTGAGCTTAGAGGGCATCTTATTCCAAGCTCTTGTGTTCCAGGACGGAGATTGATTGCGCCAAGGACATGTNGTTAGAAACAGAAATACAGTTTCTTAAGAAAGGGAAACCACTTTCCGGAATAGAAGAGGGCTAGTGAGCAGAGAGAAAAAGCCTAAACAGCATTGGNCCGTGAGATGTAGAGCCTGTCATAGGACATTCATTTCTAGTGCCCTGCCTCTTGTGTTTGTATAGCAAGGGCTTGTCTCAGGCATACTGTTNATTAGATGAAGCCCAGGTTAGGAAGGGCGTCCAGTCTTTCTCTGTAGCTGGCCTGAGCACACTGCATTTCTTTGGTGACCCCCAGGTGGGGGAAGGCTTCATCTTGCTCTGTGAACTTGCTGCTTTAGATGTTCATCTTAATGTTGCAGCCTCTGGTCCCTTCTCTCCTNCCACACAAGTGCTGAGATTACAGGCATGTGTTACCACACCCATCTTCAATAGAACCAGTTTCCTTTATGATCTGATTGGGGTTTTGTGTGTTTGCACTACCGAGGCTAGGACCCAGGACCTCACACATGCCCAACAAGTGCCCTAACACTGAGCTAAGCTCCTGCATCTCTGCCTTACTTTCCTGGATGCTGGGATTATAGATCAGTACCCTCACTTAAGTCAGAGTTCCTTGGTGGNGGCATTATTAATATTTGGGGCTGGATAACTCTGGGCTGATTCTGCCTTGCAGTGTCTCTGNCCTTTATTTACTAGAAACCAGTTAATTTTCAATAGTGAAAAACCTGTCCNGATATTGTCACATTTCTCCTGGGTAAGGTTAAGGTTGCCAATTTAGCAAGTACAAACAGAGGGCGCTTAATTAAATTTGAATCTCAGGGAAACAACAAAATTTCTATAAGTATNTATTGAGTGGAATGTACTCTATAGACTCCCAGGATAGAGTGTGTGTAAAATTCCCCCCTCGTTAAGAAACTGTTCTTCTAGACAAAGATTTCCAAGCATGAATGATCTCGGATTACCAACCACTTCATGCTTGCTGTTCTGTGTCCCCCTCTGCCCAGTTTTCTTTCTTTCACACTATTGGCTTTTCAATTCCAGTCCTCATGATAAGTCCACCCCACTGTCCTCACAACCCTCACCACTGAGCGTTACTACCCTTAGGCNCAAGAGGAAGTAGAACCATTTAAAATATAAGATGATAAAGTGAGAATTAGTCATAAACCCAAACCAGGCCAGGCNACGTAGAACGATGCCTGAGCAACCAGTGGCCTTCCATAAATGACGAAGGACTGAGTCAGATAAACATCAGAGGAAAAGAAACTCTGTGTTCCTCCAAGATCTCCATGGACCCTTTGGAAGTCAGACCCAGAAGTTACTGTGAGGTTGACATCTTGCCAATTGATTGTCAGATATTTCTGGGCAGTGGCTATGGCAGCCAGGGGCTNGCAATGTAATAAGGAAAGGACACAGNCCTGTGCCTATGAGAAGCACGTTGTACCTCCATGAAGAGATGCTTGCTGATAACAGGTGGTGTACATTCAGGGGCTGTTAAGGAACAGGTGCGAATCAGGTGACCATGGGCAGAGTGGGAGGCTGAAAGCCTTTGTAGATAGGGGAGTTGGAAGGAAGGGTAGNGTTTGGGCTGGAGTTTGCCTGGTTACAACCAGTGAGTGCTGGTGGAAGATTAATAATTGGGTGTTCAAAGCAGGGTGGCGGGGTGGAGGGGGGTGACCCTTTCTTTTGACAGCCCTTAGATATCTGTTTACTGTCTGTTTAGAGGAGAAGTGGAGCATGCTTGGGAGAAGGACGAGAAGGAAGCTTGCTTTCTGTGCCTCTACTTTCTTCCTTATTGTTCCCAACAATTTATTACACTCCACTCTGCTAACAAGCTANTCGGATTGAAACAGGGACTCAGGCTGCTTTTTCCAAAAAGTGCTGACTCTTTNCTTAGTCCCACAGGTATCCCATGGGTGACTAAAAGCTGGGCCTCTCTGTCTTCATTTCCTGTCATTGGCTGGCTTGAACTTTGGGTTAGAGTCCTGCTTGACTCTTCACTAGGGCGTATTTAATCTAAATGTGGCAGTCCCCCACCCCTGATTCCAGCCTAAGGCTGATACCACATTCAGCAGATTATCAACCTTCAGTGTTCACGCCTTCTTCCAGATTACTGGATGGTGCCTAGAAGCTGCCAGTCATTGAACTTAATCTGCAAGTCTTACTGACTCCATCTTGCGGGTCTGACTTCTTGCTGGTCTGGGTTGTCTCTTCTCTGAGTCATTCTTGCCTGCAGTTATCTGACATTCCAGGAACAGGCCTCATCAGTAAACATCTTCTGATGAGGGGAAACNGTCCCCAGGCAGCAGCCACTGGAGTATTGCAGACAAGACTGGAGACTCGGCAGAACTGGCCTGAGATAAGGAAGAACCAGCCCACAGTTTGCAAGACGGCTTGACTCCTCATGCCTTCCTGACCACAAGGTTGTTCCTCTCTACAGAAGCCTGACTTCTTATCAGCACTCTGAAGACTACAGCAGGGAACTCTCTGTCCTCCTGTCCCTCCCCACGATGACTACACCGAATACAATCCCTTCTTGCTTCACCAGGGCTGCTTATCATTTGGTCAGTTGAGTTGCATTGAGTAACTGAGCCTGGTCTACCGTTGAACCCACAGAATCANGNCTCTGGCCTAGGGATCTAACAGTAAGACTCATACCTTAAAGATGACAGAGCCACATGTGTTGATGCATGCCCCTAATCTTAGCACTGTGGAGGCTGATGCTGGAGAAGTCTGAGTTCCAGGTCAGCTTGGGATACATAGAGGGGATCCTATGTCAATTTTTAAAAAAATAAAATATGCAAATAAACTGGGCCTGTTACATGGAATGACCTTTACTCCCCCACAACCTCTGCAAGGTTTTTTATTTTATATTTCTTTTGATTCCTATGTCACTCTTCCCAAGACAGTTTCTCCATTTCTTTTGCATTCATTGTTTTGTTTGGGTGTGCTTTATGGATCATTGTTCTTTTTTATTTTTTTTACACAGGGTTTCCTGTCTCTTATACACATCTAGATGTGTATAAGAGACAGGATTAAAGGCGTGCGTGCACCACCACCGCCTGGTGGATCATTGTTCTTATTGTCTACTCAACCATGCTCCCCCTTAACTTTTTTATTTGCCTTTTTAAAAATTACTTTTTGAGACAGGGTCTCATGTATCCCAGGCTGGCTTCCACCTCACTATATCTGTCTCTTATACACATCTAGATGTGTATAAGAGACAGTCTTAGCACTGTGGAGGCTGATGCTGGAGAAGTCTGAGTTCCAGGTCAGCTTGGGATACATAGAGGGGATCCTATGTCAATTTTTAAAAAAATAAAATATGCAAATAAACTGGGCCTGTTACATGGAATGACCTTTACTCCCCCACAACCTCTGCAAGCTTTTTAATTTTATATTTCTTTTGATTCCTTATGTCACTCTTCCCAAGACAGTTTCTCCATTTCTTTTGCATTCATTGTTTTGTTTGGGTGTGCTTTATGGATCATTGTTCTTTTTTATTTTTTTTACACAGGGTTTCTCTGTGTAGCTTTGGTGCCTTTCATGGAACTCACTCAGTAGCCCAGGCTAGCCTCGAACTCACAAAGATCTGCCTGCCTCCTGTCTCTTATACACATCTAGATGTGTATAAGAGACAGATAGTATACATTGAAATTTTTTTATTACAAAACGGGATGATATAAAAAAAAGCAAATAAAACCAAACCAAACATTATAAACTAAGTTAAAGGGAAAGTTGTAGGCCATGTGAAAATATTTGTTAATGTTTACCTAAAATATTCTTAAGAACTTGTAAAGTCAGAAGAAGAGAGTAAGGGCTTCACACAAATGGAATCACGTGGCACTGNGTGGCTTTTTTCACTCATTGTAATCATTTTGAGACTCATTCATGTTGTATNTATTGGTATTCATTATTAAACAGTAGCCTGTTAGATGGTTTCCAGTTTATATATCTGTTGAGGGCAAATAGGATTATTTCCAGTGTTGAGGTATTCCAAGGAAAGCTACTGTGAACATNGTCTGTAAGTCCTTGTGTGAATGTAAGCTTTCGTTGTAGAGTATTGTATGTATATATGGACTTAAGAGAGGAAGGGAGAAATTGTTGTATGATAGGTGTGTACTTGACTTTTTTTAAACAAAGTTTACAAACCATTTTTGAAGAGCTACCATTTTCTATGTTCACCTACATGGCACACATGTTTCCATGCTTGGTATCTCCAGCCTGGTATGCGGCTGTTCTGAGGGTCTGGTGAGGGTGGCCCTCTCTGCCCTGACTTCCGCTTCTGTAGTTAGTGGCTCTGCAGCACATCTTTGTGTGCTTATTTTCTGTCCTTTTTTTTTGATGAAAAGTCTTCATCTTTTAAAATATTATATTTTGAGTGTGGTAGATGAGTGTGTGAGGGGGCATGTGTGACAGAAGTCGGTGTCAGGTGTCTTCCTCAATTGCTTTCCACCTTANTGATTTATTCTTGAGACAAGGCCTCTCACTAAGCCTGGACCTCACAATAAGTTCAGGTGTTTTCCTGTCTTTGCCTCCCCAACTCCANGATCATAGGTTTGTACTACTATGATCAACTTTTTATGTGGATGCTGGGATCGGAACCCGAGTCCTCACNTTTGTGTGGTAGGCNCANGTGCTTTACTGACTGAGACAGCTCCCCAGGCACTATTTCACTTATAATTAGGCTCTTAGTTCTTTTATTATAGAGAATAAATTTCCTATTACTCTCTGCTTATTTACTTACCTATTTACAAACAGGCCGCCATTTCTCGAGTGCTGGGATCACAGTGTGTACCACCCCACCTGGCTTAATTTTGAGTTTTTTTTTTTTAAATATGGTATAAAGTTAGGATAAAGTTTTTCTATACTATTTTTGGGAAAGATAATCCTTTCCCCATTGATCTGCCTCAGCAGCTTCAGTTTAAGTAAGTGAATATGTATGTAGAGCTGGCTTTGGTGCTTCCTACTTTGTTCCATTATTGATGATGGTGTCTTTCCATATTCTAGTCTCTTGTTGATGATAGCTTTATAATAGCTGCTGAACTCAGGCAGTGCGAATTACCTTAAATTGTTCTTTAAAATATAGGGTTTTTTTGTTTTTGTTTTTTGTTTTTGTTTTTGTTTTTGTTTTTGTTAGTGCTAGGGTTTGGACCCTGGACCTTGTGCATG
Organism: Neotoma lepida; assembly: GCA_001675575.1. Taxonomy (NCBI): domain Eukaryota; kingdom Metazoa; phylum Chordata; class Mammalia; order Rodentia; family Cricetidae; genus Neotoma; species Neotoma lepida. The sequence goes on from LZPO01007965.1 coordinate 332,356, forward strand.
GTAGGCAAGTGCTTTACCCCTGAGCCATTTCCCCAACCTTGGTTCTGTTTTTTCAGCAATGATATGCATTCTTTACAGTTCTAACATTAACAGTGTAACATTAACATGTCAATTTCTGTAGTGAATTCTGGATTTTCCAAGGGCTTATGCTGATCCCATAGAGGAATTTGAGAGACAAGCAATATATTCTGCTTTTTTTGTTTTGAGGTAGACTCACTATGTACATGAGATTAGCCTTGAACTTCCCAGCAATCCTGCCTCAGCCTTCCAAGTGGTAGGACTATAGATGTATGCTCCCATTGTTAGTGAACACTGACATCTTTGTATCGAAAGTTCACTTCATCTTGATTTGGTCTTTATACAACGTGACAGTATACATTTCTGAATAAATGTATCACACTGAGAAGGGATATGTTCAGGAATTCCTCGGCAGCCAATCACCTGGGGTTGCCTCTGACCTCAGCAATACAGCATCCACAGCAGCCACTCCTTAGATCCATTCAGACAGAATTTGTTTGTTATAAATTACCCATATTTTGGCATAGTACAAAAAAAGAGATGTTTGTAGTATCTGGTTAGTAGAGGATATCTAAGAACTGAGAGGCAACTGGAAATCACAGATATGTGTGACAAACCTGCCATACTGTAGATATCAGTCTTCACTTTCCACCTTGTTCATGACAAGGTTTCTTAGTTATTTGCAGCTGCTTCCAGTGGGCTAGTGGCTCTTGAGTTTCTGGCGATCCTCTGTCTTGCTGTCTCAAGAGTACTGAGATTACATACCCGTGCAACCATGCTCTGATCCATGTGGGTTCTGGGGATTTGAACTCAGGTCCTCATGCTTGCATGAGATGTGTTTAACTCACTGAGTCATTTCCCTAGCTCCCTGCCACTTAAAAAAAATTAATGGCACCACTCAATAAATAAGTTTGGCTTTCCTGTAGTAAAGGGAACCTTGCCACAGTGACCGGGTGCTTGAGTTGACTGGCAAGCATCCTTATGCTGGCTTGAGATAAGAAGAGGTAGGATGCACTGGTAGAAAGAGATGCAGGCTGGGNACTTGGGAAAAGGTCAGCATCAGCCACATGGGTTACCAAGACATCCTCATGTAGGTACCTGTGTAAGGAGGAATGGCAGATGGAGGTTTCCAGGTGGAAATCAACTGAGATACACACAGCTGGACCCGAGGAGCACTCCCNTCTCGGGGACTGAAGGAAAATGATGGTGAGCCAATAGAGGAGGTTGAAAAGAATCAGTGATGAGAAAACCAGCCCTGGTATACTGAAACCCTTCCCTGGTTCTGCCTGACTGCACACTCTGCCTGCAACTTGACACATAGTTGGTGTTCAACAAACTTTTATTGAATAACTAAATGAAGGCTGTGATGGTTAATACTGATAAAAAATGTACAGGATCTAGAATTACTAAGAGCAAGCCTCAAGGTACACTCCTGAGGGATCATCTAGATAAGGTTAACATCTGGGCATGCTTTTTGAGGAATTGTCTACAAAGATACACCTCAACCATGGGCGGCACTATTCTATAGGCTGAAATTCAACTGTTGGCAGCACTATTCCATAGGCTGAGGTTCACCTGTGGGCGGCATTATTCCATAGGCTGAGGTTCAACTGTGGGCGGCACTATTCCATAGGCTGAGGTTCAACTGTGGGCGGCACTATTCCATAGGCTGAGGTTCAACTGTGGGCGGCACTATTCCATAGGCTGAGGTTCTGGACTGAATAAAAAGGAGGAAATGAGATTAATGGCAGCAGTACTTAACCACTCTGTGCTTCCTGAGGGTGGGTGCAGAGTGACCAGTCACCTTCCCTACTTGATGGTCTGTATCCCCCTGGAACCAGAATAAACCCTTTCTTCTTCCGTACCTTGCTTCACTTAAGTCAGGCGTTTGGTCACAGCAATGAGTACAAGGACTGCCTGCAGATTTTTTTTTTCTTTTCAGAAGCTTATGATAAACAGTCTCCAATGTTGATGTAAACTTGGAATGAATGAGGGAAGGTTTCTCTGAGAAAAGAGTTTTGAATGTTGGGCAAATGAAATTACTACTGACCTCACTGAATGAGAATGAGGACATGACCACTCCTAGGTATGGTTGAGGAGGAGGGTTTTATTGTAAATATGAGGGAGAGAACACCAGAGGCATCTGGAAAAGTCCAGACTGAACATAGCCAGCAGAATGAATCAGGCCATGAGAGAGAGGGGCAGAGAGAGCAAGAGAGGAAGAGAAGAGAGGGCAAAGAGATCAAGAGCGAGCTAGTCAGGAGTCAAGAGAGCATGTAGCCAGAAGGGCTGAGTGATAAAGGAATCCTGGGGGAAGGGAAGTGGAGCCCAGTCACTGGGCTGGAGAGGTATAGGGTAGGGGGTGGGGTGAGGAGTGCTGCCAGGAGCCACAGGTACTGAGTGAGACTTCTCCTAGGTTTCTTTGGAATCTGACACTCCAGCCTTTTCTTGATAANGTTTTAACTCATCACCTCACACAAAAGATCNTGGGAACCTATAAAATACAAAACACAAAACTCAATCTAGTGGTTGGGTCAGCAACATAGCCCTAAGCCTTGTTAAGTACGTGGGTTGGCTCCTAGCACAGAGTAAAACACTCATTAATGAAACTGATATTTATGAGTGTGCAGTAAGGGGGGAGAGTTAATGGTTGTGGGCAGAAGAGTGAGCGAGACAGACAGGGTTTGTGCTTTCATAGACCTGACATTCACCATGGGGTGGGGACAGGTCAATAAGGACATCTGAGTGATAGATGCCACACAGAAATTAAGGGATGGTGATTTGATGGCGATGGCATGGCTACAATTAGTGGGCTGAACAGGTCAGTCCCCGAACTACAAGAAGAGCTGATATGGACCTGACCATTGCTATGTTTATTCTTTTTACCTCAATTTTGACAACACTTTTATTATGTGTGTATATGGTGGTGAAGGCACAAATATAGCAGTCAGAGGACAATTTTGAGGAGTTGGTTTCCTCCTTCAACCTTTATGAGATTGCAGGGATTTGAACTTGGGTAGTCAGACTTGTGCAGCAAGCCCCTCTTGCCCACTGAGCCATCTCGCCAGTCCTTCTTTTTAATTGAGATTCTTTTCTTTCTGCCTCACCTGCCCTATACACCATCTCATCATGACATCTCACATTCCTGTCCCAAACCCTTCTGTGTCTCCCTGAATGACTTTGCAAATTATCTCCAGGCAGACAGCAGAAAAGTGTGGTTCCTGCATTCAAAACTGTGCCATGCTGCTTGGTGGGGGGGGCTGGAGAAGAGGTGTCTTTGCCTGAGGCAAAGGCATTTCTACCTTCCAGGGAGTTACATGATTAGAGAGAGCAGGCGCAGTGGAGGGCGTGAGAGGAGGCTAACTGGAACTCAGTCTGNTAGAAGAGAAAAGGCCTTTGAAAGGTGAATTGACAATATTTATCGAGGGATCAGGCGAGTAGCTGGCGAGAGCTTGCTGATAATGAGGCCAAGGTTGAAATGAATTACCATATGGACCAGAGAGCTTCGTGGGGAGAAACTACACTATTTGTTAACTGTTTACGAGACTTAAGCAAACAGAGAACTAACTGCCTTGAACTAAGCATAGTTCCTTAGTCTAAGATGGGGGTGGGAGCTGGGGGGGAGGGGGTGGTTGTTGGCCTCCCATCTGCCTGCCTCTCAGGAGTGTTATGAGGAACAAATGCAAATGGGAAGGGATAATAAAGTGCTTTATAAAATCGAGCTCCATGAATATGATCTAGTGTTGCCTGATGACAGTATTTTAATGGTCAACGCATTCCTCTTTTACTGTGTGTCAGCTGGCTATATCTTGTGGTAGAGGTTCAACCACATTGCACACGACAGCTTATTAATACTCCATGCTCTTTCAGTGATTCAGTATATTGATTCCCAGTCAGGAAGATTATTTTTGTAGCATGAACAAAACCTATACTGTGTGAGTGTGCGTGCAAGCATATGGTCACGTATGTGTGTATGAGAAGGTCAGAGGACAGAGGGTAACCCTGGGTTCTATTCCTCAGGTACTGTCTACATTTTTATTTTTTTTAAAGACGTGATCTGTCATTGGCCTGGAGCTTACCAACTAGTTGAGGTTGCTTGGTGAATGATCCCCAGGGATTCCCCTGTCTCTGCCTTCCCGGTGCTGGGATTACAAGCGTGCATGAATGTTCCATCTCTCCACCCAGCACCCTGTATTTTTCAGGGTTAATGATGGGCCTCATGTTGTCATCAGTTCTGGGGAAACCTTTTTCTGGCTAAATGTTTTCTTTTGAAAAGGTTTTAAAATGATCTTTTATGTTTCTTTTGTGTTCAAGTGTGCACGTGTGCGGGTCTGTGTGTATGAAGTACGCATGTATGAGGTCAGAGACCAACTTTCAGGAGTCAGTTCTCTTCTTCTACCCAGTGGGTCCCAGAGATGAAATTCACATTATGTGGCTTGGCAGTAGGCACCTTTACCTACCGAGCTATCTCTTCTAAGCACGCTTTACTCAATTGTAGTGTTCCTAACCACTGACTACAGGGTAGATCTCCCCTTTTCTCTACATGAATGAGTCCTAGGCTGAGTCACCTTTGAACCTTGTCTCTGCTTTGTCTCTAGAGAAGTAGAAGTCATGTAGTTTAGCATCCACACAGGATGACGGTCGTGTGACACACAACCCCAATCTAATTCCCTGCTTATCACGGCACTNGGCATTGACCATTGCTTACTCACAGGAGCTGATAATGTAGTATCCAGTGTCTGCCGTGGCTGCTAAGTATTGAAAATGGGACCAATCTGAATTCAGACATGCTGTATGCACATTGGACATTCTAGATTGAAGAACTAGCATATGAGAAAAAGAATACAATAATTTTGTTATATTGTTTAGCCGTTGGGACACTGCTTTAGGTAAATTAAAGTTGTGCTAAAATGAATTTTCCCTGCTTTTTAGCTTTTTGGAAGTAGGTACTAGAAAACATAAAGCTCTGTATGTTATGGCTTATGTTATATTTCTACAGGTGGTGGGTGCAGTTTTCAAATACCTAAGATCACTCTATAGGCAGTAGATGCATAAAGACATAAAGACGATAATCTATGGAAGAAGGAAGGAGAGTTTATACGTGTTGGCTTTTACATCTTAAAGTGGGAAGAAAACCAGCAAAAGAAAAGGAAACCCACTAAGACAACAGCAACCACCACCAACCGAAGAACTTTAGAGTTTATCTAGCTTGTTGACTTGTAAACCTGCCTATGTTTTAGAAACTGCTAGAATCATGTTATTATTTCACAGACTTCTGGGTTCTACACCCTGAATGTGGTGGTTTCATAGGTCTGGGATGGGACCTTGGACTGTCTTTTATTTATTTAATTTTGAGACAAGGACTCACTAACTAGCTCTTGGTTGGCCTAGAAGCAGCTATATGGACCAGGCTGATTTGAACTCAAAGTTCTGTATAGGATTAAAGTGTTTAGGGTTAAAGGCATGCACCACCCTCCTGGCACTGGAATGTGTGTTTTTAAAAATATCTTTTGAAGTTGATAGTTTTTTTAGATGTAGTTATTTTATATGTATGTGAACCATGTGTGTACATTACCATAGGAGGTCAGAAAGAGGGTGTTGGATCCCATGGAACTGGAGTTAGGGATGGGTGTGAGCTACCCCGTAGGTGCTGGGAACCTAACCGGTGTCTTCTGCAAATCAACAAATATCCTAACCACTGAACCATCTCTCCAGGCTTTGGATTATGTATTTTTAATAAGCAGCATAGTAGTTTAGCTCAGTGGTATAACAGTAATCTGATATGTGGATAAATAAGTAGATGAATAAATAATGAATAATTAAAAACCATACAAGCTGGTTTTAGTGGCTGAGTGTGGGCAGGACAATCAAGAGTTTGAAAGCCATCCATTGGTTACATATTGAGTTCGAGGTCAGCCTGGGGCATATAGACCCTGCTTCA
>LZPO01007965.1:357287-371893 GCA_001675575.1 Neotoma lepida
GATCTCATTTATAGATGGCTGTGAGCCACCATGTGGTTGCTGGGAATTGAACTCAGGACCTCTGGAAGAACAGTCAGTGCTCTTAACCTCTGAGCCACCTCTCCAGCCCCCCAAGTTGTTAATATGTCATTGGGATACTGATCCACAGAGGGAGAAAATACAACTTGAATTCTTAAAAGTTGCTAAACTTTGAGAAAAAAGTTGATGGATCATTGGTGAGAGAATGATTTGAAACCTGGGCCAGTAAGACCCAACTTTGAATATCAATAGAGCTGGATATCAGAGCACCGATGGCCAGAGTACAAAGTGTTTTTTGTTCTGTAGGCCTTAATTGGTCTTATTATTTTTTAAAAAAATATTTTATTGATTATGATTGTGCATGTATGATATATGTGAGTGTGGACATGTGTGCTACACAGCATGCTTGTGGAGGTCAGAGGACAGCTTTGTGGAATTGGTTCTCTCCTTCCACCATGCGACCTGGGGACTGAACTTGGGTTATTAGGCACTTTTACCTTCTGAGCATCTTAAAGAGTCAAATAGAAGAGACTGGTTTCATAGACAATGACTGAAGGAATGGAAAACAACCAAAAGGCGGACTGGACATGTCCAAGTGACTTCGTGCAGACTGTGATGGAGCAATAGGAAGCAGACCACTTGGTGTTCACATCAGGAGACTTCATATTACCTGTATGGTAGGAGCATTAAATGGTAGGGACTTCATCATCATGCTAATTGAGACTGGACTATTTAGGAAATTTTGCTAATCTCTCAGATAAGAAGCTTAGCATTGGCTAGGTGATGTGGAGCATGAAGACTCAGTACGAATAATTTCATGTATTATTATTATTATTATTATTATTATTATTATTATTGTGGGGAGGGATGTAGGGATTGAACTCAGGTTCAATCAAGCTCCTCCTTTGTGAGTCAGGCTCTCACTCTAGCACAGGTTGGCCAGGAACTCACTGTATAGTCCATGCTAGCCTCATACAGCAATTCTCCTGCCCCAGTTTCCCCAGTGCTGGGATTATAGGTGTGAGCCAGGATTACTCCAGTTTGATTTTTTTTTCAGCTTTGTCTATTGGAGTCTAGTACATGAGCCTAGTTTAACAAAGTGGCCTGTAATTTTTACTTAATAATTTTTACTTGGATTAGAGTACTAGTTTTTTGAGGAAAGGCTAATAATATTTAGAAGACAAACGCAGTTTAGGGTAAAATGTATTGTTTGGAAGTAATCCCAAGTGTTCAGGGTCCTGAAGTTCTTTTGTGAAGTTCTAGAAAGTGGTAAGAGAAAAATTTTCTTGTAAATGGACCTAAGGTGCACTCAGACTACAACTCCTGGGACAGCTTATTTTCTCTGAGAGAAATGGAGGCAGAAAGCATAACTTTGGGTTCCGGGATGTAAGCAGCACACATGATTTACAATTCTCAAACAGTACTGATAACTATCTGTGCTCTTCTTATTACCCGGACATTTTGCCTGGATTATTGTACTTTGTGCCTGCAAAAACTTCATGAGATAGTAAAGTTATCTGTTTTATAAGCATGGTAACTGAGACAGACTTTTAGTCTGCCCCTCTGTAGTTGGTTGTGGGCAGGAGATGATTCCTAGAACCTTTTTATTTTGTGACTTATTTTATTTTTAATTATGTGTATGGGTGTGTGTCTATGCATTTGAGATCATGGAGGTCAAAAGAGGGCATCAAATTATTGTGAGTCACCTGACAAGGGTTCTGGGAACTGAAATTCTGGTCCCCGAAAAACCAATAAGCAACCTTAGCCACCGAGCTGTCTCTCAAGACCCCAGACCCTTAAATTAATTAATTAATTAATCTATTTATTTATCTATCTATATATTTATTTATTTATGAATGACAGGGTCTCATGAAGCTTTAGGACAGGGTCTCATGTAGCCCAGGTTGGCCTCCAATGCACTGTGTAGCCGAGGATGACCTTTAACTTCCTACTTCTACATCCTGAATGCTGGGATTGCAGGTGTTCAGCACCACATCTGGTTTTATGTGGGGCTGGGCATTGAACTTAGGGCCCTGTGTAGGCTATGCAAGCACTCTATTGGCTTAGTCATACCCGGCCTTGTTTTTCTCCTGATTCTGTTTCATGGTTTCTCTGGGCCTGCTGGATTATTTCCTTTTGCAAAAAAGAAACTTGTGATTGTTTCTGACACACTTCTCTTATTGGAGAGGATGGAAGGGATATTAAAAGGACAGTGTTTTGAAGATGTTAAAGAAGCAGAAAAAATAGAACCAATTCTTTAGATGGGCAGGCTGAAATAAAGATAGTGAAAGGGGAGCTCCCTGGAGTGAACTCCGACACTGACCTTCAGCTAAAGGGCCGTGGCACTTTCCCTGAGAGGCCAAGCTGGGAACTTGGGTCTCTTTCCTGCAGCTGTCAGAATGCCAGGGGCAGGGCACAGATGCCAGGCCTGGGCATCCGGGCGTGAGTGGCAAGGCTCCCTGAACTGCATCTGTGGACAGAAGTGGTGAATGCTTGACATTTTGAATGCAAAACACTTGTCAGGATGCCAAGTGCTACAGCCAGGGCTGGGGTGGTGAGCAGAATTGTGCTGTGGCTGCCCCAGGATGCAGAGCATCTATTTGGTGAGAAATGGCTTCTGCTGAAGTTATGCTTGGAAACTGGAATCCTGTGCCATCTGGCTGGTATCTCTCCGTTTTCAAGAAGTGTGCCTACATTTTATATTACTTACTTACATACTTAATTTAGCAGCAGGGTTCCATGTGCCTAAGCTGGCTTTGATGTAGCAGAGGATAACCTGAACCTGCCTGGGCTACACAAGCCCTTGCCTCTACCTCCCAAGTACTAGGATTACAGTGTTCACCACCACACTAGACAAGATCTCATATCATAAATGTGTAGCCTTTTGTAATTTGCATTATAGAGGGGTGGTGTATGTGTGTGTTGCATCTATCTTCTAACTATAACACTGTATGGTGTATTTAGGCAAGTGTCTTAAAATTGAATTTTTCTCCCCATTCCCACCCCAATTCTGAAGAATCTCTTGGGGCTGGGGAAGAGTGCTGGCTTACTTGATTGGGAATCACTATTGTAAACAAATAGTAGTTGTATAGAACTATCTCAGGTGACTCATTTGTACAAGAGATCTGTGATTGTTTATAAAGTTGTTGTTGGCATGAAAGCTTTTCTTTAGTTCAAGAGGCAGAGGCTCCTAGCATAAGTCAGTGGTTTTTAAGTTATGTGTTTACAGCCATTGAGCTGTTATGTTGCTTATGAGGTCACAGCAGTGTTTGAATGTTTGTCATGAGGTAGACTGTAAAATGACAGTGATCTCTCCCATCCTGGATTTCATTCCCCATCACCACTTGAATTTGCTTCTCTTTTCTTTAATAAACGGAGTCTGGGGCTGGAGAGATGGTTCAGAGGCCAAGAGTACTTACTGCTGTATCAGAGGACTGAAAATTGGCTCCCAGTATCCATATTTTGTGGCTCACCAATTCTTGTAACTCCAGTTCCAAGGGATCTAATGCCCTCTTTCTGGCCTTTGTGATCACCTGCACACACAGGTGCATATGCCCCCATATGGACACACAGACACAGAGAACACCCAGACACAGAGAATGCAGACGACACACAGACACAGAGGGATAAACAGACACACAAACACACAGACACACAGACACATATACACACAGACACACAGACACATACAGATATACACACAGACACACAGACACACAGACACACAGACACATACAGATATACACACAGACACACAGACACATATACACACAGACACACAGGTACATAAACACATACATAGATGACATACAGACATGGATACATGGACACATGGACACACACACACACACACACACACACACACACACACACACACACACACACACACATCTTAAAAAAGAAATGGAATCTGGCTANGCTNGGTAATCCCAGCACTGAGACTGTAGAGGCAGGAGGATCAGGAGGCTACTTAATGAGCTCGAGGCCTACCTGAGCTACACAGGACTCCACCTNNGAAAAAGCCCCCAGAGGAAAAAAAGAGTCAGTTCTGCACTTCCTGAGTGTATTCTTAGTCATGTGACTGCTTTGTTGAAAGAAAGGAGAGCAGAGACTTGAGCAGTGACTGTCTGTTGGCTGCCCTGTCCTGTTGTTACTGCCCTTTGTCACTGTGTGTAAGGTTTAGACTATTCTGCTACACACGAGAAGCCTTGCAGAGCCGAAGCAGAGCTTGGCGGGCCTGGATGAGGTCCTAGAGCAACTTTTCCAGCAAGCCCTAGGGAGGGAGAGCACAGTCAGTCTGCATGCCCCCATTCCTGGAGACTCCCAGCTGGGCCAGACTGGGACTGCCCCACAGACTGACACATGTGCACTGCTTTGTGCCACTAGGTTTCATTTTATTATATGACAGTGACCCTGAATCAGACTCTATCAAATGTGCCTTTCTCCCCCAGCCTAAATTAAAGTCCCTGGGTTGGTTCTCTGTATTTGTAAGTAAGTTCGTGGGACATGGTTGATTCATTCTGTGTTTTCTATGGGCCTTTGAGAAATGACTGAGTATTGGTGGTGAAGGTCATCTGTCCCTCAAAGATTGAACTCCTTACCATCTGGCCACTTGAGAAACAGTGTGGAGCAGGTCAGTGAGATGGTCAGCAGGTAATGGGCTGGTCTCACAAGTTTGAGGCCCGAGTTCCATGCCTAGAACCCACTTAAGGTGGAAGAAGAGAACCAACTCCACACACTTGGCCTCTGACCCCAACATGTGTGATGTGGCACGTGAGTGAACCCCCCACTCCAATAATAATAACACTAAATTTTAAATGACAAGTGTTCCAGCCCTGTGGTAACTTGCTCATACACCTGTAATGGTCATGTGGGAATTCTTGAGGCAAACTCCTCGCCGGTTACACGCATGGAGAGCATTTGCTCAGTTTGCCCTGTCTCTTTTTTTTTTTCAGTTCTCCTTTGATGAATATTTTCTTAATTTTTAAATAGCCAAATTGATAAATCTGTTTTTCATACTTACTGCTTCTCATGCCTTTAAAGAGAAGCTGTCCCTACTACAAGGTTAAAGAAAAGGCTACTTAAATTTTCTTTTCAAAATAGAAGTTTTGTTTTGACATTTATGTCCTTAATGCATCTGGAGTTGGGTTCAGGTTATGATGTGAGGGAGAAATTCAATTCTTCTTTTGCTACAATTACATTTTTTTATTGCTCCACTTTTTTATTTTTATTTTTAAATTTAATTTCATTTTATGTCTATGGGTGTTTTGCCTGCACGTATGTCTGTACACCATGTGCGGGACTGATTCCCATGGAGGTCAAATGAGGACATCAGATCTCTGGAACTGGCATTAGAGACAGTTGTGAGCTGCCACATGGGTGTCTGGAATTGAACATAGCTCTCTGGAAGAGCAGCCAGTGCTCTTGTCCACTGAGCCATCTCTCAGGCTCTATTGTTTTATTTATTGAAGTGATTTTTTTTCCCCATTAACATGAGATGCCACCTCTCTCATTTCTATAACTTAAATGTGTTAGAAACTTTATCCCCAGTGCAATAGTGCCAAGAGGTGGAGTTTTGTTATTTTTTTAAAACAAAATTTAGTTGTCATTTTTAAATAATGTATATGTTTGCTTCTGTGTATGTGTACATGTGCAAAGATGTCTATGGAGTTCAAAGGCTTCAGACACCCTGGAGCTGGAGTCTCAGGCAGTTGTGAGCTGCCCAGCAAGGTGGTTAGGAACCAAACTTTGGTCTTCTACAAGAGCAGTATGCACTTTTTCAAAAAAAGATGTATTATTTAATTATGTGTATATATATATATATATATATATATATATATGCCAGTGAGTGTAGGTGCCAGCAGAGGCTAGGCATTGGATTCTCCACCATAGCAGGAGTCACAGGAGGTTATGAGCTGTCTGATACGGGTGCTGGGAACTGAACTTGGGTCTTCTGCAAGATCAACGTGTTTTTTTTTTTTTAACTACTGAGCCATCTATTCAGCCCAATATACTATTTTGTGTAGAGATTCTCTTCGAATAATCTTTTAAATCATTCTTATCATACAGTTAACTAGATACTGTTTTCTCTTTCAGTTTCTAAGACTTCAATGTCCTTTCAGTAGTTTTATCAGTGCTGACCATCACAATATGGACAGAAATAGTGCTGGGGGAATCCTAGCCTGTGGTTGATTTTACAAAGAATGTTTCTAGCATTTCTCACTTAGAATAAATGTTCGATTTGTTAGTCATGGTGTCATGACTGAGGCAACTCTTATAAAAGAAAGCATTTAACTGGGNCTTGCTTACAGTTTCAGAGGTTTAGTCCAGTATCATCATGGTGGGGAGCATGGTGGACATGGTCTTGGAGACGTAGTTGACAGTTCTACATTTGGATCCATAGGCAGCAGGAGAGAGACACTGGGCCTGGCTTGGACTTTTGAAACCTTAAAGCCCACCCCAGTGATACACTTCCTCCAACAAGACCATACCTCCTAATCCTTCTCAAGTAGTGCCACTCCCTGATGACTAAGCATTCAAATATATGAGCCTACGGGAGCCATTCTCATTCAAACCACCACAGGGTGGGGTGGGGAAAGAAAAGGGAATAATGAAAGGTAGGTAAGTAGGGGAAAAAGTTTTGAGTAATTTTGTCTTATTTTATGGAATCACCTCTTCTCTCTAATAAAACAAGGGCAGAAGGGCAGGGGAGCAGAATGCACCCCATGGAAAACACCACGTGACATCTGCAGTGTGGAGGGGGGCTGAATTGCTGGTAGGAACCAGTTGCCCTGTCCTCTAACCTCTCAGGTGGCGCCTAGTAGCCTTTTTATTTGTTGATTTACTTGTTAAAAACAATACTGGGCATTGAACCCAACATCTCACTCATGCTAGGCAAATGCTGTACTACTGAGCTGGGTCCCCAGTGCCCTGGCAGCCTTTTAACATCAAGCTCCTTGGTTATTGTAAAAGACAAAATGAAACAAATAATACAAAACAAATAAAACAGCCAGAGATGGACAGTAAAGTAGTGGAAATAGATTTAACTTAGGAGTATAATAATAGGAGAAAGGAGGCCTTGGTATAGAATTGGGCCCAATTTCAAATAGCATGAACAAGTGGGAATTCATAGCCATGGAGCAGGCTGAGACAGGGTCAATGGATGAAGACTAAGGAGGAGAAAATGTCAAGGTAACAGAAACTCTGGCTAAACTGAGTTAGGAATCTTGCTGAAGGCAAGCCAAGATGATCGACGTGGTTTAAGGGATGGTAGAGAATGAAGAACCTGATTAGATACCAAGGATGATAAGGAGGTGAGGGCTTCTACTTAAAATGATCTGGCATGATTCCTGAAAAAACTGAACAGTATGGAAATGGTCATGAGATTTCAAAAATCAGGTCTTTGTAAAAATATCTGGTTTGAGTTTGGCTATGTCCTTGGTTTTGAAAGTGCTACTTTGGGAGGCTGTGAAGATGCAAAGCATGATTTGTCACTGAGCTGCTTGGGGAGACCAGGGTAGGAGTTTGCATCCCTTCACTGTTGGCTGCATGAAGCTCTGGCCCTGGGTACCATGTGTGCACAGCAACACTGTCTCTTGTTCAGCTTGTGCTGACAGCTGTCCAGGTTAAGACTTGTCTCCAATTCCAATTCAGGCACCATCTCCTTGGGTGCCTGAAGAGACTAAGATCTTCATATTTCACTAGAACTGTAGCAGGTGTGGCTTGGCCTCTCTAGTTTTTATTATTTTTTTGAGACAGGGTCTCACGTAGTCCAGGTTGACCTTGAACCCACTCAGCTAGGGGACATGTACAAAGGCTAGGGACAATCCACAGTGCTTTCCTCATTGTTTAGTCTCAACACTTTCTTTCTTTCTTTTTTTTTAAAAGATGTTACTATTATATATTTTCTTAAAAAAGATTTATTTATTTATTATGTATACAGTGTTCTGTCAGTATGTTTACCTGAAGGCCAGAAGAGGGCACCAGATCTCATTACAGATGGTTGTGAGCCACCGTGTGGTTGCTGGGAATTGAACTCAGGACCTCTGGAAGAACAGTCAGTGCTCTTAACTGCTGAGCCATCTCTCCAGCCCCAACACTTTCTTATTAAAGTTGTCAAGAATCCTAACTATGGGGCTGTGGAGGTGCCTCAGTGGACATAGCACAGGCGTGCAAACATGGACTGGAATTTGGATTCCTAGAACCGATGATGGTGCAGAGACTGCTGGGACCTCCAGGGCAAGGTGGCTGGTCAGAACAGCCCATGTAGCAATCTCTGGTTTTATTTGAGAGATCCTGAATTAGTGAATGATTGGGGAAAACACCTGCCAATGTGAACACGCTCACAGATTACACACACACACACACACACACACACACACACACACACACACACACACACACGAATCCTAAATAGCAAATTCTTTGTGTTTACTCATAAGCTGTAAGTATAGACACCGACTTTAGTAGAAATCATATCTGTACAATGCCTCGTGTCATACCTAGTTTGGAAAGCTGTGGGAATTTTAAATTTATTTTTATACATTTTCTTTAAAAATTTTATTCCTACTACAGCTTGTGCTTATGAAACAAAATATCTTCATGTAAGCAAAGTTAACAATGAAGTTTAAACTTAAAATGTCTCATATATTTTGAAATTTTTTTTTTTTTTTGGATTGTGTACTTGAGTCAGAAGCCAAGGGAGGTCCCCACATTAAGTCTGTTTTAATTCACCAACTTTCACTCTGTCTCCTTTATAGTTCACTTTGTGAGGAATTCAGGTTGCTCTTGGTTTTTGCTGATTTTTAATTCCATCAGTGGTTCTCAACCAATGGGTCACGACCCCATGTCCATTGGAAAACACAGATATTTACATCACGATTCATGACCGTAGCAAAATTGCAGTTATGAAGTAGCAACAAAAATACTATGGTTGAGGGTCACCACAACATGAGGAACAGTATTAGAGTCACAGCATTTAGAAAGGTTGAGAACCACTGCTTAGACGATCGGGCTGCTCTCTATTGCCTATGTGAACAGACAGATCGTGAGGTCTGATTGGAGTCAGATGTGATCTCTCCATAGCTAAGAGAATCTGTTCTCTGAGAGGTGAGACTTGCTGCAGTTGTCTGGGTCTTGTTCGTGGTTCCTGTTGCCTCTGGTATTTCCTTGGAAAGTTGATGGAAGCTGCTGATGTGGAGTTTGGAGGCAGCCTTCTTAACTCCTGCTTTCTGCTCTGCTCTGACCTCTAGTGGAACTGGCTTGTTAAGACACACAGACCACATGCTTCCTGCTTTGGTTGGGAGCAAGCACTGCATCAGGAAACCTGCAGTTCCTCAGGTCTTCCTCAGATTTCTAGGATTGAGGAGGAGTCAGAATTTCAGATACTGCCCTGGCGTGATCAGGTAGATTTTTGAGCACCAAAGCTTTATTTTACAAGTAGAAGAACCATTCTTTAGAGTGGCTGGAGCAACTGTCCTTCCCCTGGCACTGCAATTGGCCACAGAATTCAGCTTGCCCAGGGTGAGCATTATTACATTCTTTTGGTTCAGAAAGTAGTCCCTGACCCAGCCAGGAGATGATGGGAGGTTAAGCATATCCCTGTTCGTGACATCTAGAGTTACAAGATTTCTGTGTCTTTGGTCACATGATGAGACAGGCTGCCTGGGAATGAACTCAACACCAGTGACAAAGGTCTCTGGAGCCATCATTAAGCTGCATTTCCTGGTTGTGCCTAGATTGAGCCAATGCACTTTTCTCTTAGGCTTATCACAGTGGGGTTCTGTCACTTGGCACTTGTAAAAGCAGTTGAGGTGGCAATCATGTTAGCTATGACTGTCTTTACGAGTAGAGAATCAAAAGTAAGCATGAAACAGACCACGGCACTCCGATTTCTGATGTTCAGCACATTTGTAACTGCTGAGTGGTCTGAGTGACTGTTTGAAATGTCAGTCTCTACCCAAGAAGGCCGGAAGCAGNTGTGTTTAACTCATGTCTTTCACTCACAGGCTGAGGATAAGTCCTCGGTAAATACTGGTAGAACTCATAAGTAGCTGTGTGATGGTGTTTACTGGTATGGGAATATCCATCATCTGGTACTAGTTAACTGTTCAGGAGAGTTGCTTTTTCTGAGTTATGCTGTAGGTAGTAGGGCAGAGTAGGATAAAACTTACAATTTGGCTCAGGGAAAAAGTGTGTGTCTTATGTATGTGCATGGGCTGAGAGAGAAAGCGAATTCTGCTGAATGTTAACTGCCGCTGGAATTATGTGGTGGCTAGAGGATTGCTCATTGTTTAAATTCTTTCACCATTTCTATGTTTAAGAATAACCAAAATGAAAAGTTACCAAAAGAAAAATGGTTACCGATATCTAGTGGGTACTTCATGTTTTTCCAACCTTAAACAAACTTTCAGTTCCTGAATCATAGGGTGAACATCAGATAAAACNACCCACTTACAAAGTAAGTATTCATTTTCTGTAAAAATAAATTTCCCTAGAGTCTTCTTTAAGCATTAGGAAGATAGCCCTAGCTACTGGGAAAGCTGGAATAAGAGAATTATTTGGACTCTGGAGNTTGAGGCTCTGCCTGGGCAACATGTCAGACCCTCATCTCAAAGAGAAAGGAACAATAAAACAATTATAGTTATTAAAATGATCCAAGAAGGCCTGGAGAGGTGGTTCAGTGGTTAAGAGCACTTGCTGCTCTTCCAGAGGACTCAGGTTCAGTTCCCAACATCCATGTGACAACTTTCTATAACTCTAGTTTGGGGGATCTATGTTCTCTTCTAGCTTCTGTGGGCATGAGGCATGTTTGAGGTGCACAGACACAAATGCAGGCAAAACACTCCCACACAGAAACAAATAATAAAACATTTTAAAGAATGATCCAGTAAAGAGACAGAGTTCAGCTGTAGAGGAAACTGAAATTAGCTCAAGAGAGTCCTTTCTTCCTTCCTTCCGTCCTTCCTTCCTTCCGTCCTTCCTTCCTTCCTTCCTTCCTTCCTTCCTTCCTTCCGTCCTTCCTTCCTTCCTTCCTTCCTTCCTTCCTTCCTTCCTTCCTTCCTTCCTTCCTTCCTTCCTTCCTTCCTTCCGCCTGCCCTTTCCTTTACTTTGCCAAGATACAGATGCTTTCAGATTATAAAATTATTGCTGAATTCGGGACCACAAACAAGATGGTAAGACTTATCCGTGATGCGATCACCTAATGATAGTAGTCAACATGACTTAAAAGTCCTCACACTTCAGACACACTGGCAGGTTGAAGCTTCACTGACAACCCCAGGGAGTAACTCCTTTTGTCAGCACATTTTGCCGATGAGGAAGCCAACCATAACAGCTAAAGGAAATTTCTGCAGAGCAAATGCCAGTTCCACCTAAGAGCCACTGGGGAGTCTGAACTTAAACACAAGAATAAACAAGTAGTTTATTCTCATCAGCACTTTCCACTCTTGCTTTCACACAGTGCAACCTGGCTGGCAAAATGGCTCTTTGAACTCACTGTTAACTGTCCATTCCTACAGCTGAAACACTGTGGCTCAGTGGCTGAGTGCTTGCCTAGCTGTGTGCTAGGCCCTCAGTTGGATTCCCAGAATGGCAAAACCCGCTCAAAAATCCTTTCATATTGCTATCTGCACAATTGCTCACAGTGGTGCACACACACACAGCATAACCACACACATCATATACACACACAAGTGCACAGTTTACAAAATAACTTTTTACATGGTGTTTTATAGCTTACTTTAAAACTATATACAAAGAGCTGGGCATGGTGGTGCACTCCTTTAATTCCAGCAGTTGGGAGGCAGGAGCTGGTGGTTCTCTCTGAGTTTGAGGCCATTCTGGTCTACACAGAGAGTTCCAGGCTAGCCATGGCTACATAGATAAACCCTGTCTCAAACAAATCAAACAAAAAGCCCTAACAACAACTATAAAACTATATGCAAAAGGGGCTGGAGAGATTGCTCAGTAGTTAGAGTGCATACTGTTTTTGCACAAAACCCAAGCTTGGTTCCTATACCCACATGGGGCAACTCAAAACTGTAACTCAAGCTCTAGGGTACCCAACAACCTCTCTGGCCTCTGTGGGCACCTGTACTCATGTATACACCCCCCACATATGCATATACACATAATTAAAATTAAAAACAAAATAAAAAATATATAGAGAAAACTAGGCAGGCCTGTTGTGGAATATTTGTTTACACTGTAAAGATGTGTCTCTGCCTAAGGCACCTTCTGATTGTTTTAATAAGGAGCTAAATAGCCAATAGCTAGGCAGGAGAGAATACGTGGGACTTCAAGGCAGAGAGAAAAACTGCGAGGAGAAATCCAGGTGCATGATTTCACCAGCAGACTTAGAGCAAGTCAGATATGCTGTAATAAGAAGAGGTAACTNAGCCACGTGGAAGAACATTGATAAAAATAATGGATTGATTTAAGTTATAAGAGCTAGTGGGACAAGCCTAAGCTAAGGTCAAGCTTTCATAATTAATGTCTCCTGGTCACTATTTGCGGTCTGGCGATCCAAAGATAGTTTGACAAGAAAACTTGCTACACAGGCCAGTATAGTGTCCTTAACACTAATTCAACAGTAATTACCCCAGAATATTGCTTCATCCCTAACCCTACCTTATTTCTCTATAGATTAGCTTTTAGTATGATTTACTTTGAAATCATTTCAAATTTGTAAGCATCATAGACAGACTATTCAAATTCCCTTGATCTAACTTCACTAATTTTCATCTTGCTTATTAATCTCTTGTCTGGCATTTTTTTTCTCATTTTATTCTGGTTGATTGTTTTCTTTGATGTCCAGAAACTTCTTAAGATGAGATCTCTGGGGCTGTGGTGATGGCTTGANTGGTGAACGCTTGCTCTTGACCCAAGCTGGACCCTGAGAACCCGCATAAAATATCGGGTGTGGGACATATGTGTTATCTCTGCATTGATGTGGTGGACTTGAGATTACATTGATGTAAGGGACTTGAGAAACCCTGTCTCAGGAAACAAAACCAAACAACAAATAAAAACAGGTGTTTGGCACTCTAGGAATGAGATCTGAGCTTGTTGTTTGGCCCATATGTACACACTGTCCCCAAATGTATATAAAAGATAAAAGGGTCTTTGCAGATATAAACAAATTAAGGTGAAGTTTTTGTAATATACACTCTAATATTGCTGGTATCTTTTAAAGAAAAAGATGATGCCACTTGGAGAAAGACATTCAACAGCCGTGGGAGAATAAACCAGAATGTTTTTTTGCCACTCAATTTGTGGTACTGTTATAATGGGAAAACAAGTAAAACCTCCAATTCCCTTTTAGGGTGCCTGAGAATTATCCTAAGGATTAGAAAGCCATTAACTTTTCATAACCACCTTCTTTCTTTCTTTGTGCCCTCTGTGGTTTTCTACTCTCTATGCAGGGTTTCCCACATAGAGTGCACGTATGTTCTGCAGGTACTTTACTGGATTTTTCCGGATTATTTTGACTGAGTGCAATTTACTTCTTAGGAGATTATAAAGCACACCCCCCATCTTCTTTGCATTATGTTTTTTTTTTCTTTCTTTCTGTATTTTCTCTTCTGTGGNCAGTTTTTCTTGGAATGTTTTGCTTAAACCTCTGCCAACTTTTGTATGGTCTTGGATAGGGTTCTGGTGGATTTATGGCTGCTTTAAAATGCAGTTCTCAGTCGAGTTATTCTGGAACTATTGATTGCCCTCTCCCTGAGCACGAATGCTGAACTTCTATCAATGAGATCAACTTTTGTTGCTACTGTTAAAGTGGTCATTTAACTAAATGCCACATCCTTTCTCTATTTTAATGTTTAGCTTCCAAACCATACTTACCTCTTTTAATATCTGTTTTTAACCATAGGATGTCACATTGCTCTTATTATTTACCACTTCCTACCCAACCTCCCCCTTGTTCTTCTTCAACTTGATGAAAAAGTCTTGTTTCTGTGAGAGCACTCTCCCTGCTAAGGCTTTTCCTTGTGGGTGTAATAAGAAAGTTTGCTTTTTTTCCAAATATAAAGTAATGGCTTGGCCTTTGTGGCTTGATTCCTTCAGGTTGACTATGTGTTTATACGCAGGCTTGGTAGTGGTGGTGGTGGTGGTGGTGGTGTATGAGTGTGTGTGAGCGAGTGTGTGTGTGTCTCCCACTCCCTGTTTGTGAGGCCAGTGCTGGAGCTTTCTTTGTTGCTGTCTTCCCTTTGTTGCCTTCTCTGTTTCTCCTCCCCCACCTTCTCTCCCTCCTCCTGGTCCTCTTTTTTTTTTCTTGCATCCAAGGGTCAATGTGAGTTTAATTTTATCAGAAACGACCAACATTTTTCTTGTGTGATCTTACCATTTTAAATGTCTACCAGAACTATATTAAAATTCCAGTTTTTTCCTGTTTAAAATTTTAGAATTTCTAATGGATGTGTGGTGGTACAGCACTGTGATCTTTTTTATTTTTTCCTTTTAAAAATTCTTTGACAATTTCATACATGTATATACTGAGGTGTGGGCATTTTATCCCCATGCTCTCTCTCGTCCTTCTCTTCCACTGAACCCTTCTTCCCAACAATACCCCTCCTCCTTTGATC
>LZPO01007965.1:375854-390084 GCA_001675575.1 Neotoma lepida
TGTGTGTGTATTCCATAGGCATACGTGGAGGTCAGGGGACACCTAGTGGGAGTTCATTATCACCTTCCGGCATGTACATCTCAGGGATGGAACTCAGTTCATCAACCTTGTTGTCAAGTGTCTTCANTCATGGAGACATCTCTGCAGCCTGGTATTTCTTTCCTGACGATTGAATAATTGTGTGTCTGTATGTAGCTCACACTTTTCTTTATCCATTAATATTGGTGAATGTGCAGGTTATTTTTATNTTTCACCTATTGTGAAATATCTGGGAATAAACACAAAGTGTGAATGTCTCTGTATGACCCCAATGTCATTTCACTGGATGTTGTTCACTTGATCACAGGATACGCAAGAAATCACTCTTTCCCACCATTCCTGTATCAGCTGATTTCCTACCCACGGTGTGCAAATGTGGTCTTTCTTTACATTCTTATCACCAGTTCTTACTGCTTGCTGTTTGACTTTTTATTTTGAGACAGGGTCTCACCCTCTAATCCCTGGATGGCCTTGAACTTGAGGCAATCTTCCTACCTCAGTTTCTTGAGTTGCTGAGATTACAGGCATCAGCCAACTAACTTGCTTAGCTGTGTGTGTGTGTGTGTGTGTGTGTGTGTGTGTGTGTGTGTATGTATTACATTTTTTAAAAATAGGCTATTTACCTATTTTAAAAGGATTTTTTCTTGCATTTGTCTTTAAAAATTACTTCTAACATCCCTTGTTGGATGAATAATTTGCAAATATGTTCTGATTCTCCAAGTTGGTTGTCACTCTGTCGACTGACTCCTTTGTTGTATAGAAGCTTCTTGGTTTGAAAGAATCTCACTGGTTTACTCTTGTTTTAGTTACTGATGCATTGGGGAACTTGTTAAATATCATTGCCCACATCAATGTCTTGAAGCAGTCCCCTTTGTCGTCTTCTAGCATTTTAGGATTTATATGTCGGTGATACATTTAAAGTGGATATTTGTAGCTGGGCGGTGATGGCACACACCTTTAATCCCAGCACTTGGGAGACAGAGGCAGGCAGATCTCTGTGAGTTCGAGGCCATCCTGGTCTACAGAGTGAGTTCCAAGACAGCCAGGGCTACACAGAGAAACTCTGTCTCAAAACAACAACAAAATGGTTATTTATACATGGTGAAAGATAATGAGTCTAGTTTCATTCACACATATGGATTCAGATTTCCCAGAATCACTCATTGAAGAAATTGTCCCTTTGGCANTGNGTATTTTTGCCTTCTTTATCAAAGAGAAGTCTGATGCAGATGTATGTATTTGTTCCTGTATNTTCTGTCTGTGCCATTCCTCTGTCTGTTTTAATGGTAGTGTCATGTATCTTGAGTGCTGTACCTTTGTGAATNTGTTTCCTGTCTATATGTGTGTGGTATGCCTGTGTGTGCATGCATGTCTGCATGTGTGTGGGTACATGTGTACATGTGAATGCACAAGCATGTAGAGGTCTGACCTGGAGATTCATCCTCCATCATTGTTCTACTTNATTCTCTGAAGCAGGGTCTCCATCAAACTCAGAGTTCATCGATATGGCTAATTTAGCTAGCCAGCTTGCTTCGGGATACCATGTCTCCGCCTTCCAAGGCTGGAATTTCAGGTGTGCTGCCTCGCCCACCCAGCATTTAAGTAGATGTAGATTTTGGGGATTCAACCTCCAGTCTTCACATTTGTGTAGCAGCCAGTTTAATTCCTGACCATATCCCCTGTCTCTTTTGTGGTATGTTTCAACGTCAGGTATGGGGATGTTTCTGGCTATATTCTGTTTGCTCAAAATCGCTTTGGCTATTTTGGATCTTTTGTAGTTCTATATGCATTTCAGATTTTTTTCTTTCTTTCTTTCTTTTTTTTTTTTGGTTTTTCGAGACAGGGTTTCTCTGTGTAGCTTTGCGCCTTTCCTGGAACTCACTCGGTAGCCCAGGCTGGCCTTGAACTCACAGAGATCCACCTGCCTCTGCCTCCCGAGTGCTGGGATTAAAGGCGTGCGCCACCACCGNCCGGCCAGATTTTTTTTCTGTTCTGTGAAAAATGCCATTTGGGACTCCTGAATTGGCAAATTGTTTTGGGTGGTATGGAATGCTGACAATGCTAAGTGTTGCTATTCATGAATGTGGGATGTCTTCATAATTACCTTGCATCCTTTTCCATTTCACCAATGTTTTATCATTTTCATTGTAGAGAACATTTCACTTTCTTGACTAAGTTTACTCCTAGATATTTGATTTTTTCCTATCCTTTTTTTCCCCCTTGGTTGGTCTCACTATATAGTCAGGTTGACCTTGAACTTGTGATCTTCTAGCTTGAGCCTCCTGAGTACTGAGGTTACAGAAACATGCCACCACATTTTATATCTACTATGAATGAAATTACTTTCCTAATTAATTTTTTGGCAGTTTGTTACTGGCATATAAAATAGTGTCAAGTTTTCCATGTTCAGTTTGTATCCTGCAATGCTACTACATTTATTTATCAGTTCCAACAGCTTTTTTTAAGAGTCTAGATTTATTTATTTATTTTTAATGTAAAAAATTATGTAATCTGGAAGCAAGGATAACTTGACTTGGCTATTTNCCTATTTGGATACCCTATTTATTGCTCATGCCTGCTGGCTCTGCCCAAGACTTCTAGTACTGTATTGAATACTAGTGGTGAAACTGAGTGTCCTTTCTTGCTTCTGATTTTAGAGGAAATACTTCCTACTTTTCTGCATTAAGCATGCTGTTGGCTGAGGNCTGCAACCAGGGCCTTGTACTTGCTAAGCAAGTACTCGACCACTGAACTAAATTTTCAGCCCTGTTGACTTGCTTGCTGAATTTTGGAAATTAATATTTTTTCCTCCTTTGAGATGATTATAGCTTCTCCTTCATTTTATGGGTAGGGCATGTTATGCTCCCTGATTTGTGTGCTGAATCATCCTTGTATCTGGCTGAACGTTGTGTATGATATTTATGGAAATTTAAATCAAAAGGAAAAATTGATTGCTCTTTCCTCTCTCCTCCTCCTCACTACTGCTTCTTTCTCCCTCTCTTTCCTTTCCCTCTCCTCTATCTTCCTTTTTTCTCCTTCACTTTTTGCCTCCTTCCTCTCCTCTTCCCTCTTCCTTCCTTGATCCTCCAGAATAGCCTTTAGTATAAATAACTAGTGAACCCCTCACCCCCAGACCCGAGCATTCACCCTTGTTGATGAGTAACCACGACTTTGCCCACTGTCTTAGTGGTTTTGAGGGCTGGGAGGGTCTTCTGACAGAGATAACATCTTTGAGCACCACACATCCTCTCTTAAAGGGGTAAGAAAACCCACCAATTCCACATGAGCTTTTGTCACAAATACCATTTCTTTCTTTGTAATTTCACTCTTAGAAAATCAGTTTTAACTGNTGAATGGGAGTACAAGTGAATTAATAAGTGACTGAATATACACCTCCCCTACTCCCACCCTACTCACATGCTGTGGTTGTTTGATTAGGACTGGCCCCCATCGGCTCATATATTTGAATGCTTGGTCACTAGGGAGAGGCACTACTTGACAGGGATTAGGAAGTGTGACCTTGTTGGAGGAAGTGTGTCACTAGAGGTGGGCTCTGGGGTTTCAAATGCTCAAGCCAGGTCCAGTGTCTCTTCCTGCTGCCTTCTGTTCTAGATGTAGAGCTGTCAGCTACGTCTTAAGCACCACGTCTGCCTGTGTGCCACCATGCTCTCCACCATGATGATAATGGAGTAAACCTTTGAACCTGTAAGCCAGACCCAATTAAATGCTTTCCTTTATAAGAAAAAAAATCAGTTTTAATGCAAGCACATACCGCTTAGTGAAGGAGACACTTTTGGAGAAACATGTCAGGTGATCATGTGAGCATTTTGGAGTACATTTAAACTAAGACAGCAATGACATCACCAAATGATATAATCTTTTGGGACACAGGTTATATATGAAGTTGGTCATTGGATAAAATCTAATTATGTGACATAACTAGTTTTGTAAATTATGGGAGGCATGGCTGTATGCTAGACTAGACTTAAGAGCAATAGAATGAGGCCAGACAAAAACCAAGCAAACTATGTTTTCCTGGAACTGGAGGCAGAGGGAGCCAACTAGCTGCACAGGGAGCTTCTGGGAATGATGGATTGTTTTATGTCTTGATTGTGGTGGTAGATATACTGGAATATATTGTTTCTGAAATTTACTGCAGTGTCACATTAAAATATATGTATATTATTGTATATTAATTTGGCTCCAATAAAATTGATTTGAAAAAAAGCAGCAGAATACAAAATTTTATGTGAAAGGACAAATTTTCCAATAAAACACAAATCTTTATGTCGTCTAGCAGCTTGTAAGTACTTCCACTGTAGGACACAGTGTCTTCACAGTACAGATAAAAACTGACAATAAACACTTGTCAAAGTCAACACACTGACTAGCTTACTGACTCAAAGTTCATAGGAAAAAGGCACTAGGGAGATGGCTCATGGGGTGAAGGGCTCATAATGCAAGCGTGAGGACCTGGGTTTGGACCTTCAGTATCCAGGTAAAAGCTGGGAGTTATGGTGTGTGTCTGTAGCCCACATGCTGTCAACCTTGGTTGTGGAGATAGGAGATGTGGTAGTTTGAATGTAATTGGCCCCCATAATCTCAGGGAGTGACACTACTAGAAGGCGTGGCTTTGTTGGAGTGGGTATGGCCTTGTTGGAGGAAGTGTGTCANTGTGGGGATGGGCTTTGAGGTTTCCTATGCTCGGAATAATGCTCAGGGAGTCAGTCGACTTCCTGTTGCCTGCAAGATATAGGACTCTCAGCTACTCCTCCAGTACCATGTCTGCCTGCATGCCGCCATGCTCCCCGCCATGATGGTAATGGACTGAACCTCTGAAACTGTAAGCGAGCCACCTAAATTAAATGTTTTCTTTATAAGAGTTGCCGTGGTCATGGTGTCTCCTCACAGTGATAGAAACCTAACTAAGACAGGAGAATTTCTGGGGCTGATGAGCCAACTAAGCTGATGAGNTCCAAGTTCAGTGAGAGACTCCATGTTGAAACATAAGGTTGGGGGGCATGGGAGGAGGTGGGGAGACTAGGAAGAGGGGAGGGAGGGAAAGCTTTGGTTAAGATGTAAAAACAAGAAAATAAGTAATAAATTAAAAAAAGCAAAGGACTATGAAAAAACAAACAAGCACGCAAACAAACAAACCTCACAAGGTCAGCGTAATGGAGGAAGGCACCTGGCATCAGCCTCTGGTCTCCAGGTGTGTGCGTACACACTGGCATGGACACTCCTGTGCACACACGTGCATACACATGAACATGTGCACTTATGTACTTACACATACAAGAAACCATGCAGCACTTTGTGTTTCTCTGAAATAGGATCTCTCTCTGTGTAGCTTAGTCTGGCCCTGAACTCATCAACTTCTTCCCAAGCTGCTGAAGAGCTGTTAGAGGTGTTGATCATCATTCCTGGCCCCGGTGAACGTGTAGAATGACCTTTGTTTCTTAGTGTTCTCTGTTAGNGTCCTGTAGCCAAACTCTTAGGAGAGGTCTCTGTCTTTAGAACTCTGTTTCTTTCCTCTCCAGCAAGCTGGGTAGGGGCCACTTAGACTTGGTTGTGCATGCAGATCACCTGAACATTAATTAAGATGCTGTTTGACCATAGACCCTTTAGCTGCCTCCCTTTGCCTATCCCTCAAAAGTCAGACCACACTTCCCTGAAGCACATGTCATTTAGAATAAAGAACTGCCAGGCCTATGATATGTCNGGTTAGAGCATTCAACCTTCAGNGCAGGAAAAGCAAGCTCAGTCTCCCCACTCCACTGCCCATGACAAAGGCAGCTTTAAAGTCTGATCCTACCTAGTGCACACTGCCTACAAGTCAGGAGTATTATGGGCTAGGCCATGTGGTTTGAAGCTTGCCTATCCACTCTAGAAACTTATGAGTCAGAAACTCCTGCCTTTGTTTTTGGGACCTGAAGGGAGTGCTCTCTCCCTCTCTCTTCAAGTTCTATCATGCTGTTTGTGGCATGACATTCTTTCTCTTCTAATGATCTCCCTCTTTAAGCCTGGCCACGGTTCCCAGGGTCACAAGGCTCTCTCTCTCTCCTACTAAAGTTCTTCCGAAGGTAATCTCATTAACCTGCATTTCATTTCTATCAGATGCTTGCTCTAACTCNGTAGATCTGAGTGTGGCCCGAGATTCCGTGTTTCTGACAAGCTGTTAAACAACATTACTGCTGTCTGTGGGCTACACTTCAGAGTATCAAGGAGAGAACCCTGCTTTTAATTCCTCTTATCCTTCCCCGTCCCCACCCTGCTCTTAGGTGTTGGAAGTCAGGGTTGATGGAGAAAGCTCCCATCACTGGCCATATCCTGTGTGTTAAACTCTGATGTCATTTCCTATTGTTTTTTTCCCTCCCGTATTATATATGATTTATATTTTGGGCTCTTCCTTCGTCCTTTTGGGTCCTCTAGCTCTCACAAGAACTGGGATTATACCACTGAAAGAAGGTGGCACATAGAATTCCATGTGATGATGGACTCATTTGTTATAATGCACTTAGTGATGGCAAGGCTTGTTTCTAGTCTGGGATGGCAACACTATTCAAATCAGTGAGAAAATATTAATAGTGAAAAATATAATTAAGACAGGCCTGCTGCTGAACAAAATCCCATTGTATGCGGNACATGTGTCATGCCAGACAAAGGCAACAGTAGCCATCGTCCCAGCATTCATTTGCTGCCTGTCACCCATGTTGATTTCTGTCTAATGACATCAATTATAATTCCTCAAAGATCCNTTTTTTCCAATGGCACTGAAAAAAGTCCTGGAGGTCTAACAGAGNGTAGCTAAACATAGTAGTGAGGGACCTTGAGTTGATCACTGAAGCTCCCATTAGTGCAAGAGGTGGAACCTTTGGAGAGAGGAATTACTGTAAATGGATATAGGAGTCCGGGGGATAATTGACTGACCAAGTCATAAGCATGTTTGTGGAAAGGAAAAGCCACAAAACCATATTGGATGCCTTCACCCATTAGCCCTTCAACATAACTGAGTGGCAATTGCTGGTTATCTATCTTGGACCAAGAGCAGAGATCTTTAGGGTGTCAAATCATGTAGAAATTATAACTTAATGAGGATGCGTATGCTTATTGGATCTGGGAGACTGTGTCTTTATGAGTTGGGTTCTTTTCCAAGAAACTGTATTCAACTTACCTTGAATCTCCTGTGGCTGAACAATCTTAGCAGTGATCCCTGGTGGGAGGGGGTCCTCCAGAGATTCTTTGAGAGCACTCTGCTGTTTTTACTGCTGAGTTTGAAACTTCACTTTGCCTGATGGCCCAAAATTTGAAATGTAGACATTAGTGCCACCCAATGGTACCTCTGCTGCCTGCTGAGGGCTGCAGACCATGGAGTGTCCTGCTGGGAAGCCAATTCCAGTAAACTCTTGTGCTCACACGTGGATTCCAGGCTCTNTGGTCTGCATGTGTGTCTGTCTCAGGTTCTCTCAATCTTGTCATTGGTGGAAGTGATGTTGGTGGAGTTCTCTAGACTTGCCAGAGTGGAGTCATGTCCCTGTTGTAAATAGGCACTTATGTCTACACGTTTCTATGGTTTTGAAAATTAGGCATCTTCATTTATAGCAGGCAGGGGACTGATGTTTGAATAGAGAATGGCAATTTATTATTGTTCCATAAAACCCTTGGACATCAAAACTTTTTTACTACATTAAAAAAACAAAACAAAACAAAACACNCAAACCAATGACCTCCGCATCAACTAGCATGAAGTATCAAAGAAGAGCTCTCCAAACATTNAATAATTGGAACCCAGATGCAGCATGCCTCCCATGGGGGGCTGGTGCTTAGATCATTCCCTGAGATCNGAGAGCATGAANACAAATGCACCTAAAAAACCTACATTGATTTCATGAGGAAATAGATCAGGTTATTTACATCACATACCACGCCATAGACAGCAAATGGAAGTCCCATCCCCATTCTGTTCGCACCTTCCCTTCCTTCAGACAGCCCCGGCGACTCCTCTATTATCTGGGCTATACAGCAGGTGTCTTTCTCACTACCTCTGGCTAAACCAAACCTGGGGATTGTCCTGGATCACCATCCTGTAACTCTTGGAGGTATTCTCCCAACCAGAGCTTTGGAGTTAGCTGTGCATGGTGGTAAATGTTTGTACTACTAGCATTAGGGAGGCTGAGGCAGGAGGATTGTGAGTTAGAGGTCAGACACTGTCTCAAAAAGAAACAAAAGAACACCAAGCTTCTGGTGTAGTTTTCCCTCAGTTAGAACTTCACTGAGAGCTTCACTGTCTCCGTTTTGTTAACTACCTTGCCTACTTTTACAAAGAACTGTGAATCCCTCTTTTTATTGGTAGAAGTGTTTGTAAATGTTTAAGTGTGTAGTAATTTTTTAAAAATTCATTTTATTTCTATGTGTATGGGTGTTTTGCCTGCTTGTATGTCTGTGCACCATATGCATGAATTGCTTGTGGAGGCCAGAAGAGGATGTTGGATTCCCCTGGAACTGGAGTTTTACAGATTTGAGCTGCTGTGTGCACACTCGATCTTCTGGAAGAGAAGCCAGTGTCCCTAACCACTTAGCCACCTCTCCAGCCTCTAAATTGTACAGTCTTAATACNAGATGTCATTTGGATTGTTACTGATCATCATGCTGTCGTCTAGTCTCTCCCTTCAGTGACTCTGAAAAGGAAAAACTGATTTTGTGTTTCTCCACATCCCTGTTCAATGTCTTGGCAGGCCCCTTGATTCCCCTCCTCTATCACCATCTTATTCTTTCCGGAAGCCATCCCTCAGATTCTCTCACTCTTTGGATTTCTCTGCCTTCTCTGTTTCTGTTACACTTGAAAGGTATTGATGAATGGCAGTAATGTGATGTGCCTGTCTCCAGGGCTAGTTGAATGCCAGTGGGACCACTCCATTTGCACAGTCTGAACTCCAGTGAGTACTCTCCTGGGGGAGACTTTCAGTCACTGGTTAGGCCAAGGAGACCAGCATTTGGCAGTGNGTAGCCAACCTCATATATAAATGCCCCTGTGCCAGGGTCAGGGTTAAGGACATGTTGAGATAAGCAGATGAATGAGAACTGAAAACACATACTTGGCATTGCAGTTCAGTTCTGTCTAGTGGCTTGAATGAGCTCCTCCATAACCACACAACATAATTATAGTCACACCCTTTTGGCTACCTGGCTTGCTGTGATTTCCCTCATAGTTTGAATCCTGTCTTTCACATGATAAATACTGAATAGTTATTTGTAAAGTAAGCAGATCAGTAGACAGATAGACGATTNATTTTTCCAATATTCACTTAACCTATTTTTCACATATTGGGCCTGAAAATGTCTTTCTCTTGAAACTTCTGACCTGAGAGTTATCTATGAATTCAGAGTATTTTCCAGGTCTCAAATGAGAGGCCTGGGTAGCCAGGGGAAAACCTGGGATAACTTTTTTTTTTTTTGAATCTGCCTTTTCTTTCTTGCTGCCAGAGGGTGTCGCTGGTGAAGCTGTATTCTGGCTTAGCCCAACAGGCTCCTTCATCTGGGAGTCTGTGCCAGAGAAGCTGTTTCTATCCCTGCAAATACCCGGGTGGTCCTCTAGGGACCACATTCCACTCCTTCAGTGCTAGGTGGGGTCAGGGATGGTCAGAGTGTTGGGTGCCAAGACTGCAGACTTGAGCACGTCTCTGTGTCCCTGTGCTCTGCTACATCCTGGACTATAAGCTTACCCAGGAGACTGCTAGAAGGCCAGTCCCAGCGTCATGCACTCATACGCACACAGGACTTTGATCTTCCTTTTATAGAGAGCTCTCTTCCAAGAAGGCAATTTCAGGGACTCCAAAGAATTGTTGTCAACCCTTCCTTATAGTGTGATATGGCTGAAGATGCTCTGACTAAATAGAACTTAGTAAGTGGTGGTGGCAAATGCGGATATAATGCCAGGTATGTCAGGTTAGGTACAATGTAGAACTTCAGTCATTCACCAAATCCTCTATNAGATATTCTCATTATATCTACCACAGAAAAGAGAAAAATATCTGAGTATATTCAAAACCACATTAAATTATTTAATCAAGGCTTAT
The DNA here is from genome assembly GCA_001675575.1 of Neotoma lepida. Classification (NCBI taxonomy): domain Eukaryota; kingdom Metazoa; phylum Chordata; class Mammalia; order Rodentia; family Cricetidae; genus Neotoma; species Neotoma lepida. The sequence goes on from LZPO01007965.1 coordinate 385,970, forward strand.
ACTTTAGTGAAGGGTNACATAGTGGTTAAAATTTAGACTGTGGCCAGGCGGTGGTGGCACATGCCTTTAATCCCAGCACTCAGGAGGCAGAGGCAGGTGGATCTCTGTGAGTTCGAGGCCAGCCTGGGCTACCGANTGAGTTCCAGGAAAGGTGCCAAAGCTACACAGAGAAACCTGTCTCNAAAAACCAAAAATTTAGACTGTGTTTCTTCAGAGTATATGTCCTTAATCACATCACAGTTACTCTCATAGCAGTCTTTCGAGGAACTAGTATCAAGTCCATTTAACAGATGAGGACGCTGAGGCTCAATGATTTTGAAGCATTCTGCAAACATTGGACAACACAAAGTGGTGAAGGGTTGATTCTTCCTTCTAGTAGCTAGGAACCCTGAAGCTCTAGTGCCTAAATTCCTGCCCCTGGAATTCTCCAATAGCAGTTCACTAATTTTGCAATGCATAGCTGTACAGATGTCCCATTTGAGACCTCTTCTCTGTCCCCTGCTTCAGAAGTTCTATGANACAAAAGCAATCCCATTTAGCTCCCTATGAAAAGCAAAGGAATTCAGGCATGTCAGTGCACCCCTGTAATTCCAGATTGCAATTCTGGTATTCAGGAGGTTGAACCAGGAGGAGTTTGCGGTCAGTTTGAGATATGTAGTAAGTTAGCCTAGACTATAGAATCAAATCCAAACAAAATAATACGAACAAAAAAATTAGCAAAAATCTCTATCCAGCCACACTGAGGTGTATATCAGCCCTCAAATCCCCTTAGAGAAAGATTATAGGAGCATTCCGAATTCAGCGTGTTCTGTTCCTTAAATCAAAATCTAATTCTCCCTCCTATGTCTATAATTTGAGGTTAGTTTAAAACTGAGTCAAGTCTTTGGGGGCAATGTGAGATGATTTCTTTGTTCAAAGAGAAGGAACATTACATCTTGAAGTGAACATTCAAAGCTTTGTCTCTTGAAGGACACCTAATAGGGCTCTAACCTCTCTCTCTCTCTGTGTGTGTGTGTGTGTGTGTGTGTATGTGATTTCTCAGTCTTTAGTGTGGAAAGTGTGCATAAAATCCTCCCACCAGTTCTGATCCAATGGTGCTGATGTGCCCCTGGGGAATCATGTCCCCTTTAAGAGTAGCTTCATTTTCTCTATATGTCCCTAAGCAAGAGAATTGGGTTGAGTTTTATTATTAGAAATTTGTCTTAGGAAAGCATTTGGTTTTCTTTTCTTTTCTAAATGGAGTGTATTAACCTATCAGAGATTAATTTACCGCTAGTGGTTAAAGTTGGATTTTTTTTNAAAAAGAGAATCTTTGTGAAGTTACAAATAATGTTTAAAGTGTTTCACTCTGGTGCTTGGTATACTGTGAGCATTCTGGAAATACAAGCTGATGTTGTGATTGCTGTGATGACCACTCTTATAAGTGGTGCCACTTCCTGCCTGGGTAACCAGTCCCAGTTACAGGATCTTCACTGTGGGGGAGAAATGGCATTCGCTGCCAGCTAATATATAGAAATGCTTAGTGTAGTCTTCAGCACCTAGGGAGCAGTTAGCAAATTCAAACAAGTTTCTAAAGTGTGAATCTTGCATGGTAGATTTAGTTGTGGCAAGAGATAGCAAAATCAATGACACAGAGAGAAATGAATTTATTTCTGAATGTGCTCCAGTACCAGGTGAGTGTTTTAAGGGATGGCAGAAACTATGGGACAAATGGGCTGTGAGCATGTTCTGTCAGAATTGTGAGTATAAGCAAAATGGACCTGGGATAGCCACTTNCCAAATTCACATTTGGCAGGAACCTTTTATGGAGTGGGGACAGTGTGGTTAGNTGGTTATTGTCAGATGCAGAAAGGAAAGTCTGGTTAAGGGTCAGTAGNCTCTTGACTGACAGTTGACAATTTTGTGTGCGGGTAATTGGACATGTGGGTAATTGGCTTCCCAGAGCAAACCTTAGTCCCATTAAAGTTCACAGAAAATTGCTTAAGCATTCTATCAGGAATGCTAACTTCTCAGGAGGCTATTAAGCAAAAACAACTCTCTCTGGTCAGATTTGAAACACTGTTTAGTGTGTGTAGGTCTTGGTCACTCTGTCTTACTCAGGTCATTCAGAGGACCCTGGTTGATGGCAGCTCTGCCATTGTATGTACAGTGTGTATGACTTCGTCACAGTCACTGTTAACCAGTGAGAATGGCAGAAAGAATGGAATTTGCAGAAACAAAGATTTCTTCAGCACACGAGTGAGAAGCTGGACATACAGCTTGTGTTACACACCAGGAAGAGATTAGTCAAATGGCTCACAAACATCAAAGAGGGTTTCAAAATGCAACCNGTGACCCTCAAGTCAGTGCTTGCATCCAATTTCTAGCTGTAAGTATTTTACTGTGGGGAAGTAATGGAGTTTGGAGACAGCCTGCGGTCTGTGTCACAGTGAGGGAGTGCCCAGCCCTCCTGTACCTATTGCATCCTAGAGCAGAGTTGATAAACTATGGCCATTGGTCAAACCCATCTATAGTCTGTATTATAAATAAAGTTTTATTAGAATACAAACATACTCATACATACATTTCTTATCTGAGGCTAACTTCACACTACTATAACAGCAGAATTGTTGAGACAGAGACTACATGGGCAAATGATTGTAAAGAATTTGTCACTTTGACCTTTATAGGACAAGTTTCCTTACTTTTGTAACACAAAGGGTTCTGAACTGCCTATAGAAGTAAAATGGCTGAATCAAGGGTTACATGCACACAGAACTTCAATCAATATTGCCCCTTATGCTAGTGATATATAAAATTACCTGCTGCCCAGCATGCATCTTCTTCAACACAGAATATCAAACTTGTGCATGTGGAGCAGGATGTGGTAGCATACACCTCTAATCCCAGAACTCATGAAGCTGAGGCAGGAGGATCCAGAGTTGGAGGCGAATCTGGCAGGATAATAGTTTGTCTCAGACAAACAAATGAAGCTTTTATATGTGCACAGTTTGGTAGGTGAAAAGTGGTATTTCATTATAGCTTTAACTGCACTTGTATTAAGATTGAGCATTTCTTATAAATGAAACTGGTAATATTTTGTTCGTTTTGTTTTTTTGAGACAAGGTTTTTCTGGGTATCCCTGGGTGTCCTGGAACTTGCTCTGTAGACCAGGCTGGTCTAGAACTTAGAGGTTTGCCCACCTTTGCCTCCCNAGTGCTGGAATTCAATGCCAGCCACCACACCCAGCAGAACTCTTAACACCTTTAAGCTTGCTATTTTGTGGACCATCTGCTTGTATCTACCAAGTTGTTGAGTCTGCATAGTCCTTAGGAGCCCTTTATGGACTAGGAAGTAGATTCATGTTTTACCCATCATGTATTCTTTTGAGTTTGCCTGTGAAAGTCTTTGACATGCAAGACTTAATGTGTGTGTGTGTGTGTGTGTGTGTGTGTGTGTGTGTGTGAGAGAGAGAGAGAGAGAGAGAGAGAGATAGAGAGAGAGAGAGAGATATTCTGGAGTGGTTTCTTATATCTAGGTGTGTTGGTGCACACTTAGAATCCTAGTGCTTTGGAAACAGAGGCAGGAGGATGGCAAGTTCCATTCCAGCCTGCGCTATGTATATCCTGTCTCAAACCAAACCAAAAGTGTTCTTCTTCATTGGCTTCTGACTTATTTGTCATGGTTGGGAGGCCTTCTCCAACTCTAAGATTGGACAAGAATTTCCTTCATTGTTTTCTAGAAAATTTCGTGGTTTTCATATGTTACATCTAAATATTTGTTCCATCTGTGATTTATTTTGCATTATGGTTAGAAGAATGGATTTGATTTTTCCCCCCCCAAATGGCTACCCAATGTGTGCATGACATTTTAGAAATAATACCTCTTTATCATATATTAAGTTTCGATATACCTTTAGATTTCACTGGCATGTGTATTTATGGCCCAGTATTATGTTGCTTTAATTAATGTAACTTTATAGTTTCATATCTGTCGGAGCTAATTTACCCACATCATTTTTATTATTTTAACACAAAATTTTTCATAGTATAAAATCCTAGATTTATTCATCTAATTTCCCATAAGAAATATTAAAAAATATTACTACTAATTTTTATTTTAATTGCATTGCATTT
>LZPO01007965.1:391274-412050 GCA_001675575.1 Neotoma lepida
GTTAATGTGTAAAGAGAGCAACATAGGATGATTGTATTCAAGGAGAAAGTTGTGTGTGCATGCACACACGCATGNAACCAAGTGAGTNTGTAGGGAGAGGGTCAACCATCAACTTCGGGTGTTTCTTAAGAGCTGTCACTGTATTTCTTTACACAAGGTTTCTAACTGGCTGAGAGGCAGGAAGACTCTCCAAGTAGGCTAGGCTGTGTGACTAGCCAGGGACCATTCATCTCCTTATTACTGACATTACAAGTATGTGTCCACATGCCCAGCTTTATGGATTCTGGGGCTGGAACTTCACACTTGTACATGCAAGCACTTTACCTGCTAGCCAAGAATTCCAAAGTCATTATATAGTCTGGATAGTAACCCTCTGCTGGGTGAATGGCTGGAAAGATTTCCTCCCACTCTGTTGCTTATGTCCTCAGTTGTTCCTTTTTCTATGTTGAATCTTTCAATTTGATGCTGTCCTATTAGCTGGTGCTTATTATTTCCTGAGCTACTGGAATCCTTCTCAGAAGGCCATTCCCCATGCCCATATCTTGAAGTGTTTCCCTCCTCATCTTCCTCTATTTGCAAAGATTAATGCCGTACATTAAGGTATTTGATGACTTTTAAAATTGATTTTCATACATTATGAAAGATTGAGTTTCATTCTTCTAATGTGGACATTCGCTTTCCCAGCACCATTTGAAGATGCTGTTATTTCTCCAACATATGCTGTTGGCACTTTGATGAGGAATCAGATGGCTGTTTCTGTTGGGATTTAGTTCTGGGTCCTCTGTTCCATTCCCTGCATCTACATGAATATTGCTGCACCATTGCAAGCATGTGCCACTACCANGTCGAGCTCCAGAGCTGCTTCATCCATTACCTGCTTCAACTTTTCTTGCTTTCCTATGAGGAATTCTTAATCTTTACAATACCATCCTTCCCCTTTCCCTGACTAATAGGAGAGAGCTACTATTGTCCTGCTGCATCTGTCCTTTGACTTGCAGTTCTTACCATTCTCTATTCCTTCTTCCTCCACTGTGTTTGGGAGATGCCNATCTGCNGGTCTACTTCCTGAGGCTGCTGCCTGCTGCCATGAAAGGCTCCAAGAAGATAAAATCCAGAGAAAATGTTCACTCATTAAGTGGAAGAGGCCTGTCTTTCCCAGAACANGGAGTGATAGCATCATGCAGCACACCCTGGAAGGAAGGTGCATTTTCACCCTCTCAAGAAAAGAGAAAACCTGATTAATCTTTTATAGTCTTAAGCCTTCTGTTTCATAAATGGGTCTTGACAGTAAGGAGGTTAGAGGGAGGAAGCATTAGCAAATTTGCTTTAATGAAAGTTGATGGGACCCTCTCACCTGGAGTTTTCCCAGCTGAAGCTGCCTTGAGACAGCATTATCTGCCATCCATAGAAGCAGGTCAACAATCAAGGAAAACCCAACAGAAACAAGTGGGCACCCTCATTCAACCCAATCACACAATTTGCCTATAATCAAGCTACCTTAAATAGATGCTTCAGTGACGATCTGGAGAAGTTTATTGGTAATCTTCCATGCTAGGAGCTGGCATCATGGAGTAAATAAGACAGACATATTCCTGTCCTCAGAGAACAGAGTCCATGGGAGGAGGGGGATAATAAAAGTGTATTGATAAACATTACCAGTATTATCAAAGGGAGGGGCATGGGAACAGGTCAGAGTAGGCCTCCCTAAGGAACAGTTGGAACCCAACATGAATACCATTTGACAGAGGGTGGGCATGAGTCTGCTTTCAACTGTTTCTCTGGTACCAAGTATCATCTCAGCCCTTTCTACCTCCCATCATCTCCTTGGTGTTAGAACGCAATATTGACTTTNAAAAGTCTCTTTTCACATATTAGAAATGAAGGGAATAATATACTTGATTTTCCTTTTCATCTAGCTGAATTGTCTTTGAGTAATAGTAAAACTCATGCTTCTAGATTTGGAAGTGAGAAAGAAAGAATAAGAGATCTTCATTAGGAAACAGTGAAGGTCACATGTCTAAGTTATTATTATTATTATTTTCTAGATGCCATCTGTGAAAAGTAATGAACAGAGCTGGGAACCACAGGGAGTTGAGCCCTGGTTTGGANTGCAGTGCAGTCTCGGGTGGGAAGTTTGTCTCTAGACCCACTAGTAGTGAAGTGTGATATCCTTGTTTCTGAATTCTGGGATACCTGGAATATCGTTCATCTATCCCATGGGATGTAAGCTCTGTGCTTCCATCCCTNCTTAAGAGCTGTCAGGGGCAGAAGGCAGGAAAAGTGGAATTGGCCTTCATTGATTTACAAGTGAGTCTTGAAGCCCGCTGTGTGCCAAGCCCTGTTCTCGGCATTAGAGCAGCGCTCGGAAGAGGAGAGCGAGNGTGTCAGCCACCTGCTCNGCTTCATCCATGGGAGGGTTCNGATGAAAGGACTTGGAGGTCAAAATAAAGCAAGATGTNAGAAACAGGGCTCCCACCCACTCTNTTGTCTAGTGACCACCAATCAATGTGTGAAAGAAGGTCTTTATTTTTAAAATGAGATCAATCATGTGCTCTTAGTCGGAGACAGAGTTCTGTAGGAGCAGAGGCATTTGAATGGCAGAAACGGGACAGTGGGTGCTGTCCTGGGGGATGCATGGATGAGCCATTACAGCTGGAGGCTAGGGTAGTGCAAGGCTATGGGTCTCTGACTATCAGCAGAAAGTGGAGTGGTTTTAGGCAGAGAAGTGTTTGTCATCTTGGGCCTGCTAGTTTTGCTCATGGCTGGCCCTGAAGTTACCAGTCATATCATAGTGCTATTTCTATAAATGTGGGGTGGCTGTGTGTATGTGGGTGAAGGCAGTCATGATTTATCATTCTACAGCAACAGATCTGGGCATAGGCCCAGTGCTACTGAAAGGCCCCTTTTTTTTACCATGCATAGGCGAGTCTCTTCACTTCTCTAAGTCATCAGAGAGGTGACTGGGCTGACTTTAAAACATGGATCCTTTCAAATGACACGCAAGTCCCATGATTTACAGTCCCCAAAGTTTATCTTGCTCTGGGAAAAAAAGGAGAACTTGGAACTCAAGCTTTCATTCAAAAGCCAAGGAAAACATCTTAAAATAACGCCCCTCCCCCTCCTCCTCCATAANGAGAATTGGAATGATTTAGTAAGAGGTGGGGGCTTTGGGCAGAACTCTGGCAATCACCAACAATTGAGCTTCAAGGTCCAGGGACTTTGTTGTGGGTACCGGAACCCTAATGATTTATAATTAACTCCAACCAGAAAACCCAAATGCCAGGCACTCTCCTAACAGAGCTACAAAAATAACCACATTCACAGTGTTTGCAAAATTGGAAACAAATGTCCCAAGAAGTATAAGCACTCCACACTGTCCCCCCTCCCCAAGCTTGGGAGAAAGAAAAACACTGGCACCCCAGCAGGACCACAAGTGATGAGCCAATGTCGCTCGTCATGGGAAATTCATCTAGGCACAATCACATTGCACCATTAGCCCTCAGTGACTCTGAGAANTAACCAAACTGAAATGCCTTAAATTAAAAGCAGCCAAGGGCTGGACTTAGCATTCTCTCTCCTTCCANAACTGAGTTTGGGCTCTTGAGCCCCTTTTAATACTCAGAAGAGCTGAAAGTGGGGGGAGGGGGGTTAATTGTTGAATTATACTTTTATTCCAGAAACAGCTTCCACCCATGTGGTTCTTTCTTTTATTTTTATTTTTTTTGTGTGTATGCATGTGTGGTATGTGTGCACATGTGCATGTATGGGTGGTATGTGTGCATGTGTGTAAGTATGTTTGCATGTATGTGAGCTTACATCTGTATGAGTGAATGTGCGTGTGTACTCTCTTGTGTATGCACATTCATATGCCTGTCAAAGCTAGGATGTATGCTTTCCTCCTTGATTGCGCTCCACCTTTTTCGTTGAGACAAGGTGTTCAGAGCAAGTCTGTCTAGGCAGCTGGCTTCAGGNATCCTCTGTGTCCACTTTCTGAGCACTGGAGTTACAGTCAGGCTCTGTGCNTACCCAGGCATTAACTTGGGTGCTGGGTCTCAGAACTCTGGTCTTCAAGCTTGCTTGGTGAGCAGTTTACCTACTGAGCCATCTCCCCATGTGGTTATTTTTATTATCTACTTAAAAAATGGTTTGAGAGACAGAGTCTACAATGTAGTCATGGCTGGCTGGAATTCACTATGTAGACTAGGCTGGCTTCAAACTCAGAGATCCACCTGCCTCTGCCTCTTCCTGAATTCTGTGATTGAAGGCATGTGCCACNACATCTGGCTCCATGTAGTTGTTTCGGAAAGTGTGAACAGAAAGGGTGACAACCATGGGCACTGAGGTGGTACAGAAGGGCATGAGGACATAAGTGAAAGGACTGTAATGGGAGGTTGGTGATTTGACTATTGGATTAATAACTATAGCTACATTTTTTTTACATATAAATGTGAATCTCACCCTATGGATGTCATTAGTTTTTATGCTGACATGGAACACGAGAATGATTATATTAAATTTACTCAGCAGCAATTACTTACGGGACTTTTTTGGATGCTATTGAATCCCAAAGCCACACAGCAAAGGACAGGATTCCGAAACGAAGATGAACTGAGTTTGGGCATTATGGTGAATGCATTAGAGGCCACTCTACTCATTTTCATAACCTTGTGAAAAAGTCTTTGACTCCCATTTCACAGATGAGAATATAAGGCCTCTGAAGGTCTCAATCACTTGCATGATTTTAATTAGTGAACAGGGCTGGGACAATATCCAATTACTCCTTAACTCCAAAGCCTATGCACTATGCCAGCTCTCAGGAGGGGAGAGTTCTATGCATTGTCCTCCATTAGGATGACATTTCCCAACCACCTTTGAAGGGATGTGGAAATATTTTGGATAACTTTGTCAGGATCTGCCTAATTCTGCATGTCANAGGGGTGGAGAACAGAATCCTTTCCACTCTCATATCCCATAGTNCTGTGTATGATTCTATGAATTAGCATTGTGCCTCTCCCTCAGGAGACCCAGAGCAGTAACAGTATTGGAATAAGAAGAAACACAGATAGACGAACCTTTCAAACCAACCAACTTACAGGTAGCAGCAATAAATTGTGGACTTGAAAAGGGTGTGGGAATAGACTGTCTGGCCATTGTCAGTCTATGTAAACTGTGTGCAATGAATATGTAAATTGCCTCCATATATTCATGTTCACACACTTCTAACGGACCTGGATATAGCCTCTTGGGAAAGTGCTGGTTTAAGCTTTTCTGTAAAAGTCACCTATGGGACTAAGAATTTCTATTGTTTCTGTCCAAAACATGGGACTAATTGAAGAAATTCTCCTTTTTTTTTTGCCTGAGAGAAATTAATTCTTCCTATGGGAAATACTTTTAATGTTCTAAAACTATCTGAGTTTTGGACCTTGAGCCTTGCATTGTAGCTGCCTTCTCCCTCTAAGGAATATAATCCACCCAAGCCATTAAATTGTTGTGAGTACCAATGATGGGGCATTTTTTATCAGGTTACAGATACACAACGAAAGTTCTTAGATGACTTTATGTGTTTGCTAACGTTAAAAACTAGTTAAAAAACTTCAAACCTCCTTAGATTTACAGAATTATTTATTATAAAACTCTTGAACTTCTGAAGGTAATTGGCTTCCGGTGATCTTTCTCAGGCTGTGGTCTTTATCCTCCTATATGTGGTTACCTGTCCTGGTCCTTCCTCCGTGTGTGTGTGTGTGTGTGTGTGTACACACGCACATGTTTGTGCACACATATGTGTGATTGTGTGTGTGTGTGTGTGTGTGTGCATATGCACATGTGGAGACTAGAAGTTAATGACACATTTTCTTCTATCACCACCCCCTCCAACACACACACACACACACACACACACACACACACACACACACACACTACACTTTGTTTTTGAGACAGGGTCTCTCATAGAACTCAGTGCTTGCCTATTTGGCTAGACTGGCTAGCCAGCAGGCTGCTGGGATCTGCCATCTGTGCTTCACAAGGCCAATACTCTCAGGTTTAGGTGCATGCTCTGGGTGTGAGCTCTGCCTCACACACTTGTTCAGCAAGCATTTGACCCCACTGAGCCTTCTCCTGTCCTGGTTATTTCTTTCTTTTTCCTTCTCTTGCTCTTTTGGCTTGAACTTAGCATTAACCAGAAAATAAAATGTTAAATTCATTTGTAAAGCTCTAATGGTAAAAATCTGCAAATGACACCCAGGANGCAGAGGCAGGCCCAGATAGCTGGGCATTTGAGGCTATCCTGTTCTATCTAGTGAGTTGTAGCTCAGGGCTACACAGGGAGACCCTGTCTTAATCAATCAATCAGTTAAATAAAAAAATTAAACAAATCTGTAAATGAGAATATAGTTGGAAGATAACACTAAAACCAAGCAGCCAGGATTTATTTCCTTAAAAATTCTCCACTGATTAGGATACGTATTTTAAATCATAAGCACATGTAGATTGCTTGTTTAATTCCAGCAGCATTCTTTTTTGAGGCAGGGTCTAATTATATATGAGACCCTTGGCTGGCCTAGAACTCACTCTGTGTAGACCATGCTGGCCTTTAACTCACAGAAATATGCCTGCCTCAGTTTCCCAAGTGCTAGGATTAAAAGCATGTGTCACTGTGCCTGGCTTCCAGCAGCTTTTGGTAACTTAAGTGTTCAGTTTTCCCATAGTTCTAGTAGGCAATATCAAAAAGTCGTATTTTAAACATAGCTTCTTCACAAACAGTAGAATAAAAGAAAGAACTAGAGAAAGTTAAAGCTGGTCAGAACTCAAATGACATTTACGTGTTCCCATTCCTTTTTTAAGGTCAAGAAACAAGTGATATTCAGAAGCCTGACTTGAGGTAGGTAGACTTCATGCCTCTATTTCTATAGGTTAGTGATGTGAGTTCTTTATTGAGGTGGAACATTTTTCTGCTGGGAATAGTCGTTACACAAAACTCTTAGGATTATAGATTAAAATTTTCTGCTCTCAGACTGTCTTATCATTTTACCAAGGGAGATCCTGTGTCTCTGAAAGGAGAACTGAATCGTACAAGTTCACACTGGTAGAAAGAGGTGGAGAAGGCATTTGAACTGAAAATTCTGTCCCCTTTCTGTTATAATGCACTGCTCTGTACTTTGTGGAATATGGAGCTGTTGTGTGGCTGCCACTGGGGTCCACAGTGATCTCTAGGTATATGTAGTGTTCCTGTGGAAGGATTAGGTTGAATACTTTGTAAAGGCCCATGAAGGTGATCACTAAAAGTGAGTAGCAAATTAGGAGTGTGGAAATGACAGCAAAGGATTGATGTAATAACCCTGGAAAAACTGAGGATTTTGTTTCCACCCTTTACAAGAATCCTTAAAGTCCCAGTGAACTTCAGGGAAATCTAAGCTGGACACATCATTATACTATGAATTTAGTTGATGCATAAAGAAAATGACCACTTTTCATGGACACACCCTGAGAAGGTATAAATGAATGGGGTAACACATATTTATATGCTTGAAGTTAAAATTGTTAAATTATGTAGTAGTTTTTAAGATTATTCCGAGGGCCAGTGCGATGGTTTAGTGGGTAAATATGGCTCGCTGGCTTCCAAGACTGATGACTCGAGTTTGACCCTCAGCTTTTCATCCCAGGACCCACATGGTGGAAGAATATAACTGACTCTTGGGAATTGTCCTCTGGCCACCACCCTGTCCCCCAAATAAATTAAAAGATGTAAAATATGCATGTATGTAAAAATTAAAATTGGTTTAGATTGACTGACTCAGGTGAATCTGAGAACTTTGCCTGTTCTTTGTTAGTGTTCANTGAGACCAGTGTAAATTTTTTTTAGCTCTTTGATTCATAATTTTTGAGCCTGGGAATATCGAATATTGGTAGCACACTTGTGATTCTGATTTATAGCTGCTATTNGTTCATAAATGGTGAATATAGTTACAATTTCCTCTGAAAAGATCTCTGTGCAAAATTACTTTGTACTGTATCCCATTGACACCCCCAACAGTGGCCCCTTACCTATAGGACACACATCTGAGGACCCAACTGTTTGAACAGTGCATGGTACTGTGAACCTTACATCTACTTTCTCTCTTTAGATATATACCTATAATAAAATTAAATTGTAGTTAGGCATATTAAAGGAATAAGAACAATAAAATAAAATAAAATTATAGCTAGGCATAGTAAAGGAGTAAGAACAATAAAATATAACAATTATAATATTCAATAATAAAATTTATATGGATATGTCATATCCTCTCTCTCTGTGTTGTACTTTGCATAGTAATGGATGGGTAGCATACACAGAGAGGGTACCTTGGACAAAAGGGTAATTCATATCCCGTGCAGAACAGAGCAGGATGGCCTGAGATGTCGTCCTGTTACTCTGCATGGAACATAGTTTAAATTTATGAGTTGTTTCTTCTAGAATTTTCTGTCTGATATTTTCATACTATGGTTGACTGGATGACTGAAACAAGGGACAGTGATGCTGAGGGTGGAGGGGTAACTGGATGTTGGCTTCTGTTTTCGTTGAGTTCACCAAAGTCTCTCATGACCACCATTCTGTTGGGACTTTATGCTTCTTTGGTTGTGAGCAAGTACTCATTACACAGATATTTGGTAATTTTGGAGTTGTTCTGAGTAGTTATCCATGTAGAAACTTCATATTGGGCAGCCTCAAATCCAGTAAGATTTTTAACAGCTCACGGTTGAGGTGAATCAAGATATCAGTTGTTGGCGAAGAAGTAACCCACAGCAGCCTGCCTTCACTGTTTAGCCACCTTGCAGCAGGCTAACAGTGTATACCAGGGGATTTGTTAGGATTGGATTCTCACACTCTTCTAAGAAGTTTTTGCTTGTGGACATTTGATTTTTCAAAGAAACTATACTTCACAGTTCTTCAGCGCTTGTGTGGTCCCTCTTCCAACACTTTGTTGAAACTTCTGCAGCTGCTAGCTAGAGCTGTGAAGTGGCCACTATCTCTCATGCCTCCCCAGGCCTCACTGAGTGTGTCCTTCCCTTGGTACCCTTGCAAAATGAGGGTGGTGGGGGGTCCAGGCAGGAAAAAAGAATGGCTAGGGCATGGTCTGTGAGCGTATGATAGGTTCTGGGAAGCTGTCTTCGGACAAAGCAATACACACAGCTCTTTTGTTGTATCAGGCCTGTGTTTCCATCATGAAAGATCTGTCATCCCTCTGATTCACAAAAGCATTTTATTTCTTTTCAAATATGGAGAAATCACACTCTAATTGAATTAGCATCTTCATATGAATTAGGACATTTCTTTGATTCTGAGATGGATCCCCCCCTCCCCACAACCACATTTTACCACTTAGGAAACACCCCATTAGAATATAATGTATGTTCTTGATGTGATGTTCCATTGCTACTTTTTCGGAAGGCTGTTTTGAAACTATTGATTCATTTTAAAGGGATGACATCTTAGAATCGGAAAGATACCCCGGCCTCTTTAGCTATTTCATAACTTTGACATGATAAAATTGTGTTACCACAAGACAGTGATGGTAGTGATGGTAGAGGGGAGAGGACAGTAGGTCAGAGTTTTGAAAGGGACCAAAGGACAGTGCTACAGAAAATCTGTCTATTTTTTATCTGGGATAACGGTTTTGACCCCTGGTTGGTTGTCTTTAGTTGGACACATTTCATTCCTGGTTTTAGATGAACTCCTAGATTTCTTCATTCAGTGCAATTTGGCTATATGTTTGNTGCAACAGCCTTTATTATTTTGAAATGGCATGTCATAATTGGTGTCACTTGTTAACTTGACATACCTAAGAAGAGGGGACCTCATCTGAGGTATTGCCTCCACTGACTTGGCCTGTGGGCATGTCTATGGCGGCATTTTCTTAATTGCTAATTGATGAGGGAGGACCGGCTCACTGTGTGTGGGGCCACCTCACCATGGGCAGTGCCATCCCTGAGCCAATGTGCCTGGGCTTTATGAATAGTGTAGCTGACCTTGAGCAAAGGAGCAAGTCAGTCAGCAAGNTGTACATCCACAGCCTCTGCTTCAGCTCCTGCTCCTTGTTCCTGCCCTGATTTCCCTCAGTGATGGACTGTGACATGGAAGTGTATGGCAAATAAGCCCTTTTTGTCCTTAGCTGGTTTGGTCAGCAACAGAAAATCAAACTAGGACATGTCATGATCCTCTATTGCTAATATCCTCAGGGGTTTATTATATAGGGAAGCTGAATTTTGTCAAAAGTTTTCATGTGACCTTTGTCCTTTTTTTATTTATGTGCTACATGATATTTATTGATTTATGTACTTTGAGCTATCCTTGCATCCCTGGAGTGAAACTAACTTGATCATGATGCATGGTTTTTACTTTTTAAATTTTTATGTGTTTTTTTTTTGAGATAATGCCACACTCTGTGGCCCAGCTCTGCCTCAAGTCAAATGCACAATTCTTCTGCCTCTCAGGAGCTAGGACTGCATTGAGGCCACAATACCTGGCTTGGTATATGATCTTTTTGATATATTGATCCAATTTGCATGTATTTTGTTGAAGATTTTGTATCTTTGTTCATCAGGTATTGAGAATAGTTTTGCCTCCCCTCCTTCCCTTCCCCTATCTCTTCCTCCCTCATCATCTCCTCCTCTCCTCTCCCTCCTCTCTCTCCTCTTCCTCCTCCTCCTTCATCTCTTCTCCTCTTTTCCTTACCTGGTTTTGGTATCAAGCTAATATTTTCTTCATGTGAGTGTGGCAGCATTCCTTCCACACTTTATGAAATGGTTTGAAGACCGTTGGTATGAGTTTGCTTTTGATTTAGTAAAATTCAACAACAACTCTGCCCAGTCCTGGGCTTTTGTCTGCTGGGTGACTTACTATTACACCGACCCCCCTACTTCTTACTGACTTGGTTAGGATTTTTAGGTTCTCTTGGTTCTATTTGGGCAGGCTATATAAGACTAGAAATTTGTCACGTGTAGGTTTTCTAATTTACTGAAGTCTACATTTTCAAAGGAATCTCTAAAAAGCCCCTGGGTTTCAGGAGTTATCTGCTTNAAAAACCCCCTCTTTCATTTCTAATTAATTCGAGTCTTCTCTTCACTCTCTTCTTAGCTAATTTTGAATTGTCCTGGCGGGAACAAAGGTGTTGTAAAGAGAGATACTGTGTCCCTCCCTTTCGATTATCAGACTCTTGAAAGTATGGACTCCAGGAACTGGAATTTCCCTAGGAATCTCATGCTGGGAGAAGGGAAATGAACTCATAGTGCTTGTGACAGCATGCATAAGACAGATGACATTCCAGCACGGATAGAGGCGGTGGGCACAAAGCCCTACCCCCGGCTAAGGAGCTATTGGCAACTGATAGCTCCTGGGAGAGGGAGCATTGATTTTCTTTAAGAGTGACGCCCCTAATAGGTTGACCATGCTCCAGTGTGCCTAGGGTATATGTGCAGCGCAAACTGGGCTTAATGGGTTACCAAAAGGAAAAAAGATACAGTTGGGGGAGTAGGAAGGGGAGTGGGTCTGGGAGAAGTTGAGGAGGGGAGGTGATAGGATCAAAACCCATTGTATGAATTTCTCAAAGAACAAGAGAGGGGAATAAAAATGATGATAATAATAGATAAAAAATAATTCACCTGGCCAGACATGGNAGCTCCAAACAGTAATCTTAACACTTGAATGTTTGAGGCCAGAGGATCCCATGAGTACAGCATTTACTGCATAACTATGGTAGCAAGACTCTATCTTCAAAAAAGGAACTTATCCNATAACTAGATGGGAGAAAAGACTTATGCAAAATATAAAAATATATGGCTGGGGAAATGGCTCAAAGGGTAATGTTGGCCAAGCATGAAGAACTAAGATCGGACCATCAGTATCCACAAAAAGGTGGTATATACCTGTAACATCAGTGCTATAGAGTGNAGACAGCTGGATCTTGGCTTGCTGACCAGGCAGTCTAGCCAACTTTGTGAGTTCCAAATTTGGTGTGAGACCCTGACCCCCAAAATAAAGTGCAGAGTGACTGAAGTAGGCACCTGACATTGACATCTGGCCTTTGCATGCGCCACNCACCCTAAAGCTCACACGTAAAAATAAACAGATACCACATAGATACATACCAGTATACATGCATATATAATAATATAGATCCTAGGGGGCTGGAGAGATGGCTCAGATGTTAAAAGCATTGGCTGCTCTTCTGGAGGACCCGGGTTCAATTCCCAGCACCCACATGGCAGCTCACAAGTGTTTTTAACTCCTGTTCCAGGGGACCTGACATCCTCACACAGACATATATGTAGGCAAAATACCAATGCACATGAAATAAAATAAAAATCATTAAAAAAATAGAGATCCCAAATATTTTCTTGCATTCTGGAAGTTGATGATTGAGTCAACAAATTAAGAATTTGTGTACATCTTCAGATAAAAATAATAATAAGAAAATATCTTTATAAAAAGGCTAGATGCTTGCTGTAGAGGAGGAAGCTACCTCTCAGGAAGAGATTTCATATGATGTAGACAACTTACCAGCCCATCTGTGTGAGCAGAGCTGATACAACAGTGGGCCAGTGATGAGCATGACCACACCATGACCAAGACTACTNAGTTAATCATACCTCTTGCCTTCTATTTAAACCCAAACCTCAAATTAGTTCCTGGAGGATGAACTTGGGCAGGGGCACAGAATATTTCCTGAAGTGCTCACATTGAATACAGACCCTTTCTCTTGTTTATGCTATTAATTATATGTTTAATTGACTTATTGAGGGCTGGTTGGCCAAGCCAAGCTTGTTAGGGGTGTCAGGGCCCAGGCTTTGTCCCTAAAACTACTTAATAGTTTGTTGATCCTGTTTACCTTCTCAGAGAACCTGCTTTTGGTTGCAGTGACCCTTTCATCAATATTTTAGGCTTCCTTTCATTCATTTTAACTCAGATACTTGTTGTTACTTTCGTTTTCTTCTTAGGTTTGGCTTGTACATGTTTTTCCAGGAATCTAACATGTATCATTAATTTACTCATTTGAGATCTCACTCAGTTTTACATGCAAACACCCACAGCAAAGCCATAAAGTCCCCTCCTCTTCGAGCGAGCTGCCTTTGCTCCATCCCATAGAACCTGATATCCTTTGTTTCCATTTTCATATGACTCTAGGAATTCTTAAATTTCCCTATTTTTTCAATGACACTCTGACTCTTCCAATGTGAGCTATTCACTCCCCACAATGTTTTTTAGTCAAGCTATTTGCAGCAGATGCATGTAGGGCAAACTCTGAGTAACCTTGAAGCATACTTTGTGCCTAGGATCATCTTGCTTAGAGGAAATCTGAAAGCAAGACTCATCTCTGCCTCCTTGGATTCAAGGGCCCTGATTCAATGACCCCTTCTCCTTATAGATCCTTTCCAATTTTACACACCTAAGTTTCAAGGTTCTGGAGCACCTGGACTCTTTGTTCTTATTATCCCCAGATGGTCCCNGACTAATTCCAGTAGTCTTGTCACTACTATGGTGTCATAAACCATGTTACAACAGACTTCCCTTTTTTTTTTAAAAAAAAAAACCATTTATTTATCTGCTTGTTTATATACCTGTGTTGTGTGCATGTGGGGTGTGTGCAAGTGTGTTGTGCATGTGGAGGTCAGAAGATAACCTGCAGGACTTTGTTATCCTCTTCCACCATGTTAGTCCTGGGGATTGAACACCAATCATCAGACTTGGTGGCAAGCACCTTTACTGGCTGAGCCATCTTGCTGGCCCTACAACAGATTTCTTGAACTTTTATTTTGTGCAGTGGACCATACTAGGTATTTTTGGAGAATGAAGCAGTTAAGATGTGAAATTAAGAAATCATAGTGTTGTGGGGTGTGTGGGTATATGTCACAGAGGCAACCATTTTATAGGGTAAAAGACANTGGTGCTTCCATCTTGTAGCAGTGGCCTATTGTATTTTAAAATACAGATGACTACATCATAGTCTCTTCATTGTTTGAACAGAGGCAATAAAGGTTGCTAGAGTTTCAGCCATTTGCTTAAAATTATTAATGGGTTTGTGCAAAGTCAGGTTGGAATCTAAAGTAAGGAATGCCCTCTTCCACCAAATACGAGACTGTGTATGGATTGAGCATTTCAAATAAAGTTAAAGGCTATGCATTCTGTAGTTTTCCAAACGCATTGCCAGTCTTGTTTAGCTGTACCAGGCTTTTTCTTTTAGGCCACCAATCAGCGCCCAAATCATGATGTAGAGACTTAATATTAGTTTTAAATGCTTGGCCTAGCTTAGGCACATTTCTGGCTAGCTCTTTTAACTTAAGTCAACCTTTTGCCTTGGGGCTTATTACCTTTCTTACTTCTGTATATCTTACTTTCACTGCTTCTCTATGTCTGGCATCTGCCTGGCTTCTTGCCCCAGGTGTTTCTCTTGTTCTCTATTTTCCAAGCCTGGATTTCTCCTATTTATTCTCTCTCCCTGCTAGCCCCATCTATCCTTTTCCTGCCTAGCTATTGGCTGTTCAGCTTTTTATTAGACCAATCAGATGCCTTGGGTAGGCAAGGTGAAACAAATGCAACACAGCTTTACATAATTAAACAAANGCAGTATAAACAAAAGTAATACACTTTACACAGTTAAAGTAATATTTCACAACATAAACAAATGTAACACATCTTTGCCTAGTTAAAATAGTATTCCACAATAGTCTAGCTACTTACTATGTTGGCGTGTTTAGCAGGTAGCACACCATTCATTATTATTTTCAGCTCAAATGAAGGTCTCGGGTCTGTAGAGTATTTCTGTAGAGATGGCTGAAGGCAGCCCTTATTCTCTAGCTTTGGGCTTTCTTCTGGCCTTCTCAAACAAACACTTGTTCCCACTTGTGTTTCTAGATCATGGTCATAAGCACATGGGAACTTCTGTATAACAACAAGCGAGAGACTAATGAGACGAAGAAGTGCAGGTAGGTAGATTATTTCATGTGCTACTGATGTATGTATCTGCTAGGCAGTTACAAGCACACTCAAGGTCTTGGTGGATGCATATGTGATAGNCATTTATCCCCACACAGACTGCGTTTGCTGACTTCTGATTACCCAGTATGCTTTGTCCAGGTTGGTAGGTTTTTATGTTCAGGGACATGGCCTTGGTTCTGAGACCCAGGGAGATAATGGACAAGTATTTCTGCTGAAAATAAAGAACAGAGGGGCTACTGTTTTTATTCCCTGTACTTAGGGTGATAAATGGCAATGAACAGGCTTTTTTTTTCTGGAGGAGGGGGTTAGCTGTTTCTGACCATTAAACTTTTTATGTGGTCAAATACTTTCTCTGTTCTTCTCTATTGATTCACAGCCTTGAGGTGTAAATCAATGGGAGTTTGTGTTATGGAAGGCAGTTCTGAAAGGACTCAGAGCATCCAGTAATATCATTGTCAAATATGGTTTCTCCTACCTATTTCTGTTTATCCCACAAGATGGAGGATGAGAAACGTATAGCTCATCAGATAACGGAGTTCTGAAAATGGTTCTATTTTTCTTGAAATAATAATGCAGAGTTAGAGGCTAATTTTCATAAAAATAACTGGGTGGAAATGTCTCCAGCATACCATCATTAAAATTTACATATATGCACTATATATGAATACAAAATATTTAACCAATTATCTCCCTTCTTATTCCTAGGATTTAAAATTTTAGGATTATTTTTTTGTGTGTGTGTGTGACAATTTTCTTCTTTTATTGAAAAAATATTTTTTTCATGAAATATATTCTGATTATGGTTTACCCTCCCCTCCCAGATCCTCTCTTCCTCCCCTCCCATCCAAACCTACATCCTTTCCAACAGGCACCTGAAAAAAAATCAAATAAGATAAAACAAAACTAAACCAGAATAGGACAAGACAAACAGAAGAAAAAGAGCCAAAAAGGACACTATTTACACAAATACAGAGAAACTATCTTAAAAATACTTCTAATTGAGAAGCTTTGGTTAAAACATGAGTCCCATTATATAAAGCAGACACTATAGAACAACTCAACATTATGGGATAAATTTATCCCATGATGTGATGAGTTAAATCATATACTATTAACCTTTTAATGGCATTTCTGTTGCCATCAGAAATATCTGTCAGGTTCTAGCCACTACTCATCTCAAAATGCTGTCCATCCTGTGGTGCGTATAATAAAGAGACATGGTCTTTTATTTATGAATTAATAATCAGTTTGCCAAGAAATGAATCTGTAATAGATAATCAACCCCAGGTATCAACAGACACTGCATTGTATAAAGTTGACATTGGGCTAGATATGGAAACACACCATGGCTGAGCAGACTGGAGAGCATGCTTGATGCTCCGTATCTCTGGGGCTCTGAAATCCAACACTGAGGTCAATACTTATTCATTGCCTGTGGGTCAGTATCAAGTCTAATCTCTATGTTCTTATAGGCATACATAACGGAGAGGGCTGTACTCTTGTTCAGATTGTACATCACATCCTCTGTCTGTTCATGTTCCCTGTGGGGTAGGAACCACTGAAGACCATGATGTCATAATTCAAGTAGCATCATTATTATTAGTCTTTGGTTCAGTTCACTTTCTTGAAAGAAAGGGCTTTTCTCAAAAAGAGGAATGTGTAGGACATATGTCAGAGAGCAGCCCGATGGAGTAGTGGGAGTGATGGGGCTGAAGTTAGGCGATCTGAGTTCTGGACTAATATTTCCTGAGGGACGTTGATCAGGGAAACAAACTTCTGCTAGCATCAGTTATCTGATGAACAATGGAAAAAAACTATGACACATGCCAGCTGCCTCTTTTGCTGTCATAAGGGTCGAATAAGATAATGCAGACTGAGTTTTAGGATTCCCTAGTGGACACTCAGCAAGGTTAAAAATGAAACAAAAACACCAAACCCTTAAGTGTTATTAAAATTTCAAAAAATAAAATAAAATAAAAAAACCCAGAAAGGAATTGCTGCAAGCCATTCTTGTTCTTTTCTGATGTTCTTCCCACCCTACTGTTTATCCTTCCAGACTTCAGAATGGAAGGCCTAAAAAATACACCATCAGGGGCCTGCAGAGATGGCTTTCTAGTTAAGAGTGCTTGTTGCTCCTGCAGAGGATTGGAACTTAGTTCCCAGCACCCATGCCAGGTGGCTCACAGTGACCTGTAACTCCAGCTTCATAGGATGTGTCGCTGTCTTCTGGCCTCTTCAGGCACTGCATTCATGTGCACAACCCCCCCTCCATAGACACATGCATATACACAATTAAAAATAAAACAAGTGCTATAAAAAACACAATCAGGATATGCCTACGCTCCTCTGAATGATGTTTCTCTGGACTCCCCATTCCTACCCAGTACAGGATACCCAGGGCCAGCCTAGCCCAAGATCGGCATTGCTCAGAAGAGGACCAGAGAGTGCTTCGCTTGGATACAACATCGTAGGTTGTTGGATTTCAGAGNACTACACAGTGATCAAGTGTTCCTGGACATTGCAGGCACTTAAAAAAATAACAGATATTGGCGTTGTTATAAATCAGCGAGCAGGGCTCATCATAGCAATCACGTTCTTGGAATCTGAGTCCTGTCACTGAAGATTGGTGTGCTGGTGCAGGAGCTGCCTGCCCTTGGCTTCACCTTGGGCTATTAACTAACACATCCGTTATTAGCTGGTGGTAATGACCAATTTTCAAGAGATGATTGCTTAAATATCACCCACCTTGAAAAGAGAATTATTACTCAACCGAGAACTGAACTCTTTATTTTCGAGTTGGTGCAGCTAATGATGTTATCTCACTCCGCTGTGTCTCCCTCCCTCCCTAGTGCCTCCCTCAAACCCCTCCTCTTATCTGCTCTCCTCTTTGCCTTGGTGGTATGTAGGACATTGCCTGGTTACGTAACTGCCCTCTCTCAGCCTCCGTGACTTGTGAGAGTCCAGGAAAGGTTCCATACTTGCTATTTATTCAAGCAGTGGTAGATGAAGACAGATGGTAATGAAATCAGTCTTGCTGAGAGTGACCACAATAATAATAGATCCTTTATGACGTCCAGGAATTCTGGACTCCCGTCTCTGCTTAAATGCCCATTGGCGCCAATTCTGTCGTCCTATGCTTTAGTGTTCCTGTCATCCTCCTGACCTCTCCTTAGACCAGAGCAAGCAGGCTGTGCTCAGAGCATCAATCTGTCTTTCTCCTCATATAAATGCTTTACACACCTACAGCTACCAGTGACTCACCAGAAGAGAGGTTTAAGTTAAATGAAGGAGTGTCTTTAGAGCTAGATGGTTGAGCTGGCTGGATACTCTTGTGGGGCCTGGTTTTGGTGGAGGAGCCCATTGCCTGGGACTGGTTCCTGCAAAGAGNTCCAGTTACCTTGTTGGGTTTGCTGGAGATTACAGAATCGACTCCCACCCCTCAGTGACTTTATTGGCCTTGGATGGAAGTGGGAGAGAGTCAGCTCTCTCTCCAACAATGGAGAAGAGGAGGGAGAGAGGAAAGAGGGAGATGAAACTTANGTTGCTGTGGCCGAGCACTGCCCTGTCAAATGAATGAACTCAGCTGATTGCACTGTAGATAGCCAGGCCCTGGGTCAGGTGCAGTGTTCTGAAGCCNTCTGGCAGCCCCTTTTAGTACTCAGAGGTAAATCACTCTGACATCCCTTGCTNTTCGAGGCATTAATCATGTTGAATTCCTTTGTTGTGCTGGGGTCCAGATCAAGTGTAATTCCATTGGAATGCTATGGTAATCTAGTATCAATTAATCTCCTAGCTGCAGAATAGTGCCTCTCTAGGCATGCGAGCCTGTGTACACTAGTTATTGGCTTTGTTAGTACCCAACTTCTCTCTCTCAATCTTGGAAAGGGTCATTTTCTTTGGGTGGGAACCAGGGCAGCTCACACCGCACACTCAAGCTTGGTGAGATGTGGGGGAGGGGACCTGGTGATCAGAGGGTTGCTAATATTCCCCCGGGGAGTCAGAAAAACCCGGGGTTTGAACTTTGGCTCTGCTCTTGGCCAGCTGTGTCACTTTGGGGGTAAGTTGTCTAACTTCTCTTTCCTCATTTGTAAAATGGAAATTCCTGTAGTTCCTACAACCAGATTTTAAGGAACATTAAAACAACAACAACAGCCCCATCCCCCCAAAAAACAACCCCTCAATATTAACTAGACCCAAAGCCTCAGTGAACTTCAATATAGTTTGAGTAGGCACTCTGAAGTTGCCAAGCTTCATGCTAGATTTCACACTTTTACTTTTTTTAATTGCAAATATTTTTTATAATGAAGCTTATGAAATTAAAAGAACAGTTGATAATCCAGTGAGGACAAAGGGTGGTGATGAGGGGATGGCTCTATGGGATGATAGGTGACACCGCAGAAATCTTGCTTCTGGGACGTGGGAGTGCCAGGGTGAGGTGGCACTTCACTTTCCACTCCAACATTTTGAGGGTTTGTAGCAGAAAGTGCATGTTACTGGCTCCAGGAAGCACTTGCCAGCCTCTTGAGTCTTCCCAGAATATGCCTAAGCAATAATAGAAGGTNAGAGGCCAGGAGACTTGGTTTTCCAGTGGTAAATAATGAATGTTGCACCAGCTGCTTGCACACTCTGAAGCCTTCTATGTCGAGAGGCAGGAAAAAAAAACAAACAATAAAAAAGCACCAAATAAACATTAATCTGATCTGTCATCCACAAATAGCTCCCTTCAGATTTCAAAAGAGATACCTCCATCCTCTCTCCCGTCTGGCCCTCTGTGTCCTGCCACAAAACAGAACTCTTGGCCCTAGATTTTGACCTAGTATAAAAAGCAGTATATTTTTATGACCTGGTAACAGTCACATTTCTCCTCCATAAAATATTAAAGAAGGCGAGGCAGTGCCTTCAAGATGTTTGCAGCAGGTGCAATCAAAATGTGCCCCTTTATTATTTATTTATTTGGCTCTCTGTATGGCAAAGCTTAAATGCTTTTCAGGCCAAATAATTAAATTCCATTATGGAAAGTGGGGATACTTGGCAAAATGTACTCACTATTAGACCCTAGGGTCTCAGAGGAGTTCCATGGAAAGGATAAAAAAGGGGGTGTTTATGGGTAAGATGGGCAGTATGACTTATATTGGGCCCACAGGAGTGACGTGAAAGTAAGAAATTAAGTGTGGAGGGAGGGCGGAGGTGTCAGTTGACAATCTCCTAGAGCAAGACTCTGCCTACTTAGCTTTTGAGCCAAATCCAGCCCACTGCTTGTTTTTGCACATTCTACAAGCAAGCTATGGCTTTCAAAAAATATTTTGTAGCATGAGGAACTATTGAAGTTAAACTTTGTTGTCTATAAAAATGTGATATGGATACAGCCCTCATTTCTTTATATGTGGACTACTGCTGTATTTGCATCACTACAATTGAGTGTTGTTACAGACATCTTAGGGCTACAAAGCCAACAATGCTTTCTATGTGGTCCTCACAGCAAGAGCTTGCTGATGGCTCTTGTTCTAGATCTGTGGTTCTCAACCTGTGGGTTGCAACCCCTTTGGGGGTCAAATTATCTTTTCACAGGGGTTACCTAAGACCATCAGAAAATCCAGATATTTATATTATGATTCATAACAGTGTCAGCATTACAGTTATGAAGTAGCCATGAAAATAATTTTATGGTTGGCGGTCATCACATGAGGAACTATATTAAACGGTCACAGCATTAGGAAGGTTGAGAACCACTGTTCTAGATAAATTTGAACTTGGGCTTTGGAAATGATATGACACTGGAGCCTGAAGAGTTTGTTCTCCCCC
>LZPO01007965.1:412090-422367 GCA_001675575.1 Neotoma lepida
TCTCTCTCTCTCTCTCTCTCTCTCTCTCTCTCTCTCAAGTCTGGCTTCCTATGTGGGTTCTGGGAATCTGAACTCAGGACCTCAATGTTTGTATGACAATTGCTTTGCTGTCTGAGCTATCTTCCCTATCCTAGATTCAAGGTTCTTACACTGTTTATGTGATTGGGTACGGATTTGATACTGATGAATCTGGCTGTTTTCTGAAGTGTACAGATGGGCAAGTTAAGGGATGAGGACAGCCATACCCTAAAGCAGCTTTTGGATCCCATAACCTCTTCCAAATGTTGTGTCTGGGTGGTACCCTTCTGCTCTGGCTCTGGTGTCTCTGATATCTTCTTACTGTCTCCACTGCTGTTACCAAAGTCGAAGGCCTGAGCATCACCTCTTGGCTTTTGGGAAAGTCTTCTGTGCAGTCTGTTTCCATGGCAGACAATCAAGAGTGTATCCTCCACATAGAACTTCCACTGATGCTTTCAAACACAACATAGATTTTTGTATTGGCATCCTCCCACTTTATTCANGTCTGTTCAAATGACACCTAGGAAAGGCTTTCCTTTGGGTAGCAGCCCCACTTCACCCCATCACTACTTATTTTACCATTCCTTTGTATTATAGTCCCAGCATTTGACAGTGTTTGACCTTATCTGGTTTGGTTTACTGAANTTCACTTGTTTTCCCCCACCAGATAGGAAGCTCTTTAAGAACTGGTACCTCCACTGTCTGTTTCATTCGAGTTTTTGTCTAACATCTGACATGAAGACTCAAGAAAGGTTTGTTGCATGAATAATAACAGATGAGTCTCCCTGTTCAAACTCATTATAGTTTTGGCATCAAACTCTGCCTGTCTGGTTCTCCAGGGCTATGGTGACTTTATATATATGTTATTTCTCTCAAAGAAAAGTCTGTTTCCTTCTTAGATTCTGCTCCCTTGTAAGTTAGCCTGGTTATTTTAGNGGAACCCACTGTGTTGTTAGAGTTAACTCAGCAGAATCTAGAATCACTTAAGAGATGGGCCTATGGGCATGACTGTGAGGATTTCTCGACTNTGTTATTTAATGTGGGAAGACTCACCCACTGTGGGCATCACCACTCCCTGGCTGAGTCCTGGACTGTATATGTGGAGAAGAGAGCAGAGCTGCAGCGTGCATCCATTGCTCTCTTGTTNCCTATCTGTGGGTGCAATGTGACCTGCTGCTTCAGGCTCCTGCTTGACTTCCCTGCCATGATGGACTGCACCTTGAAGGATGAGAAAAAGAAGACCTTTCTCTCTTAAGTTGCATTTGTCAGGGTATTTTTTCATATCCACAGNGAAAGAAACTAAGCTANCCAGTGCAGGTGTCTGTTTACAGCCTCCTGTTTATAGCAGACCCTATGAGGCTCCTTGCAGGTCCNTCTGGATCTATTTCCCATCCCCTCTTCTGGTTGCTTTTGACTCTATGACCTGCCCCCATCTATCTTTTGAAGGATTCTATTTGGCTCCTTGAGTGACTTTGCCCAAATTCTCAGTTAGACATATACAGACTTTATTCACTAGAAGCAGCTTTTCNTGAACAATGAACTGACTTGACAGGAATACAGAAGGCTGGCTCCCTTGNCTGCAGTAGAGAGAGACTTGGGAATAGATAGCTTACACTCTAGGTTCCCTGAGGAATCAGCTCAAGTGCCTCTNCGTGGGAATTTGGGGAGACTTTGCCAGAAATCAGGCATCAGCTTCCTTTTTACTGCATCTGCCTTAGCAATTTCTCCTGGGGACAGTTCCTTAGCAAATCCCTCACTCATCATCTTCCTCCTCGGCTCTGCTTTTGCCCTCTCTGCTACCTAACACACCATGTTTCCCATATTAGAGAGTGACATGCCATTTTAAGACAGAATCTAGTGTGAACAGCAGCACACTGTATTCATATTTTGGTGAGTAGGTGGCATGGGACATAAGACAGGAGGACTTCGGAGGACCCTGCAATTTAAACCATGCTGGTTAAAATTTATTATTTTGATAATATATGAGGCTCATTCTTAGGAAAGGAATCACACAAAAGGAGGAAGCTGAGAGTGCCCTTATGTGGGAAAAAATGCAAGCTGAGAAGTGGCTCAGCTGGAAAGTGCTTGCCTTGCCATGAGGACCTGAATCTGATCCCTAGCACCCACATAAAAAAGGCTGTGTGGGACGGTGTGCACTTGTCATCCCAGTGCTGGAGAAGCAGAGACAGCGGGATCCCTGAGGCTCACTGNGCAGCCAATCTTGCCTACTTGGCAAATGCAACACCAGTGAGAAATACTGTTTAAAAAAATAAAAAAGTAGATGGCATCTGAAGAATGACACCTGAGGCTGTACTCTGGCTCCCACACCCTGTGTGTACAGCTATGCACACATAAACACACTAAGTGTAAGTCTGTATTTTGTTTCACATGGGTCTAGATGCAAAGGACGAGTTCACATTTATTAAGTTCTACTTTAAGTTCTATTCTGGCAGATGTGCTAAAGTCCCCTGAAGTAATCACCAACATGCCACCAATCCTTTTGATCCCACACAGGCTGGCAGCTTCTCTAAAATCATCACACCCCAGATGGCACAGATTTTGTCCTCCATCAGAAGATTCAATTAGTTAAGACTCTTCCTGCCCAGCGTATTCAAGCCAGCCAACCCTTCAGTGCTGGGTGGGGACTGTGAGAACAACATATTTACCCACCCTCAAGGCATCAGGGTTATTGCTTTCTGATGGGTCCCTGAAGAGATGGAGAAGGCTGCCAATGTGGTCCATGCACGGGTTATGCCAACTCCAGGGAGAAGTGGGGAGAGGAGCTTGCTTTCTGTCAGACTGCCTGGAATGAATGACCCATGAAGGAGTCAGAATGGAAGATGCTTTTCCACTGGTGCCCTGCCCCGACACCCTCAAAGTCACACCGTAACACTGCTGTCAGTGCCTTAGTATCTTGGTGTCACCTGGATGCCTTTACTCCCTAGATACATGGAATTAGTTCCACATACCTTCCCTCACAATTAGCATATTAATGTGGCAGATTGATAATACTGTGAAAAGGGCTGCTTGGGCNCACTGGCTGCTTCTTTGAGGGCGCCGGAATAGCTTCTCTTTCTCTAGTGAACCTCAGCACATTGCCGCCAANCCACAGAGCTGAAATTGTAAAAGGGCTCCGTCTCTTTGCCCTCCTCATTCCTCCTGAAGGAAAGGAGGGCTTTGATTGATGGCGTGATCTGATTCAAGTGAGGCTCAGGGGTCTCCTGATAGACTGATGGAAAGAAACAATTCAGAAATTTTACTAAAGTGTTTTTTTCATATATGGTGTGTGAGGATAGGCATGTGTATTTTCACGTATGGACACACCTGTGTGTGGGTATATGCACACGTGCAGTGTGTGGAGTCCAGAAGCTGGTGTCTTCCTTGCTTGCCTCTCACTGTATGTGCTGAGGTGAAGTCTCTCATTTGAACCCAGAACTAGCCAATTTGGCTGGTTGAGCTAGCTAGCTTGCTCCAGGAACCCACCGTTTTTTGTCTTCCAAGTGCTGGGATTACTGGTGGCTGCCATGTTCTTGGAGTGTAAGTGGGTGTTGGGGATCAGAACTCTGGTTCTCATGTTCTCAGAGGATGTGCCTTACTTATTCAGCCAAACTTAGGTGGGAAGTGCTTTGCGCACTGAGACATCCCTTCCATCTCCTGTATTTTGTCACCCTCTCCTAAGAGGCAAGTTGTTGGCGGTAGGAAAACGGAGACAAATCTGTGCTTTCTGGCCAATAGACCTGGGTTCAAATCTTGGCCTTTCTAGTGGGTGTGATTTGGGTCAAATGTTCAAGGTCTCTGAGCATTCAGTTTTGAGAACTTGGGTGAAGATAACTTCCTGGGAAAGAAATTTCATTTAAAAATAACCTGTAGGAAGAGTTTAATACAGAGCATGCTAGTGGCAGCAGCTATTCAAATGCCCCATGCCCTTTCTCCTCCTAAAGCTGCACAGCTACTGGATGGCCAAGCTGGTCTCCAGGTCCGCTGGCTTCTGGTCTGGTGTTTCTTCCTCTTCTTGGACTCCTTGATTCAGGACACCTTTCTCTCTGAAATCGGTTGCAGAATAGCCTGTAGACTTTTAAAAATTAGGGTTATTATACAGGTATTAAAAGTTACTACCAACCAAGACCCAGATTGCAGTCTGGTTTACAAGGGCAGTNTGAGGACATGGGGTAGTTTATGTCAGATCATGGAGCAACAGGAAAGGGCAGAATTGATGTTGATCACTTAATAAATGGGGCATATTTCATAAGNCATCTGTGTTAATTAGATACCAAAGGAAATGCTGGTGTGAATGAAATTGATCCAGTCTCTGTGCATTGCTCAGTGGGGTGGAGTCAGGGGAGCCTCTTGTGTAAAACCTGACTCACGTACTTGTTCCAGCTTGAGCACCATCATTGGGACTGACACCGTTGACCATCAGCTCAGCTTGGAAGCCCACAGATGGGAACCAGAAGACCGTGGCACTCAGGAGAAGAAAAGCCGAAGATGGAGCTTTTGTTTTGTTCTCTTTTTGAGACAGAGTCTTGTTATATAGCTCAGGCTAGCCTTGAATTTACAATGGAGTGGAGGCTGGCCTCCAGCTTGTTGTAATCTTCTTGCCCTTAGCCTCTTAAGTGCTGGGATTACAGATGTGCATCATGATACCTGACTGCAAATGGAACTTTTTTTGTTTTCACTCAAAAGTTCTACAGCTGTACAATGATTAGTCCTTAGTGACTGCAAATGGAGCTCTTACAAATATTTAGGGAAAGCATTGATGATAGTTAGCTGATTAAGTGTAAGAGTAAAAAGGACTTTTAAAGTTCATCATTATTTTGAGACAGGGTCTCAGATAACCTAGGATGGCTGTGAACTCTGTCTCTGAGGATGACCTTGGACTTCCTGCTACCACTTCCTAAGTTCTGACATTACAGGCATGTTCCACAATACTTAGTTTCATGCAGAGCTAGGATTAGACTCAGGGTGTTGGAGGTGAGCAATCTTCCATCCTCCCTCCTCTTTCTCCCTCTTCCTCTATCTCTGTCTCGTTGTCTCTCTTTGTCTCTCTCTCCTCTCTCTTCTTTCTTTTTTTGATGCAGGGAATCTTTCTACCACTGAGCTACATTCCCAGCTGAAGAAGGACATGGGGGGGAATCTTTCCAGTGTTCGGGGTTGATTTCAAAGCAGAAACCTGTCTCTGCACTAACAGTTTCAGCAATAGGATGCAGCGAGGCAAGTCTCTGTTAGTGAATCCTTCCTAAGCACCAATTCTATGCTGCCTGCTTTAAATGTATGGCCTCAGTATTTTTGTTATTTTTAATCGTGTGTATGTGTTTGTGTCTGGATATGTGCAAGTGAGTACAGGTACCAGCAGAAGCGCTCTCTCTCTCTATGTATGTGTGTATATATATATATGTATCTATGTATATATATACACACATACATATATATGTGTATACATCATGTATATGTGTATATACACACACAGATATATATATATCCTGGAGCTGAAGTTATAGGTGGTTGTGAGCTTCCTGATGTGGGTGTTTGGAATTGAACTCAGGTCCTCTGGAAGAGCAGTACTTACTCTTAATTGCTGAGCCATATTTACAAAACAGGGAGCGAAGTTTCAACCATCACTGCATGAACCAGGGCCCTGCGGATAAGCCTCAGGGTCTTGATGCAAGCAATTAATTTTCCAGAGCTGTCTTAGTTGCTTTTCTATGGCTGTGGAAAGATGCCACAATCAAGACAGCCTATAGCAGCAAGAGTTTAATTGAAGATTAGAGCAAATGACATCATGGCAGGGAGCATGGCAGTAGGCAGGTGAACATGGTGCTTGAACAGTAGCTGAGAACTACTTGAAACAACACCCAGGAGGCAAAGAGAGCTAACTGGGAATGACATGAGCTTTTAAAATCTCAAAGCTCAACCCCAGTGACACACCTCCTCCAACAAGGCCACACCTCCTAATCACTCCCAAACAGTTCCACCACTGAGGACTAAGCATTCAAATATATGAACCTATGGAGGCCATTCTCATTCAAACCACCACAAGGNCCCTGGACATCAAACTTCTCAGCTTGCTTTAGAGGGAGACACAGTTGGTAGGCTCAGCTCTGTGGCTCACAATTGTGCAACTTGGGCAATTACTGGGCAGTACTGTGGTTTGGTTTCCCTTGACTGTACAATGCGTTGTGTCCCAGGTTTTCCTAAGGATCCAATTAGAAAATATTCACCAAAGAGCTGTGTTGGAGTTGNGAAGATGGTACAGTGGGTAAGAAAGTTAGCTGTACCAGCATAACTTGAATTTGGACCCCCAGCATCCATGTAAAAAGTAGGGGCTAGCTGCATGGACTTAAATATCTAGCATTTGAGAGCAGAGATAGGCAGATTTGGGATTTCACTGACCATCCAGCCTCGCTGAAACGGCATGCTTCAGGAAGACACCCAACATCCTCCTTGGGTCTCTGAAAACACACACACACACACACATACACACACACACACACATTTTTATGTGTATGGATGTTTTGCCTGCATATATGCCTATATACCACTTGCATGCCTGGTGCCCCCAGAGGCTAGAAAACAACACCAGATCCCCTGGAACTGACTGGAGTTAGAGACAATTGCGAGCCACCATGTGAGTGCTGGGAATTAAATCTAGGTCCTCTGGAAGAGCAGTCAGTGTTCCTCACCACTAAGTCATCTATTCAGTTCCCTTCTCACACACCTAGTTTTCTCAAAAGTGCACAATGATCTGCTGGAGTGAGTGGTAGGTGATCATCTCTTCCTGCCTTTCCAGAGATGTTCCCACTTTTTAGCACTGTGCTTCCTGCAGCCTCATACTTCCTTAGTTCCAGGCAGTCAGTCACCTCCATGTGGGTCCCAGTACAAACTTCAGGATATTTGCTCACAGTGGTAACAGATTCAGGGGAACAGGAAGCTGCTCTGGGAGGTAAATGATTTCAGCTGGTGTTGGAGCNGCTGTCAACTCCGTGGGCTGAGAGTCTTCAGGGCAAGACTGATAACGCCTGTGAGAAAAGTGGGGGAGTGAGAGCCGAGATTGGGAAACAGGATGCTGGTCAAGTGGTGAGGCTGTGCATTGTGTCTGTAAGCCTCATGCACAGCTCTGAGGGGATGCTCAGGGGCTCAGGAGGAGTTTCTGAGTTCAGGAGTGGGAAGGAGAATCTGGATGGCAAACAGACACATTTGACGTTTCCCTCCGTTTTTCATTTGTTTATTTGTGTGTGTCTGTGTGTGTGTCTGTGTGTATGTGTGTGTGTGTCTGTGTCTGTGTGTGTGTGTGTGTGTGTGTCTGTGTCTGTGTTGGCAGGGGATGGATGCCATGTGCATGTCACTGTGTGCCTGTAGAGAGCAGAAGATAACTTTGTGGAGTTGGTTCTCTCCTTCTACTATATGGGTTCTGGGGATCGATCTCAAGTCATTAGACTTAGCTGCAGAGGTCTTTACCTGGGAAGCCATCTCACCAGCCCTAACTTTCTCCTTTTGTAGGACAGATTTTTGTAGATTTCACTTGGCCTTTGCTATTCACTATATGATATTGGATAATCCATTTTTCTTCTTTAACTCTTATTCACCATGTACATAGAGGGGAAATAGTGACAATCCAAACTTGCTGTGATGTAGTTAGGATTAAGAAATGTGTGACACAAAGGAAACATTCAGTAATTGCTAGTTACTGTTGTTGCTACTGTTATTAATATACTACTCCTATTATTAATTACTGTATTAGAGTAGGGTTGTTAGATTATTGAAATGAAAATACAAGATACCAAGTTAAATGTGAATTATTTTTAGATTTATTATTTTATGTGTTTGAGTGTTTTGCTTGCATGATTGTCTGTGTACCATGTGTGTGCCTGGTGCCTACGGAGGTCAGAAGAATATGGGCATCAGATCCTCTGGGACTGAGTTAGAGAGAGTTGTGAGCTGCCATGTGGATTCCAGGAATCTAACCCTGGTCCTCTGTAAGAACAATAAGTGCTCTTAACTGCTGAGCCATCTTTTCAGTTCTTAAATAAGAATTTTAGACAAATAATAGTTCATTTTTATTTAGACAAGGTCTTACTATGTTGCCCTGGCTATCCCACAACTCACTATGTATGCCAGGCTGGCCTCCAGCTTGTGGTGGTCCTTCTGCCTTCTGAGTTCTGGGATCACAGTTGTGTGTCAGCATGCCCAGATTAACTATAGCAATGGATCAGGGCATACTTGTGCTAAAGGTTACTCATCATTTATCTGAAGTTCCAACTCACCTTTGCATTCCACATTTTATCTGGCAACCTTACACCACGACTAACAACCACCCAGTTAGCTGGGATTTTGGGGCATCTGTACAATGTAGGACTTTCAGGGTAAACCGGGATAGTCACAAGCAGGTGGGTGTGACTGGTCACCCTATGAAGGCAGCGGCCTAGAANCTGAAACTCAGACGCTGCATGCTCTCACGTGAAAGCAATGATTTCGAATATATCTGAAGGGATTTCTCAGATCCTTTTTAGCCTGTCCATAAATTCCTGGTTAAGAATATGGGCTCTGAGAAACCATCTGGGTCTGTTAAGTTTGAATTGTTAAGATTTAGAGTGCCTCTAATCTGATGTGACAGGGGCAGTTGTGTTGTTGATGAAAAAATGGCTATATCATGGCATCATAAAGAACAGATTTATAATTTTATTCTGACCTAAGACACACAAACTATACGTTCATTTACTCATCCTTTGGTGTCTGCTCAAGGTCTTTCCATGGGCAGGCACTCCATGATCTGTGACAATTAGTTTTTATTTTATTTTTTAAATTGCAGTATTAATTTAAATGAAGGTTGGGAAGGACTCTCAATCTAGATTCCCTCCAAAGGTTTACTGCCATCCACTTACCTTCCAAATTTTTATTTTTTATTACATTCTTATACAACGTATTTTGAATATATTCACTCTAAATCCCCATCCCCCTGCCAACTCCTCTCAGATCCATTCCTATGACTTTAGCCCTCTCAATGTTCTCGTCCTCTTAAAAAAATTAACCCACGGGATCCGATTTGTACTGCCCATATACTCCTGGATGCAGAGCCATTCGCTGAATCATGGGCAACCTACCAGTAGCCACATCTTTATATAAAACTGGCTTCTCCCTCCTCCTGAAGCCTCCAAGTGTCCATAGCTCCTCAATTCATGAGCAGTGGGGGCTTATGAACCACTTTATATTCCATGTCAGAATGCTGACTGCCTTGAGCCTGTGTAGGTAGCCATATCTGCTGCAAGTTCATGAGTGTAGTGATCATATGGAATGAAACTGTTTTGCTCTGATCCTCCCTGATTTCTAGGTCTTAAAACTTTCTTCTTTCTCTTCTGCCGTGGTCTCTGAGCCTTGGGGAGGAATATGATATAGATGTCCCCTTTGTGGTTGACACTGTCTCTGTACTTGGATGAGTTGGGAGTGTCTGCATAAGCCACCATCCACCGAAGAAAGAAACTTCTCTGATGACGTCTGAAAGCTGCACTCATCTTAGGGTAGAGAGATAGAGACTTAGAGGACAGTTGGATGCAGAATGATGGGAGTATGTTCACCCCTGGGGCTCCTGAGCTTGGCATCCATGGGTCTCAGCCAGATGTACAGGCCCAGGCATGTATTTCTCATGTCAAGCAGGGCTTAAATCCAATTAGAAAGCAAGTAGTTATTTCCACATCCCTTTACCATTTATTCTGATCTCCCCCCCCCGACACCCAGATCAAACTTAACGGGCATTTCTCTTTTAAGTGTCCTTTTACTGAGTTTGTGCTAAGCATTCAACCCAGCTATGACAGGAATTAGAGCTGGAATTTTATACTTTCATTCTGTTTGTGTGTTATGGACTAAGTTACACAATCACACTAGCAGTACAACTGTCCCACTCAAGGCTGGGATAACTTGTGCTGGGGAAGCAGTCAGTTATATGTAGTCATGGGTAGCAATGTTGAACATAGAGGTTCTGTTAAAAGAAGTCATTGGCTATGGGGTCTAAGTTGGCTTGCTGGAGAGCATGTGTTAGTTTGTCCTCTCAAACATCAGGTACTTTCTGAGAAGATTCAACCAGAGGAGAGCTTGAACTTCCTGCCTGGATCCCTTAGTAGCATTTTTCCTCTGGACTTGGGAGCCAGCTAAGGGGGAGATGAGCCTAAACTCCAGGAAAACACAGGGATTTCTAGGAATGTAAGGCTTTCCCCACAACCTAAGCATTGGAATTTTGAGGCAATCCTACCTAGATCACAGAGGCTTGA
>LZPO01007965.1:437385-447388 GCA_001675575.1 Neotoma lepida
GCCCGGCCTTCTACAAGCATCTTTAAAAGCGCTAAACCCAACTTGATTTCCTGAAGCTGTACATGTTTGTTTTCCACAGCTTGATGAGTTGTGTGTAACTATGTCCGCATGAAACCATCGCTATTAAGCGTTATGTCCAGCTAGCTTCCAACGGGCCCTTTCTCATCTTCCACTGCCCCACCAATTGTTTTTGTGGCAAGAAAATTTAACATAAGATCTGTGCTAGTAGCCGCATTTTACATTACAGCCAGCTACACGCACTATGCTGTGTAACAAATTGGAGAATTTACCAGTCTTATACACTTGAAACTTTGTCCCCCTTCATTACCCTCTCCACATCCCTTCTCCTTCCCATGCTCCTAGATAAACACTCCAATTCTCCCCATTTCTGTGCATTTGACTTCTTTGGATCCCGTGTACAATGAGGNCATATAGCAGTTGTTTTTGTATATCTGCTTTGATTTACTTAGCATATTCTTCAGATTTATTGTTGTAAGTGCTGCATTTCCCTTTTATGGCCAAAAAATATTCCCTTGATTCTATATGTTATAGGTATAACGTATTGTGCATATTATGTGTTATATACCATAATTCATCATTTCAGCTCTTAGCAGTTACTTCAGTCGTTTCCATATCAGGGCCATTGTGAGTAATGCTGTGATAGTCATGGGAATGCAGACATCTCTGAGATCTTGATTGGCTTTGTTTATGTAACTAAGAAGCAGATTTGCTAGATCCTAGGATGTAGCTAATTTTAATTCTTTGGGGACTCATCCATACTGCTTTCCTTAAGGGTTTTATCTGTTATATCCCAGCCAGCAGTGCTCAGTGTCCCCTTTCTTCACATCCTCACTAATACTGATCTTTTAAAAACTAATAACTGTCTTAGCAAGAATGAGGTGATAATTTCCATTTACCATCTGCATTCTCTGATGGTGGGTCAGCTTGAGAATCTTTACCTAGATTTCTTGGTCATTTGTACATCTTCAGAAAAACTTCTGTTCAGGTACTTTCTCCCTTAAAAAATATTTATTTTATGTGTGGGTGTGTTTTGCCTGTACTTATCTGTGCACCATGTGCATGCAGTACCCCCAGGAATCAGAAGAGGGTGTTGGAGTCTCTGGAGCTGAAGTTCCTGTCAGTTATGAACTGCCNTGTGGGTGATGGGAGCCAAGCGGGTCCTCTGCAAGAGCAACAAGTGATTTTAACTGCTGAGCCACCTCTCCAGCCTTTTTGTCCCTTTAAAAATTGCTGGGTTTTAAAATAATTTTTCATTTTCTTTTGCTGTTGTGCAGTGTGGGCTCCTTATACATTTCGAATACTAGCTTCTCATTAGCTTGGTGGCTTGCAAATTCACCTCACGGGTTCTTTCTGCTGGGCAGGAGTCTCTCTAGTTTGTCTTTGCTCCTATTTGTTGATCTCTGCTTCCGCCGCTCACACTTTTGATGTCACATTTACACAACCACGGCCAAGTCTGATGTCCAAGTGCTTTTCCTGGGCTTTCATGTAGGACATTTTCATTTCCATGTCTCATATTGAAATCTTTAATCCACATTGAGTTTATTTTTGTATATGGTGCAAGGGGGGGTATCTAATTTCATGTTTGTTTATTTTTTTTTAGTATGTGGATATCCAGTTTCTCTGGCAGCATGTGTTGAAGAGATAAACATTCATTGGGCTACAAATGCCAGAATGCTTTGAAAACATTCATTATTCCATCATACAAACCCCTGTCTACTGCAGCTTCTTCTTTTTTTTCTACAGTTTTATAAAGTTCCGAGGAAAGAACTATCTCCNATTCCGGCCTTTGAACCCTTTGTCCATCAGCCCTTCCTCTCTCTTCTGTCATGAAACCCAAAGCAGTGTTCTCAAAGGGCTTCAGGGGAAGAACTCAAGTGAACAAAGCCAGAAAGGTATTTATGATCAAGGGGGAAGAGGTAAGCCTGGAAGGACTAGATATCGCTCAGGTACAGCAATGGACACTCGTGTCTATTTCTATCCTTCTANAGCAGTGATTTCTCCATTGATCATTAACTGTACCTCCATCTCATGAGGAGGAACCTAGCTGAGNGCAGAAAGGAAACAGATGAGCCCTGGTGCTTCCACACCAAAATTGTGCATTGTTTANGGATCCCCACTTGCATCACCAATGAAATTCCTTATTACTTAAGCTAGNGTGGTAGTTCATTTTCTGTTAAAAACAAAACAGGAGAGGCAAGGAAATGGTAAAAGCAGAAGAGATTTAATTGGTTCACAGTTCTGGAGACTCAGTGGAAGAGAGTGGCATCAGCATGGCTCCAGGAAAGTCCTCATTTTCATGGCAGTAGTACATGACAGATGAGCTAGAAAGGCAGGCCACAAATCCATGCAGGGAGCCAGGCAGTCTGGACGTTGTTCTGACAAGTCTCTTGTGAGAACTAACTCTGGAGTCAGTGAACTACCTTAATCTCTACAAAGAGCATCCTCCAATGACCTAAGGACCTTTCCCTAGGATGCCTAAAGGTCCCACCCTCTCCACATTCTTTACTGAAGACCNCCCTCCCATGACNGGAATCTTTAGGGATAAACCACATCCTGACCATGGCAGCTACTTTGACCATGGGTATCCTTTGCACTTGAGAACATTCTAAGTGCTGTAAAGTATAACACTGTGGGGGTGTGGCTTTTTGTATGGTACTTGTCCATCTTTGCCCAAATCTCTCCCTCTCTTGTGACTTGACTATAGTTACCCCNTCCTTTCTCCCTGTAATGTGTGCAGNCTTTTTCTGGACTTTGCTTTCTTCCCATCTTTGTAAGCTGCCCTTCATCAGAGAGAGAGTGGTGTGAGANCTCCCACAAGTGGCATTCCTCCCTCTATCTCTCAGTGTGATTGGATTACCTCCTGTGTCACCTCTACAGAGAGCCATCCTGAGCATCCTTCAAAGTGTTATCCCTGCTTAGCTGCTCTGTTCCATTGCTTTGTTTCTCNNATGTACTCACCAGCACNCAGTTCCATGTACACTTGCTCTTCCTTGCCCCCGCCCTGATTCTCTTTCATACTAGATTCTTGAGTTCAGAGAGAACAATATTAGTGCTTTTTGCCTGACATTTAATGGGTGCTCCACAAGTGTGGAGTTTGTGAGTAAATGATGACTGCACAGTGTTGTATTTTTGTTTTGTTTTGTTTTGCTTTTTGAGGTTGCNAACAGTTTTATTGTTCGGAATACTTTGACCCAAATGAACTCTGAATATGAACTATTTAACCATATACCTGTCAATTATATTAATCTTAACTTTNTATTTTGAGAAAAGAAGCTGCGATGCAAAATGCTTGAGTGCAGGATAAACAACGACCAGAAACACACACGGAAGAGGGAGGAGGAAGAGGAGGCNGAGGAGGAGGAGGCAGAGGAGGCAATGGCAGCGGAGGCTCTGCCCTGAGGCCTGGGGCAGCACATTGTGGACACAAGACCTTGGTTTACANTTAACCAAGGGTATATTTTGAACTGGTCTCTGTGTCTGCTATTTCTCNGAGTCCCTCCAGAGGTTTCATGTAAGCACATTCTTCAGAGAAATCTCCACAACTTCAGTCAGATACTTTAAGGCTCCAGGTCCTTCCAGACTTTGAGAACCCTAACCCTGCAGAGCTCTTGATCCAGGATCTTTTTCTAACTTTCCTCANGAATTATGACAAAGAAGTGTGACTGATGAAAACTGATATGGAAGGGTATACTCTTTCCCTCTCCCTCCTCTCCTCTCTTCCTCTCTTCCCTCCTGTTCTCCTCCCCTCCATCTCCTCTTCCTCCCCTCCCCTCTTCTTCCTCCCCATCTCCCTCCTCCTCCTCTCCCTCCTTCTCCTCTCTTCTGTGCATATGTCTGTCTGATAGTTGTTTGTCATATACTTCTGTGATTTGCATTTCAGCTTCTTTTCTTAAAATAGAAACTTAAAACTAGTGTAATTGACAGGTACTTGGTTGAAGGACAACAAGCCTGTGACACTGTAAACATGAGGAAAAATCCTCTCTCCTGACCCCAGGCTTTGGAAATATTCCTGTTACTTTGAAATATATTCTTTTCAACTGGGAGTGTAAATGTTAATACACTTGTATTATTCATAGTTTTTATAATGGAAAATAATGCAACTGGGTAAAGGAGAGATGTCCGTTGAGTGGATGAAGAGAGGAATTCACATTTTGNTGCTCACTTCTGTTTTGCAGTACCAAGTGCAGTTGGGCAGGGCCACGGCAGCTGCAGCAGCTGGAGCAATGGTTATCACTGAGCTCTGCTGTGCCTCTGGCTGCCTGTGATTCTGGTATTACTGTTATTTTAACACACTCAGGCACAGAGGTGCAAAAAAGAGAAAGTTTGCAGTTAAGTGGTGTATCTGTCCATCCATCAGCAAAGTCCACACTTTTGTTTTCAAAACCAGGTTTGGAAGGAAGGAACACACACACACACACACACACACACACACACACACACACAGGGTAGTTATGTTGGTAGAGAAAAACACAGTGTTCACTTCACCCTGGGGCCTGCTGCTGGTGTGATGTCACTTCTAGGAACCTCTGCCTGGTTCCCGCTCTCTCTCATCACTCGAGGAAGGAATGGATCAAAGCTAATGTAGTTTTGTTAATCCAGCTTTCTCAAAGCGGTGGTCTGAAAAACTCTGAAGGGGCTATAGAAATTGAACTGTGTATCTGTGAAATTCTCATATCAAATTACTTTTTAAAATAGCCATGCTAATGTCTCCCGTGGCATAGGTACTTTCTAAGTCAAAGTGGGACCTGCCACTGGTCTAGGGAGAAGGAAGTTAATGAAGTGAGGTGGGAGCCAAAGGATGCTGGGACTCCTCCAGTTATTAATGATAGCAATAATGGTGGTGATAAATTAAGAATATTTATTGGATTTCAGCAAAGTCCTAATTACAATATGATCACAGAGGAAGACCCCCTTCTAACAAAACCACTGGTGTATGAATGGGGCTCACTGTTTTTTAGCCTGCTGGCTACACTTCCTGTCTGGGTCAATGGAAACCAAGTCTTTCCTTCTTGTTGGGGAAGATTAATAAGCAGGCAAATTGCAGGCTGAGATGAGAAGTACCCTTTCAAATGCCACTTTGTTTTTTCTTTTCCAGACAGGGTTTCTCTGTGTAGTCCTGGCTGTCCTGGAACTCATTCTGTAGACCAGGCTGGCCTGGAGCTCAGAGGTCCACCTGCCTCTGCCTCAGGAGTATTGGGATTTAAGGTGTGTGCCACCACGGCCCAGCTGCCATTTTTTTTTTAATGAAGTCTTAGAGACCTAAGCATTGTGAATCTGAGAAGTTTATTGCTTAGTTACCTGGGGGAGCATCTTAACCTATCCTTCATTTATAAATGAGTCATCTGAACAGGAGGAGCGGACCTTATGTGCCCAAGCTCACAGAACTGCAGAGTTGAGACTGCACCTCCAGAGTCGGACTGACTTAAGTCCACCATGCCGACTGCATCTGTTCTCTTTCTTCAATGCTCCTTGCTTAGGATTAGTACTGTACCTTACTTTAGACCTGTGCTTTTCCTGGGAATGCTTATGTCATTCAGCACATACCTTTCGAAGTTGTTTGATTCTAGGCTTTCACTGTCTTTGAACTATTTTATTACTCTCCAGCATTATGAATAATAGGCAGAAAGGCAAAAATAATTCTTACTCCTAGACATGGAAATGAATTCTGTCTCTTGAAGGAACAAGTATTTTCCTCTGTGGAGGAAATTTGTGCTGCATCTCTTTCCATGTTTATTTAAATATTCTTTAACTCTATGTAAATGAGACTTCACCTTCTGCTCTGAGCTGGTTCTCTTACCTGCTTGCTCCCTGCAGTTAAGTGATACACACCATAAGCTGTAAGCCCTTCAGTATGTGCCTTTATATATTTCTGAGTCATAGCTTTACATTTTTGGGGTGGAAGTTACCCATCAACGCTCACAGTTACATGTTTTGGTTATGTTCAAGAATCATCAGGCATAATTATATATTTTCCAATGGAAACTATCTATAAACACAGTTGTCTTCATGCCATATTTAAAACACATTATTCATGGCGTGCACATGCATACATGTGTGCATGCCGTGGTGCCTATGTGGAGGCCAGAGGATGACTTTTAGAAGCCAGTCAGTTCTCTCCTTCCACNGTGTGAGTCACAAGGATACCGCTTTGGTGTAGCAGCAAGTGCCTTTACTCACTGGCTCTTGAGCGCCAGCTTTTACTCAGTATCTGTCTTTGAACCTGATTAATTTTAGAATACGTGGGCTCTTTGGCTTACCATGGGGTTGTATCCTGACAAACCCGGCATGAGCTGAGAATATNGTAAGTTAATGAAAATAGTATCACTACATCTAACATACCAAGCACCAAAGCCCAGCAAGACAGAGCACTGTGGAGTGTCGACTGTGTCCCTTGGACCATGTGGGCAGACTTGCCAGTATTGCTGAGTACCACGACAGAGCATAGTAATGTACATGCTAACCCAGGAAAAGGTAAAAATTCAAAACTTGAAGTTTGATTTTTACTGAACGTGTAGCATGGCTTTTGCTTCTTCTTGTTGTTTTTTACTCTTTGGCTCTTTTGGGAGCCCGCCATCCAGCCCCCAAATAAATCATACACAGGCTTTTATTCTTAATTATAAATGCCTCATCTTAGCTTAGCTTAGTTTCTTGCCAGCTTTCCTTAACTTAAATTATTCCACCTACCTTTTGCCTCTGGGCTTTTCCAGTTCTCTTACTTCTGTAAATCTTACTCTGTGGCTTGCTGTGTAGCTGGGTGCCTGGCCCCTGGAGTTTTCCTCCTCCTCTGGCTACTTCCTCTCCTCCTCCCAGATTTCTCCTCCTCTTTTATTCTCTTGCCTGCCAGCCTCACCTATCCTTTTTCCTGCCTTGCTATTGGCTGTTCAGCTCTTTATTAGACCATCAGGTGTTTTAGACAGGCACAGTAACACAGCTTCACAAAGTTAAACAAATGCAACATAAACAAAAGTAACACATCTTAAAATAATATTCTACAACATTTGCTCCACGGTGAAGTGGAAAAGTCTTAAGTCAAGGTCCATCTGCATTGGTCTCAGAAGNATATCTGGTATCTGTCTTGCTGCTGTGACAGCATGCCTGCCAACAGTGACTTATTTTGGAAAGGTTTATTTTGGCTTGTAGCTCAGCGGTACAGGTTGTAGGGTAAAAGGGCCAGCCGAGGAAACACATTTTGGCCCTGAAACCCAGAGCCAGTGAAAGAAACACATGTTGGCCCTGAAACCAGAGCCAAAAGGTTAAAAAGGACCAGTGGGAGGAAATACATTTTGGCCTTGAAACCAGAGCCAAAGAAACANACTCTGCCTCAGACCAACTCAGTACAAAACCAACCAATCCCTGAGCATGAAACCAGCCAATCCCTGGATATGAAATCCAGTGAACCTCTGAGCTTGTCCAACCATTTCCCACCCTGAAAATCTCCACCCTGGAAAAACTCCACCCCTAAGAAGCCCTATTTAAGCCCTGTACTTGTTCAGTTGACTGCTGCCTTTTCCCACCCTGGCAGAGGCTTTTGTGCCTTCCTGTAGGTGACATTGTNAAAATAAAGGCAGACAATAGCTCTTAGGTGTGGGGATGTAATGTATCTGGTAGAGGGCTTGTCTATGCATGAAGCCTTGGATTGGATCTCCGATACTGCATAAACTCTAATAGTAAGGAACACCTGTAGTCCCAGAGTTCTGGAGGTAGAGGCAGGAGGATCAAAAAATTAAGGCCATCCTTCACTATATGATGACTGTAGTGATATATTGTGTCTCCCAAAATATTGTGTACCCTAATAAAACTTATCTAGGGTCAGAGAACANAACAGCCACTAGATTAGACATAGAGGCCAGAAAATGGTAGCACACCTTTAATCCCAGAACTCGAGATCTCATGTCTTGCTTGGGAAA
Source organism: Neotoma lepida (assembly GCA_001675575.1). Taxonomy (NCBI): domain Eukaryota; kingdom Metazoa; phylum Chordata; class Mammalia; order Rodentia; family Cricetidae; genus Neotoma; species Neotoma lepida. Next base: position 445,314 of record LZPO01007965.1, read on the forward strand.
GACACATGCCTTTAATCCCAGGAAGTGATGGCAGGAAGCAGAAAANTATATAAGGCGTGAGGACCAGAAACTAGAGGTGTATTTTTAAGCTGTTAGGCTTTTAGCAGCAGNTCAGCTGAGATTCATTCGGATGAGGACTTANAAGCCTGCAGTCTGAGGAAACAAGATCAGCTGAGGAGTTGGCAAGGAGAGGTTGGCTGTGGCTTGTTCTGTTTCTCTGATCTTCCAGCAATTCACCCCAATAGCTGGCTGGTGTTTCTATTATAAGACCTTTTAAGACTCACGTTACAGATGACTCTGAGGCTAGCCTGGGGTACACGAGACTCTATTCAAACAAAAGTAAGCCAGAGAGAAGGTCCTAATAGTAAAACAAGGGATCCATTTGCCTTCTTCACTGGATCATTTTGGGCAACTCTTTTGACTTCCCTGGATCATTTGTCTACTTTAAGAGCTCTAACCAAAAAAATCTTATGGCTTCAGCCTCTGGGTACAGAGGTGACAAGTATGAGCCACCCTTCCTATCCTTGAACAAGTTTTCTTCCTTATATCCCACAGGTAGTCTCCTTTGGGTAAGTGGCTTTGAAGTTTGTGAAACTAAACTTCCTTTCTGTTTTTATGGCAACTAGTTTAAGAGAGATAGTATAAGGTGACAATATTCCTAATACTAGGAGATATGTTGCCTTATTTTGGTAAATGGGTCGAGACTAAGAGGATATGGGTGGGGACACTGAGAAGACTCTACATCTTCCTCAACAGAAGTTCCTTTCTTGTCTAGAAGAGTCTGTGTCTGTGGGAAAGAAAATGGCGGCCATCATTGACTAAATAAGTTGGTTTGGGACTAATTGGGTGACNTTAGCAAATGTTAGTTGAGGGACTATGTGAATAAATGAGTGTGGGAAATAATAAGGTCCCTTCATCCTAGGACCCTGTGAAGTTGAATCAGATGCCTAGGTAGGAAAGCAATTTGAATTTATATAGTCCTTTTTCTTGAAGTACATCAAAGAACCCAAGGTCAATTCCTGGCTAATGTTTGTGTGGTTAGCTATGGTAGATTTTTAATGTCCTGCTGTCTTGTCAATGCATGTCAATTGGGTTTGGNGCTAATTCTCTTTGTTCTCAGGATGTGGTTAGAGGTGAAGACAAATAGTGCAAACTCGCATCAGTGGCAGCTTTAAAATAAAATTGAAAACAAAACTGGGTATTTGAAGTTGTATGGTGATTTTTTTTTCAAAGCAAAATGAGAAAGAATTTTGTGTTACTTGACAGTTTGCATTGTTTCCATCCCATCAGTGGGGATCATTACTTCAGGGCAGTGGGGAGAATGTGGGACTTAGGACTGGGCCATCGAGGTTAAAGCTCGAGTTCCTCTATCTTACAGCAGTGCTCTCTTAGGCAAAACATGAACTTCTTGAACCTCAGTTTCCTTTTTTCTAGTGTACAGGCAAAATGTGCTGATGATCATAACAGCATNGATGACGTAATGCTGCCAACCAGGGCAAGTGTGGTGTGGGGGTGCATTCCTGATATCAGAGAGACTTGGCTGCGATCACTGAAACTTTCAGCCACTTACCATTAGTTTTGTTTGATTATTTTTCTATTTTTCATGTGTGTCAGTGTGTGTGCTTGTGTGTGTGTGTGTGTGTGTGTGTGTATGTGTGTACATGTGAAGGTCAGAGGTCAACTTTTGGTGTCATTCTTCAAGTGCTTCCACCTTGACTTTGACAGGGTCTCTCACTTGGTCTAGTACTTGCCAATTTAGGCTAGGCTGACTAGCCAGGAAGCCCCAGGGATCTGTCAGTTTCCATTTTCCTAGCACTGGAATTACAAGTATGATTTACCATCTCTAGCCTTTTATTTTAATATGGGCTGTGGAGAATAAACTCAGGGCCCCATGCTAATAAGNCAAGAACTTCATCGACTGAGCTATCTCCTCAGCCTCTTGTTAAGTCAGTCTTTCCCTTTTCATTTGTATTAAAAAATGATATATTCCTACAATATGATGTTTTCTAAATGGTTTTAACTGGCATATAGGAAAGCTTTTAATTTTGGCATATTCATCTCGTAAGAATCCATGA
>LZPO01007965.1:469425-480029 GCA_001675575.1 Neotoma lepida
CATCCTCTACCCTCCAAATAGGGTTCACAGTCCTCTGAGGACTTGCAAATACTTCTTCTCCTGCACTCAAGGCTGCTCCTTGGGAGCTAATTGTGCATTTTTATTGCTTTCACTGACCTCATGATGGCACAGAGAGAAGGTGGGATGGGGTTANGGGAGGCTAGTTCCTAGGACTTAAGTCCAAGGCACAGAGGATCCAAAGGTACACCCTAAAACAGCTGCAGGGATCTGGGACANGGGGAGTTCCTCTCAGGAGGATTCACAGTCTCCATGGCGAGGAGCTCATCTCCTTCCTCGTGGACAGGTCACCANGGCCACTCTCCTGAGCCAGATGATGGCATGTGGCACAGGTACAGTTACGATGGCCAGTGAACTGTTGAACACTGTCTCTAGCCGGTGTCTGCAGCTATTTTTGTTACTTCAAATATATAGTTCTCACTGGTGTGCATAACATGTAGACCTGAATACAGACAACAGTACAGAGTATTTCTGGCTCTTGGAATGCTGGGAAATTTCCTCTACTTGGGACCATATTTGTAGTTCTTTCTTTTTTTATTTTTAAAGATTTTTTTTTATTACAAAGAATACTAATACTAAACCCCCAAATCCCAGACTACTTCCTCAGGGAGTTTGGAAGTTCTAGAGAGCTAATAAAGAAATGCTTGTGTTGGCCAGGGGGCAGCTTCAGGAAAATAACAGACTGTGGAGAGAGCATTGGCTGAGCATCGAAGTCCTTGAGTTCTCACACTTGGCTCAGTCATCCATTTGTGNGGCTTGTTGGATAACGATTCACCTCCAATGACTTGGTTTCCTTTTCTGATTATAGGCTCTTGGGTNAGGTCACTCTTCCCATCAAGTAGCTTTCAGATATCCAACATCAACATCCTTAGTGTCTTTGTGATAAATGACTTTTCTAACTCTCAGGATGGCTTGGAAGTGCTCTTTGAAGCATGTGTCTCGCAAGCTCCTAAGTCCCTAGCATCTTGTGAACCAGACTGGAATCGCTGCAAGGACCATTGGGAGTTGCTTTGTAGACCTCCATCCTCACAGAGCTCTGGAAGCTAAGAAGATTTAGGGTGAGAGGCTANAAAGATGGCTCAGTAGTTTGGCTGCTCATCCAGAGGACCCAGGTTTAATTCCCATCACCCACATGGCAGCTCACAATTGTCTGTAACTCCAGTTCCGGGGAATCTGACACCCTTACACAGATATACATGTAGGCAAAAACACCAATGCACATAAAATAAATAAATCATTAAAAAATTATTCATTGATAGTAGATGAACCATTTCCAACTATCTTTATCCTTGATTTTTTCATCTGTGGAGAGTTATTATTTTTTAATTAATTTTTAAAATTTGTATCAGTCATTTCGCTCTATGCCTATGTCTGTATGCCCTGTTTGTGCAATGCCTGCAGTGGCCAGAAGAGGGTGTCAGATCTCCCTNGAACTGGAATTAGAGAGGGTTTTGAGTTTCATTGTGGGTCCTGAAACTGAACCCAGGTCCTCTGTAAGAGCAGCAAGCACTCTTAACCACTGAGCTGTCTTGCCAGTCTCCAGGAGTTATTTTTATGAGTGGAAAATGACCAAAGTTTATTTAGAGTGCTTTACAAGCAAGATGTGGGATATAGCTCAGTGGGAAAGTTCTTGCCTAATATACAAGGTCCTGAGTTCAATTGCCAGTGCTGCAAAAAGAAACAAAACAAACCCAGAANAATTGCCCCCTCCCCAAATGACTCTAAAGCCACACATAGTGTGCATAGAGAGGGGGAGTGCTTTCTTTCTGAGTGCTGTGCTGAACTTAACAACATAGATTAGTGTCTCCAAGCTAAAAGGAGACAAGCTAAAAGGAAACCAAACCAAATAAAACCACAAAGACACTTTGACTCTACCCACCCCCAAACCACNGCTTCTTTCTCTTCCCACGTGTTCTTTGGAAGAATAGAATGGCTATTACCTTTCCCTCAGTCCTGCTTCATTTCACATAAACGTTGTAAGTCTGTGTCTTGAACTTGGCTGGCCCTTGTCCCTAGTGGATCATTCTATTCCTGGAGCTCTGTGTCCCCGTCGATGGCCCTTAGTAAAGACCCTTATTGATAAAATCGCTCCTTAAGCCTTTTCCTCACAGGCAACTTTCAAAGTCCCTTAGAAAATCATTACTGAAAGCACAATCATTGTAGAGAATTTAGAAACTGAAACATAGGCCAAAATAAATACCAAAATTACCCTGAAGCCAGAGATCTAGGAATAGCCACTGTTTATTTTTTGCATTTTGATTTATTGACTTCTTTTTACATGAATGTATTTTATTTTGATCAGGTCTACTCTTCATTCCTTATGTCCTCCATGGTGTCCCTTCTCTCATATCCCTTCCTACAATTTAATATTTTTTTTATATATCTATAATGTATTAAGCCCAATTAGCATTCCCCTATACACATAGTTGTAGGACTGTCCACTATAGAATGGACAATAAAAATGTTAATATATGTTCTTTATACTTACAGAGGAGAAAGTGAGGAGAAAACAGTAAGAGGAGGCTAGAAAGGCAGGAACCACACACATAGGGTATTGCAGACCTTGCTGGGAGTGGCTTAGGGCTTTATTGAGAGCACAATGAGAAGACAAGACAGAATTTATTACGGCCAAGGGAAGATCATATTTGTACTTTAGAAAGACTGCTGAAGCCGTGGCAGGAGGCGCTTTGTGCTTATTTTTAGTGCCCTATCTTCTGTCATTCCTGTTTGGGAATGTCTGTTTTCCTCCCCTGGAGNGTTGTGTCTCTGTTCCTTCATATATACCCCAGACACTCAGTCAAGAACCCAGACTAAGTCCATAGACCCCTTCCCTTCCTTCAACCAGTTTGAATAATAATAATAGTACTCAGGTATTATTCAGACCCTTCTCCATGTCCCTCTCCTCCCACAGTGTCACTTAATTTTATAGTCCACCTCTTCCTTGTTGGTTCCTGGATGGCAGTNCACAGTTGCACCAAGTCAGGGGACTCCTGTGGTGTGGACTGTGTATCTTTTCCTTTGCTTCTGCATTGGTACTACTTGCTTTGCTCCTTAAAGGAACTTACCAGACCCCACACATTAATTAATAGTGAAATGTGAATGCAACTGACTCTATTGCTCTTCTCAGGGTAATAACTTTTGAAAGACTTCAAACTTCTAAAAAAAGTGGAGANAATATAGACGCTCTGTGTATCACCAGTCAACATGCACAGTGATTGAATCCTGTTTCATTTGTTCTAACAGTTACTCTTTCCTACCCCAGATGCTTTTCTGTGGTCAACTGCATTGAGAAAAATAAATGAACATAAAAGAATGTATATAGGTTTTGTGGGGGGTAGGGTGGCATTTGTGTGTGCAGTTGTGTTTACACATGTGCATGTATATAGACATGTGTAGAATAGGTAGAGAGGCCTGTATTCTTTTTTATTGCTGTGATAAAATACCATGACAAAAGCAACTTATAGAAGGAAGAGTTTATTTTGTCCTAGAGTTCCAGGGGGATAAGGGTCAGTCACGGTGTGGAGGCATGGCGGGGGGTGGTAGGGACAGCAGCAGGAGCAGGAAGTGGATAGCTCACATCTTCAAGCACAAGCATGAAGCAGAGAGAGAGAGGGAGAGAGGGAGAGAGGGAGAAAGAGAGAGAGGGAGAGAAAGTGCAGAATGAGGTGAGACTATAAACATTTAATGATGTTTCTAGTGATGCACTTCCTCCAGCAAGCAGAGAGGGAGAGAGGGAGAAAGAGAGAGAGGGAGAGAAAGTGCAGAATGAGGTGAGACTATAAACATTTAATGATGTTTCTAGTGATGCACTTCCTCCAGCAAGCCTTTACCTCCCAAAGATCTCGCAGCCTCCCTAGACCACTGACCCAGCACCACTGACTGGGACCAAGTGTTTGAATGCCCAAAGCCAGAGGTCCACTTTGGGTGTCATGACTTAGGAACCATATGCTGTGCTGAGTTTGTTGAGACAGGGTCTATCATTGGCCTGGAGCTTGCTAATTCTAGACCAGCTGATNACTGAGTCCCAGGGATCCACCTGTCTCCACCTTCCCGTTGCTAGAATTACAAATGTGTACTGCCATGTCCACCTCATTTTTACATGAGTTCTGGAATTTGAGCTTAGATTCTCATCTTTGGTGGCAAGCGCTTGACTCAATATTGTCTCACCCTGGCTCTGACATTTTTAACGACTAGGGAAGAGTGATTTCCATAGGTGCTGTAGTGGTTTGAATGAGATGCCTCCCCCAATAGTCTTGGGCATTTGACTATTTGGTCTGTAGTTGTGGGCACTGTTTGGGCAGGTTTAGGAGGTGTGGTCTTGTTTGAAGAAGTGTGTCACTGGAGGTGGGCTTTGAGAGTTCGGTTCCTTGGCTTCCTTGCTTGTGATTTAAGATGTAATCCTTCATCTTGCTGTTCCAACCTCCTTGCCTGCTTGCTGCCCAACTTCCACGTCTGATGCTGCTGGACTCTTATCCCTTTGGAATCGTAAGCCCCAAATCTACCCTTCCTTCTATAAGTTGTCTTGGTCATGATGGTTTATCATAGCAGTAGAAAGTCCTTCCACATATTCATTAAGGCTGTCAGAGGTCAGTTTTTACACTGAGTATCTAGGGTGCATGCAAAGGGGTGTGCGCTATATTACAACTCACAGAAAGCAATTTTTTTTCATAAAACCTAGGATTGTAGTCAGTACAATTTACAATAGCATTTTAAAGGGAGATTACGCTGTCCTATTCAAGATAGCATTTCAGCTAAGGACATACCAAAGAGCAACTGACCCTCTAGTCTCACAGGAAGTTTTGATGCAGAAGACAAGCTGAGAAGTCAGCTTCCTGAAGCACTCAAGGACTGAGGAGGAAGCTGGAGTGCAGTGCTTAAAATGACGAGCTCTTATCCTCCCCCCACCCCTGTGCAACATAATGAAATGATAATGATACCATGTAGCACAATTTTATGAAGCAATAACCCAGTTCCCAAATGGAAAAACTATAAACCCGATGGCCAAGTCATTTATTCCAATGAGGTGCCCGATTATTGCAGGAGAAAGCAGGGATTGCCCTGTTGAAATTGCTTCCGGAACTTAAATAGGTCTAAGATGTTCTCGGTGGATTCTTAGCCTGAGTAGGGAATCTGGAGCTTTGGGTCCAGGATGAAGAGGAAAGCCAGCGGGAACAGGGTGGGATGGGAGCGCGCTTAGACAGGGAGACCTTGTCAGAAGAGCTGGAAGGCTGGAGCTGCCCAGCAGGAGTGTGAGAATTTAGTCCAGATATAATTGAAGAAGAGTAGACTACAGTTCTTTAAAAGGCTGGAGACTATTTTTAAGGCCGATGGGGAAAGGAAGAAAATACTAGTTTCTAGGTCGTAAGTACATGCCAATATGTTAATGGATCTTATCTAACATTCAAAGAGACAGTGCTCAGCAAGGGTTGTTCTCTCTCTTCTGTCACGGGGGAAAGGGAGGCTCGGAGGGATAAGTCATTTGCATAAGGCTTGTGTGCTGAAGCCAAGCCTAAAGCGGGCTCCTCAGGCCACGCTGGGCTGTCCTCCCCAAGAGGATAACAAGGAGGAATCTTCCCTGGAACCTGACCTGGTATTACATGGAGAGTTTCCAGGGCCGCTCTACTGGTTCTTGGCTGCAAAATGTTCTTTCATTCTGGGCAGTAACGGAAGAATGCTAACCTCTCCCCCTCCTTGGAGTCGNTGGACCTAGGAAGGCAGCCTCCCATTTCTCACAGAGCCCACATCCACCATACGTTCATTTAATTTTCTCCTGAGAACACCTTTTGGTTTGCTAGCCACCCAGTGTATTTCCTGGGGTGTGATAAGGTCACAGTACACATTGCCTAGGGAATATACAAATGGTCTGTATCTATGCCTAGGGGAATACTATTTTGTGGCATTGCCCGCAGAGGATCAGTTTAGTTAGTTTTCTCTTTGCTCAGATTTCTAGAACACTCATTACTCCTGACATTTATGTTGTGAACTCATAGACCATAGCATTTGTACTAGTTACCTTTCTGTGGCTATGATAAAATATGATAACCAAAAGCAACTTCTGGCAGAAAGAGTTTGTTTTGGAGTTTAGGATGGCAGGGAAAGCACGGCAGCACCTGACTAGAGCAGGGTGTATGATGATCACATTTCATTACACAGGGAGCTGAGAGAGCAAACTGGAAGTGAGGTGACCTATAAACTCTCACAGGCCACCCCCAGTGACGTACTTCCTTCAGCAAGGCTTCACATACCACCCCGAACCAGCACTACCTGTTCGGAACCAAGTATTCAAATACATGAGCTTACAAGGGACATTTCTCATTTAAAAAGTTTTAAATGATTTATTTCTCTGTCTCTGTCCCTCTCTCTGTCTCTGTCTCTCTGCACACGTGTGCGGGTTATGCGTGTGTGCACCCATATATGTGTGGCTGTCTGCAGAGGCCAGAAGAGAAGGCATCAGATCCCTTGGAGCTGGAATTACAGGAGCTTGTGAGCTGACAATGTGCTGGGATTAGAATTCAGGTCTTCCGCAAGAAAAGCAAGCACTCTTAACTGCGTGCCTCTCTCCAGCCCTGTACGCCATGGCTTTTGTTCTTAGTAGGGTATGTGAGTGTGTGCCTCTCCTTTCAGAGAAAGGCATTGTAAATACATGAACTGTATCTTAAATATGCACTTTATTGGAACATGTTTGGGGAATATTGAATGATGGGAAGAGTCTTAATGGATTTGAANAAGCACCAGATACAGTGAGCATAAGCATGGACTTCCAAGGGACCAGAGCTGCTAGAAATGTATCTCGTACTTTCTAGACTTGAGGAAAATGACCTCTCTGAATCTCTCCCTCCTCATCTATAAAATGTGGGCACTAAGGGCAGCTGTTTTGCCATTGGCAAGAAGGTTAAATGAGACAGAACANGGCAAGTGTAGGAACAGTGCTTGGCATATGGTCGGTGCTCCAGCAAGTGGCAAGGCAAGGAAAAAAAGAATGCAGACAGCAAGGAGGCTGACCTCAATTTTCTTACAACAGAGAAGACTGTGGATGAGGAGTGATGAATGCAGGGAATCCATAAACTCCATCCAACAGTGATAACTCCTAAAAGCATGGATCACTTGCAAAAGCCAACTGGCCTTAGATGTGGTGTAGCCGTTATCATTTATGCCTTCCCATCACTCTGAGATGCTCTTAGTAACCTGTCTTCTATCCCTCTCTGGTGACAGGAAGTCTGGCCCATATCTGATGTATCTCTGCTGTTCTCAGAGACACTTGAACTAATCAATCATCACAATGATCAAGGAGCCCTATCTAAGAATACCCCTGAACCCCAGCTTTTGACTAACAGTACAGAGAATGAACAAAAGGGCAATGTGGGCATGGTGTGTGCCTTTTATGTGCTATGCATTTACTGAGATTGTACTTTGCTGCATTTTGTGAACAGACTTGGCAATAAAGAAATATTTAGGGCTGAGAGTATAGCTCAGTGAATATACGAATATACTACTTACCTAACATACACAAGACCCAGGTTAGGTCCTCAAGCAATACTCAAGCCAACTGTGGTGGCACATCCTTATTATCCTGGCACTTAGGAGTTAGAGGCAGAAGGATTTGAAATTCAAGGCCAGCCTAGGCTACAGGACACTCTGTCTCAAAGAAAGAAAGAAAGGAAGTACTTAATGTTAGGTAAGTGTTATAAAGAGTAAAATAAAGTTAGAGTACCAAATAATTAAAGCGATGCTATAGGTGACATGATCAGAGGAGGTTTTCCCACAAGGTGANCTTAAAGCAGACCCAAGAAGCACTATCNGAGTCACACCAATATCTAGANNACAGACATTTGAGACAGGAGACAGAAAAATCCCGAGGTGCTCACATGGCTGCTGTAGGCAGGGTGATTCAAGAAGCCAATTCCTAGTGAACTGGTGTGTCAGTGGAAAAGAAGGGATGAGGCAGGTACCAGGAACCAGGTCATGCAGGACATTCTAGGCAGTACTGACCTTAGACCCAGGCAAGAGCACCAGAGAGTCTTACTGAAAGTACAACTTTCTTAACGGACTTACGCTTCTCTGTTGCTNGGAACTTGGGATTCTACACTCCTTGAAGACTCTTGAGAATAAATAACAGTGTTTGGCCCTAGAGGGATCTTTCTCTACTCTCTTGCTCTGTCCTCAAAACCAAAGGCATCTTTCTTGCTCCAGGTTCAGTGATGGTTTCACTGACAGCTCTGCTGTCNCTACTGCAGGCCTTGGAAACAGCCTCAGAGTATGGGGAAGGTTTGCAAGAATGGGCAGCACCCATTTCATAGTTTGGGCCCTGGACTGTATATGAGTAAGCTAGCNGAGGAAAAACAAGGCAGCACCCAAGGATGTATTTATTTTCTTCCTGCCCTTTGCTGTGGGTACCATATGACTCCTGACTCCTCTTTAATGATGGACTGTAACCTGGAATTATAAGACAAAGCCACCCAACCTTCCCCTATGGTGCTTTTTGTTAAGGTGTTTTTCACAGACACAGAAATGAAACTTGCACATCAGGAACCAAAAGCAATTTTGTATAACAAGGTGTTATTTTCCTTCTCTTCATGTGATTCTGAAGTTTCTTCTCCTCCTGTCTGTCTGTCTGTCTGTCTGTCTGTCTGTCTGTCTGTCTGTCTGTCTGTCTATCTATCTATCTATCTATCTATCTATCTATCTATCTATCTATCTATCTTTGAGACAAGGGCTCTCTATGTGGCCTAGAATGTCCTGGAACTTGCTCTGTAGACCANGCTAGCCTTGAACTCATAGAGGTCTGCTTGCCTCTGCCTCCCCAGTGCTGGGATTAAAGGTGTGTGCTACCACATCTGGATTGAAATTCCTCATTTTTTAAGGAACATTTTGTAATACTTAAAAAACTAATTTTACTCTTAAATGTGCTCTTGTGTTTTTAGGCTGTATTTACCTAGTGGTAAAAGTGTTAGGTGGGATAATGAGTCTGTTTATTGACAGTTGGATGACCTTTAATCTAGAATTATGAAGAGTTTCATTGTTATAAAAGTTCTAATAAGATTTAATTTAAAAATTTAAAATGTAAATTTGAGATTCCCTTAAATAATTTGAGAACACTATTGATACTCACTAATATAACTAACCTCTGTATTTTAAAATATAATGGCTGATTTACATATTTAAGACAAAAATAGCATTTTTGCAAGAATAAAAAAGTAATTGTAAGTCTTCTGATTTTGTTCAGTTGTATTAATTAAAAAATTGATGAAAACATACTTAGACATTATGTGCTTTCACTAAAACTGCCTTTCAATATTTTAGATCATTATTGTCAATGTAATATAAATTATGTAAAAATCTTGCTTGCAATAGCATAATTATTAACTTTGCCAAAATTAAGGCTACAAAATTTTTATAGACTGAATACAGAATTATGAATATCTACACATTTATTTTATCATTCATCCAAACCTTGCCAGACCATCAGCAGAACACCAAATGTGAATAATATAATGAAATTATTACATTGCATGGTCTTTGATATTGTGCCAACCTTTAGGCATTTAAAGCCATAGTTTTATACATCCTGTCATTTAAAAGCCATAATTTGTAATTATTTTTTTAAAGTTTGCCATTGAATATATATTTATCAAGTACATAAAACATTTCAAGACTAGTTCATTATCTTGACTTTATAAAACAAAGTAATTTAGAATCCAGTATTTGGACTTAAATTTGAACTCTGGTCCTGGACCTCCCCATATCAGCAGAGCCTCACTTATAAGCTGTTGTTAAAAACTGGGATTTATTGTGTATATCACAAATAGTCCTTGGAGGGTTTTGTCATGGAAGGGGTGACTTGATGTATGCNCTTAGAATGAAGACTTCNGTTGCTGGATAACAGAGCATCCTGGGGCAAGGGACAGGAGTTGGCAGGTGCCATGGTTAATATTGTCACCTTGATAGTATCTAGAGTCACCTAGGAGCCTAGCTTCTGGGTCTGTCTATGAAGGATTGTTTAGGTTATGTTAACCTTGATGGGAAGGCCTACCTTAACACCATTGGCACCTTAACACCAATGGCAGCACCATTNCCTAGGCTCCAGACTGATGCAAAGGGAGAGTGAGCTGGTAGAGCCACTATGGCTCCCTGCTTCCTGCCTTCATGACTGCCCACCATTATGGACTCTACTCTCTAAGTGTGAGCCCAAATAGATTCTTCCTCCCTTACGTTTGCTTCATGGGAAATATTTTTCAGACCACCGAGACAAGTAACCAGTATATCAGGCTGCTGTAGTAGTCTACACAGGCTTGCGGGTGGGGACCAGGTGGTGGAGGTAGAATTGGTGAGAAGGAATCTGCACCTAATATTTAAAAAGAAATTTGTCTTCCCCTTTTTAAAAATAATTTTTAAATTTTAATTTAAATATGATCACATCATTTCCCTCTCCCTTTCATCCTTCCAACTCTTCTATGTCCTCTCCCTCCAAGCCTTCCCAGGACCTCCAAATTCATGGACTCCTTTTTTTTGATTATTATTGTTGCCCTCTTCCACGGTGCCTTAATTTTATGAGGTCCCACTTGTCAACTGTTGGCCTTAATACCTGG
>LZPO01007965.1:493726-503727 GCA_001675575.1 Neotoma lepida
CATTCTTGACCTCCTCTTTCCCTACAAATGCCAATATGTTGCCTTCAGTTGTGACAACCAGAAATGTCTCCAAAAATTCCTGAATGTTCCTTGAAAGGATGAAATGACCCCAGTGGAGAGACATTCACGCAGATAACACCTGTTATGGTGCTTCCCATACTGTCCTGTTAGGTGCATGGGTTGAATGTAAAACACAGAGCAGCGTGTGGATGGATCAGGCCCTTTTCTACACAGAGCAGAGACTGTATAGAAGGAAGGACACTCTGTGAGGCACCAGTGAAGCTGGCATCAAACATGTCATATTGGCAAGAGTGTAAATCGGAAGGCATTTCCTCCCAAATGTGAATGAGAGGGTTCTCAAATATCTTTTAGGACAGGGGTGTTGGCCAGCATGGAGAGAGAAATATGTAGACAGAGNACTAAAGTACCCAGNTGGACCACAGAGGAGATGATTGCAGTGTTAGGAGACTCCATAGTCTAGAACATGACCCCTTTGCCAAACTTCTATCTCTAAAAATAATTTATATTACGATTCATAACAGTACCAAAATTACAGTTATGAAGTAGCAATGAAAATAATTTTATGGTTGGGGGTCACCACACCATGAGGAACTCTCATAAAGGGTTGCAGCATTAGAAAGGTTGAGGACTACTGGTCTAGAAGGAAGAGAGCAGGTTTTGGAGTCAGACAGTGGCTTGGCTCTTTGTGGACCGACTATTGAAAATACATAATTTCTGGGCCTGCAGAGATGACTCAGCCATCAAAAACACTGGCTGCTCTTCCAGAGGACTTAGGTTCAATTCTCAGCACCAATCATATTGACTCATAACCATCTATAACTCCAGTCTTAGGGGACCTGAATCTCTCTGCTGGTCTCCAAGGGTACTGCGTGCAAGTGGTGCACAGCCATACAAGCAGGCAAAACACCCAAACACATAAAATGAAAACAAAAGAAAAAATATTTAAAAATACATCATCACCTGTAAGATTGGAGTCCATTGAAAGTTTCTATGTGGATAAATAAAGTTAAAAATGATACACATGGAAGATAGAGTGTTGAGTACATATTAGGTACATAGAAAAAGATAAACATAGTGGCTGTTTTATAGGCTTTAATGAGCATTAATACGAGCATTGTCCCTAACCAGATCCTGGAAAGTGGTGAGTGCTGCTGTTGGTTTTCAGGTGGGATGAAAGTAGGTCNCTAATTGGTTTGGTATCCACACCTAATTNAAGTGGCTAGGGGACAGGAGACATGGATAGAAATGTGACAGGAGAAAAATGTGATTCTAGAAAGATGAGGTTGGCAGGGGCTTGTAAGATAACCTCTGAGGAGAGACTGGAGGCAGGTGAATTGCTCAGGAAGTGGTTGCAGCACATAGCCTGGGATGAGACGGAGAGTGGACGAGGTCTCTGGTTTCTGCCTTTGTAGTGCTTTAGTGTGATGAGTAGAAGGCACGTGTTCCTGAAACATGGGAATAGTAGGCAGCAAGACTGGCATATGTATCTNCTGCCTCCAACCCTCAATTCCCATAGATGCTTCATATAGAAAATCCAAAGGTCCAGACCCTGAGTTCCACTTAGGTCTGTTGCTTGATTTTCATTGTATTAGTGTTATTATTATTATTTTTTAATCTAGAGAGCAGGGGTCTATTACATATAAATGTAGTGGGCTGCTTCATCTGCTTCATGTTGGTCCTTGTCATGGTAAATATTGACCGTCACCTTGACCTGGTGGAGGATTGATTACCTAGGCAACAAGCCTCTGGCATGCCTGTGAGACATTACCTAGATTAGGTTGGGTTGGCGAACCGCTTTTACAGTGGGTGGCACCATTGTATAAGCTGGGGTTCTGGACTGGATGAAGAGGAGAATGAGCCACGGAGCAGTCTTCATCTCTCTCTGCTTCTTGAGTGTGAATGCAGTGGAAATAGTTGCCTCAAGATCCAGATGCTCTCCTCATCATGATGGGATGAATATATTTTTGAACCACAGGCTAAAGTAAATGCTTCCCTCCTTCAGTTTGTTAGTGTGTTTATCACAGGACCAGGAAGGTACGTAATAGACTCCAGCACCCCCTTCTTGCACCTGGAGACAACTCCTATCTTCCCTGGCATTCTCCCCACCTAACCCTAGAATGGACCTACAATGCTGAGTCTTTTACAGTACTCCAGCCTTTAGGGTTGGTTCAGGGACAGACATGCAAGTTGGCCGCCACAATAGCCTTCTTCCTTGAGATTTCTGTGTTTNCAAACCAGAGACAGAAATCTTCTTTTCTCTGCTCTTAAAATTCAGTGCTAAGAATTTGATCCCAGAGTTGTGTTTGAAGTTGGAGGGGGGAATGAAGTTTATATCAGTGATGAGCAGGGATGGGAGGTGGGGATTGGACAGGGAGATTGGGAAGGAATGAGGGATGTTGGGAGGGCGGGGGAGGGATGGAGAGAGGAGGGGGCAGGCCACAGAGTCCTCCATTCTTAGAGTTTATTTTGAAATATGGTTTTCCTCAAAGGTTGTCCTTTTGCATTCTAGGCTGCCCTCATTAATTCCCTTATAAGTTGGCCTAGCTCAACAACTGGAATTGATAAAGAAACCCACAGCAGGGATATCTTTAGAGACAGTGTCCANACATTCTGTAAGGACCTGCTTTGCATTTGCCCGTGTTGGTTTCGTCATACTGTAAACAAGTGAGTGTGTGCTGTGTGCTGGGCATCACGTTAGGTGCTGATGAAGTAGCAGGTCCGCTTGACAAACAAGATTCCTGCTCACTAGGTCCTTTCAGTCTGTCAGGACAGATGGCAGAGTGTGAGAAGGGAAGCACAGGGTGTGTGGGGACATAGTATCAGCGTGTCCCAAAGGAAATGGTACTTAAGGTGAAACCTGGAAAAAGAGGAGCCATCCAGAGGAGGATGTGGGGGAGTGTCCTGAACACAGAGCCGAAATCTAGAGGAGACAGAGGAAGAGCAAGATGGGAGAAAAGAAATGGGAGAGGAAACAAAGGCGTTATGTTAAAGGCTGGGTGGAAGGAGTAAGAAAAGGAAGGAGGGAGNGAGATGCTTCGGGAAAGCATTACAGCCTGGAATGGCCGGGATAGAGTTTGGGTGCATTCTGTATAACTGCAGAACTGAGGGCATCTCCGCGCTCTGGTACCCACGTGCTATCCTGAATGCCCTCAGGCAACCTGCTTCCCTAATACCAGTCCCTTATGTGACAGTGTGCCTGTCTAGGGCCATCTCCTTGGAGTCAAGGTAGGGATGGGTTCAAGCAGATTAGAACAGGCATGTGTTTAGTTTGCAGCTTTCATTGTTCTGGGAGTGGGCCCAACCACTCTTCAGGATCTGATTATTCCCTCCCAGAGGGTCCTGTGGTCAGATGCCAGCTGCGAGGATCTGTTACCATGGGTGACATTTTCATCCAATGGGGAAAACTAGGCTGCTTGTTTGCCGAGCAGCAGATGGAGCAGCTAATCGATACAGTCTGGGAGGTAGGCACTGTCCCTGCCCCCAGTGGCTCCACTGCACAATGTGAGCCAGACCCAAGGGGCTTGTGGAACACACACCAGTGACAGGGCCTTTGATTGGAGCCGACCTCGCTCCCTAGGAGTCCTGGTCCCAAACAAAGGCCTGTTTTCCACTAAGGTGGCCTCCCTACTTCCAAGCTTTTCATAGGCCTTGTGCCTCAGGCAGCACTCTTGGGGGAAAGCTGCTGCAGAAACNGCACAGAGGTCTGTGTGAATGACACTGGGTCCTCCATTCCAGTAAAAATCAGCAGCATTATTATTATTTTTTCCATCATGTGNATTCAAGTGAGTGGATCCACNTAGCACACGGCCCTCGGGAACCTTAGGATACAATTAGGGACTTTCAGTCTGGTCATAATATAACCCCAAACTATCTAGCCATCCCTCCATCTCATTTATTGAAATGATAATATACCAGGTATTATGTTCCTGGCTAGGGATAAGAAGAGCGATAACACAGGGTTGGTAATTGGTACTCTCTGGTACCATATTTAACTGTTTGTCGTCTGCCAATATGACAGAAGNAGCTGAACCTACTAAGTTCTTTGGCATGGATTGCCAATGTTTCCATTTTTAGACGAGAAAATTGAGGTGCGATGTGAGACAGTTCTTCATTATGATCTTTTTAAAAATGATCTTTTATTATATTAATTTATTTGTGTGTATGTATGTGTGTGCTCAGATGCATGTAGAGGCCAAGGAACAACTTGTGGGAGTCAGTCCTCCCCCTTCATGTGGGTCCTAGGGGTTGAACTCAAGTCTTCAGGCTTAGCAGCAAGTGCCTTTACCTGCTGAGCCATGTCGTTGGTCCCTTCATTATCATCTTGATTAGACTTTGAATTTAGGGCAACTGCTGATCTATAGCTCAGTTCTGGTGTCACAGTGTTTTAGCAGTTGTGTATTTTAGCATATATATATATATATTATATATATATATAGATAGATAGATACATAAATTATATTGCTACACTCACTGAATAGTGTGGGTTTTTATTGATTACTTAAAATAGGATAGTATAAAAATACTGCTTCTAACTCCTTCCTTTCACTGAATGAGGTATCACAAAACCCATATCCTTGTGTGTGTTGTGGGTATGGGACATCTATCAAATTGAATCTCTACTCTCTCAATATGTGTATGTGTGTGGGGGTTCATGTACATATGTGTGCACATGCATGTGAGGCCAGAGGCCAATCAGAGGCCTTAGGGACTATCTTCTCTCTCTCTCTCTCTCATTCTCTCATTCTGTCTCTCTGTCTCTCTCTTTCTCTTTCTCTCTCCCCCTCTCTCTCCTCCTCTTATTCTCTCTCTCCCTCTCCCTCTGGGATAGAGTGAGTGTCTCACAGGCACTGAGTTTGCAAAGTCTACTAGACTTATGTCAAGCCCCTGGGATCCACCTGTCTTTATTTCCCCAGTGTTGGAATTACAAGAATATGCCACTACACGTGGCTTTTAAAATGTAGGTTCTGGGAATTGAACTCAAGTCCTCACATTTGCGAGATAGACACTTTAACAACTAAGCTATCTCCCCAGCCCCTTGTAGTATTTTATGATAACTAAATGGAAATCAAATAAAGATGAAGGTTATGGACCCAGTAGGATGGTATTCCAGANAGTCCACTCTCCTTGGCTTTAATGATGATATTGTAGATGGTGGTGCAGGTGGTGGTGTGGATGGTGGGTGATGGTATGGGGGGTGGTAGGGGTTGTGAGTGGTGTTGTGGGTGGTGTTGTAGGTGGTGGTATGACTCCTTGAGCCAGTTGCAAGGCCCTGGGTTCAGTCCCTAGCATTGTAAAAGTGAAATAAAAAAATAAATAAAATCAAACCAAGCCAAATCATAGCCAGTTACTTTTGCCATGCATGGCTTCTGCTGCTTGAGCCAAGGTTCATGGATCAGAACTTCTTGGGCTTAAGGGGACCCAGCCACTGAATAAATAAAGCACCTGCTCTTCACTGGTCTGACTCTTANAAGAAAAATGTGAAATAAAACCCAGCCACACTTTCATTATCGTCCTCCTTCCTTTCTCCTTCCTCTTACTTTTCTGAAGTCTTATCAAATAAAGTACCCATCAACACATGTCGGTAATTTATTTCTCCAAGCCACCACACATATATGCACCACTATTTTAATTAGCAAGAAGCAAACAGAAGAAAAAGGCTGAAGGCACAGCAAGGAAGCCCTCCACTTGCATGTGTTAATTATTCATTGCGGTAAATAAAATTAAATATTTTCTCTGCAATCCAGAGCAGGATCTGAAGTAATTACACTGTCAGATTCATCAAATATTCTCTCATCAAAATAAAAACCTTGATGTCACTTAATAATTTATAATACAAATACACAGAAATTGTAAAATATTATAAATAGAAAACTGCAGGGTAAGTGAACATGAATTAGTTAGGGGGTATGTTCTAGAAAGAGGCTGTCATGAGCTGTATAAATTTTTAATCAGAAATATTTTTGAGGCCTAATTTAGAGTATGGAATATGCCATGAACTTTAGACTAGCAGGGGCTGCAACAAAACAACACCATGTTCCTGTGGCTCAGAGATTTGTAAACACTGCTTTCTGGGGAAAACAGGGCACACAAGGTTTGCAGGCAGGAGAGAGGCATGTCGCCTTTGATGTCCTGGATCATCTGTGACACCGGACATGCTGTGTACACAGGTAGACATCCATTACCTCCAGGTAATAATAGCAAATGGGAAAAGTCTGGCTCATTTGCACTGCCAGAGGATGGCAGGCTCATCCACCCGACCTTGTAAAACCGTGTTTGGTGCTGCAAACACATGAAGTCATCCCAGTTTGAAATAGTTTTAATCTGTTGAGTTTCTATNTTTAATCTGTTGAGTTGCTCCATGGGAAAAGCCTGAAATAAATAGAGAAGGCTAGATTTCTCTTTCTTCTTTTCCTAATTTTCCAAGAAGGATTCTAATGCATTCAGGCCCAGCTCCACCTTAGGAGGCCACCACTGGGGACTTAACCTGTCTGAGAACAGTTGAGGGTTGGGTGACTTTATTTCCCACAATGCAAAGTGTGCTTTCAAGATGTGGGGAAGAAACAAGGCCAACTGTCAGGTGGGGCAGCTAGGAAGTGATGATAGGTGGACATAAAAAGATAAAGCTGAGCCTTCTGCTAACCTTTCAAAGGTAGCAGCTTAGCTTAGGATGAGGTCCACACAGCCCTTGGAAAGCATTTCAAGGCCCTGAAGGTCCTGGTTCTGTTCAGTTCCTCCAGGCCTCTATCTCACCCTTCTACTCCCTGCTGTCTCTGCTTCTAGGCATAGCTCTTGCAGTCTCTCCAACTCCTTGAACACACACCCTTACCCTGTTNCCTCAATCCAGGGCTTTATTCTCCCTTTCTTTGATGGACAGTCCCTTTGTATTCTTCAGAGCTCCATCTGAATTCCTCATTTCCAGGAAGTGTTCTGTGACTAATAGGTGTCATTATGCTGTCCTGTTTGGTTCTCCGTAGTTAATGCATCACTCTTTTATGCACTTGTAACACTTATATTTGGAATGAATTAGAGTAACATTGCACTTACAGTTTGTCTTTTGTAATAAGTACACCTGCAGTGAAGACAGATGTCATGTATGTTAGAGAATCTTCCTTTGGCCCCACAATGAGATCCTCCATGGCCTATATAATTTCCACCTTTCTCTAGCCCATATCCATTTCCTTCCTTTGGCTAATATCTTCATTCCTTCATTCCAGCTCATATCTTCATATCCTTACTTTATTCTTGGACCTTCTGTCCCATGCTTCCCAATTAACTTATTAGGTTGACCTCTTTACTGTTACTGACTTGTTTCTACCAGAGGTCCTCAGTATCCTTAACTTTCCTTTTCTTTAGGTCATGGTTCAAATAACATCTCCCTAGTAAAGGATTCCCTTTGAAAGATTCCAACCAGTTCTTTCACCTTCTGATATTGCATATTTCCCTTTCCCACTTATTAAGGATTTTTTTTTGTCATCTAGCACTGGTTCATCCAGCACACATTTTCTTTATGTACTTCATTTCATGGCTTCCTTTCCTAGGTAAGCTCCACTGATGGCTTTTTGTCTATACTGTTAGCAACTATGTCAGCCAAGTATGTTGAATGAGACCTGGTATATAGTAGGCATTGAATAAGTAATTGAAGGAGTAATAGGAATGCCTCTTCATAGGAAGCTCCTTGTTGACAGTACTGGATTTTGGAGAAGAGGGCATCCATGGCTGATGAGTGGGATGCTGGTGAGCATTGGGAGAGATGAATTAGCATCTTCATATTTCCCAGTGTGGATCCAAGACCACACCAAGTCTAAAGCATTCTTTTCCTAAGAAAGCCTCAGGTTGGTAGGCAGCATGGCCGATCCAATGGGAGAGGATGCTTGATAAGGAAATGATAAGAATAACAGACAGATGGGCTTCAGGCTCACTTAGCTGGTAGTAGTTGTTGGAAAGGATGCATGGAGAAGAAGTCTAAAGAAGTTTCTAGTTCTAGCGGAAAACAGTATTGCAATTCCCTGAACTTGGCAAGGAGACATGGCAGCATTTGGATNGGGCATTCATACCTCAGTAAGCTTGGAGGTGGTACTGACCTTCTGCATGGGAGTTCAGAATAAAGGAAGAATGACGATAAGATTTAGGGAACCCTGATGGTTAACGTGTCTGGAAAAGACCTTAGAAGAGACCCATTAGGGATTTATGCCCTTTAAGATTCTTTGGTTGGTNTATTTAGCTCAGTCCCCCACTCCTTCCCTCCTGTGGATTGAACGTCCAAGATGGTATTTATAGCTGAGGCACTCAGATAAAGGCGGTGGAAAACTTCTAGTCTCACTTCTTTAGGTTCATCAGGTGGACCAATCCCCTGTTGCTAAGACAATCTGCAGAATAATGACCCAAGACATGATTGTGTCAAACCTTGGCCTGAAGCNGAGTCTCTGTCCCTAAATGTCATGAGCTCAAATTAGCAATCTTGTGAACTTCCTGACCCATCAAAAGCTATCCCTTCTCTCCTAGTGCTGTAAGCAACCCCATCCACAGCTGCCAACATACAAGGTTAGCACCATTGCTGCTTTCCAGGAAGCCTTGTCTGTCTCTGGATTAGATGGTGTTGACTGCACCCAGTGTTTCCTTATTGAATCTATTTCCTTGCAGCTGTCTCAATACGTGCCTCATCCAGGATCCTACACTTCCTAAATGGTCCATGTATTTTTAGTATTTTCATATGCCTCTTNTCTNTCCCTCATTTCTAAGCTGACTGAAGGGGTGGGACATTACAAATAAATCGTTCCTATCTTTGTCTGACATATAAGGATTTCAGCATGTATTTATAGTTCCAAAGGTCATTGTCCAATGTGCTAGATTCTGTGGGTCCAGAAGTCCAGTGGTTCAATTGGAAGAAGGGTTTTGCAGTGCAGTTTGGAAAAATTTATCAAAATTTTGAATATGAATACCATATTGCTCATCAATTCTATTTCTTGATTGTACAGAAGCACTCATAGAAATATGCAGAGATCTATATTTATACATGGTAAGATTCTTATGTATTGTCTAAAATTAGNATTNCCTAAATTTCTATTATTAGAGAAATTATATAAATATATTTTAAATAAATATACACATTATAAATAACAGTATATACATATGGTAGAACATTACATAATCATCAAAGGGAAGTATTTCTCTAGATGTTGACATACAAAAATGTCTGTATTATTAAGGGNACAAAGCAAGTATAAAATTAAGTGTAATTTTGTGGAATGGTATTTTTGTCAGTCATCTATATATGTGTGTATATACACATGTATTTGACATGTAAATTTGTNTAGGGAAGGACAAGAAAATATGTACCAGNTTATCAATAACTTATCTATGTGGGTNAGACTAGGAGATCAAGTCAATTAAAAATGTTTAACTGATTTGGAAAATGGCACTGTGATGGTTCATACTGATTCTCAACTTGACAGGATCTAGAGTCCCNTGGGAGACNAGTCTCNAGGCACGCCTGTGAGGGGCTGTCTCTNTCAGGTTAAGCTCTGGGCAGGCGTGTGGGGGATTATCTAGAGTAAGTTAATTTGAGGTGGAAGGCCCATCTTAACTGTGTGTGGTACCATTCCATGGGCTGGGGATTCTGGACTGTGTACAAAGGAAAAAGTGAACTGAGCACTAGAAATGCATCTCTCTCTGCTTCCTGACTGGATGCAGCGTGACCAGCTGCCTCGTGGTCCCGTGGCTGTGACTTTCTTGACACAGAGGACTGTATTCCCTTGAACTCTAAGCCAAAACAAAGTGTTTCTCCCTTCAAGTTGCTTCTTGTTAGGTGTTTTGTTACAAGGAGAAAATACAATCATTATGGTGAAAAGATAGTCTAAAATAGAGTTTATTATAGAAGGGCNTGGTGGGTGCCCTGTCTCAGAAGATGGTCTAAAGTCTAGGGATGTTTCCAAGACAATTTGTTCATCTTNNTNNNCNNNTNGGNNAANNAANGNNNNCNA
>LZPO01007965.1:522807-533629 GCA_001675575.1 Neotoma lepida
CACCCTGCAGAGCAGATAGCAATAGCCAAGTGTACTTTAATAACTCTCAGCTCTCAAGTGACTCTGGGAACCAAAGTTAAGATTTCTAGTGCCATTTCTTCTAGGCTTCCTTGCCTGAGGGGAGACCTGACTGATGACTTTGAATATCCATCAACAAATAATAAATAATAATAATAACCCATCTGCCTCAGGGTTATTGGAGCCAGGCAGGCTGGGGTTGCTAGGGCTTTCTCACTTCTTAATTTAACTTCCAAGTCAATTTCAGGCTGGAACCACAGCATCTCTCCAGTGCAGAGATTTCTCCTTGAAACATCCTTACATCTGTTATCCAGGGTTGAGATCTATCTATGGCTGCTGTTGTCACCTGAGCACTGTGTCTATGGACACTCTGGATTCCCAGTCCTGGGTTCCTGAGTTTTCACACACTGTTTATATTCTCAAATATCCCATTGCCCTTCCTTTTTTTTCCTTGACACTTTATGGGTTGGAGACCTATGCTGAATAATTGAGCTCCTGGATATGAGCAGGGTATTCACCTCAGCGAGATATGCCTCCCGAAATGATCATGATCTTGGGCTTAGGGATCAGAGTCCCTGGGTTCGAATTTGAATTTCCTTCTCCATATGTGTGTGCATGTGTGCATATATGTGCAAACCCTCAATCACATCACTGCTCTGAACCTCGGTTGCCCANCCAGGCAGCAAGAATAGCATCANTAGTGGTCCTTACAATAAGGAGCATTTATTTAGTGCTTATGATATTCCAGACAGGGCTCTTTCTGNGTGCTTTCCCTGCGTCNTCTCCTTGAACCCTCACAACTNCCCCCAGAGATGAGATGGAATTGTCTTAGGCTTATAGATAATGTATATCACAGCAGAGGCTACACAGGTGCTGGTAGTATGACCATCACTATAGCACTATGTCCAGCCCCATTCAAGCCCCTGCTCTAGACTGCCCAGATGCAGTTAANCTGGACATCTCTCCCTCCAGACTGAGAGACTGTCAGGAGCTNCATTTTCTTTTAAGATATTTTTCTGTATATGTATGTGTGTAGTTGTGTGTATGTGTGCATATGTAGGCCAGAGTTCAGCCTTGAATATTGTTCCTCAGGTTCCATCTACTTTTGGTTTTTGAGACAGGGTCTCTCATTGACCTGGAACTTGCCAATTAGGCTATACTGGCTGGCCAGTGAGACCCAAGTCTCTAGGCTCAGGGTTACAAGTATGTGCCACCATGCCTGGCTCTTCTTGTGGGTTCTGTGGGATCAATCTAAGCATAGCAGGCACTCAACTGACTGAGATAGCTCCCCAGGCCCGAAGCAAACATTTTTAATTCTGAATTTTCAAGTACAGGACAATGACTGCTGTAGGTGATTATTCTTATATGGTCTAAAGATGCTGCAACCACTATTTCCTACTTAACCTCCTCTGCGGATCAGCCCTGTGCCCAAGGGAAAGGTCTGGCATTGGCCTGTCTCAAATGTCAGCTCATTGACAAGAGGGCTGTGTATGCTAATGCACTTTTGAGCACTGGGCACATTGAAAAGCTTAATCTCAGTGTCCAGGGAGTTTTAAAGACCACTGCCTTGGTGAATAGACCTTTGTGTGAGGCACCTGACTCCCCAGGCATTCCTTCTCTCTTCTGTGTAACGTGAGGTCTACACTTTTCAATTTCCTCTTAAGCTGCAAACCCTCTGGGTTAGGGAAATTTCTGTGATGTCACCTCCTTAGGGTTCCTTCATTTATTGGGTATTTCCTTACGTTTGTAAGGAGTGAGTGTCTGTATCCCTTGCAGGAAGAGAAGCACAGTTAGGACATAATGCTCTTANCAGTTTTGCCTCCGGCCACTGCCGCCTGAGGTTGGCTGAACCACAGACTCATCTGGAATGTGGCTGGGAGATGACATTTCTCTTTCTCTCACAGTCGATGACCAATGGAGGCCGTGTGTCTTTTCCAGAAGCTGGGGTGTTTACCATTTCTACAGATTGCTTTGCCACCAGAATGCTGATATCATGTCTACTAGAGATGGGTGACTTAGCTGGGTAGGAATCCAAGGCCCAATGTTGCCATCTCGCTTTATGTAGGATTCATGTTTGGCAGCTAGAGGTGGAAGGGATGGTGAGAATGACTGAGAGCAATTGTGAACCTGTGATCAGCTTTTTACAGCCTCCCTCATGAAGGAGGTTTGCTGGTGCCAGGCACGAAATGGCTGGAACCCCCACTGTGGCCAGCACAATCCTGCAGGATTCCTGGAAAATGATTTAGCTGTCTTTACTCNTTATCCAATTTAATGATGTTGTTTTTGATAGCATCCCCTATTTATTTGCTGGGCAGGTCTAAAAACACCATCCCCCACCAGGTGCACCAAAAGCAGAGATACTGGAAGGAACCAGTCACCTGCCTTCATCGCACTTGGGTCTTTCATGTGAGCAGTTGGCCCCAGACGTGCTGGGGTGTTTGGAAGGGCAGGGGCAGGGGATGAGGCTGGCGGTGCTGTAAATGCTAAGCAGGCCAGCTGGGGTGGGAGCCTGGTGGGGAGGGAACATTATCTGGTGCGAGTCTTTGTTTCCACGGCATTGCCTCCTATGTCTCAGCCCCCCAGGATCACCAAGCTGTAAACAGCACACCTTACAAATCAGCGTCCCCCTGACATGGCTGGAACGTTCATTACCAGCTGTAAAGGTACCCCAGCAAGCGAGGTTGCTATTCTGCAGCCCGATTTTCCATCGCCATAACCCAATTAACTGGTGCGTGTGTTTGTTTTACAAAGCTCCAAGCTACCATAAACCATCCAGATCCGTGGGCTGCAGAAAGCTTCGTAATTAGGACAAGGTGTACAAATTAAACTACTCTTTTTAAACTTCAAACCAGCTAACTTCTGACATACTGTACTGCTGGGGCTTCTGGGACTGAACCCAATTAACATCTTAGTATTTTATAAGCATCGTTTTAATTGCGTTTGTATGCAATCTTCTCTCCAAGTGCCTTTCAAGGTGCGAGTAGTCCTTGTTCAGCTTTTATGACTTGGGTGATTTAAATCTCCTCTCTTCGAGGTTCCCGTTAATAATGATTGCTGCTACTTCAAATGCTGGTCCCACATAAAACTCGTCTCTCCGAAGAATTATGCTTTAAAACTGTTACATTTAACTTTATTATTACATTTTTAATTTTTTCTCTGTTTGAACATTGTGCCCTTAAACACTTTATCAACCTGTCAGCCCTTGGAATAGCTGGAAAGTGAGATTCCCTTTAGGGCCTGGGAGGAAAGGTTTTCATTCTTGTTTGCCCTCATCTGCTCAGCGTGGGTCTGGAGTAAAGATGCCCACTGCCATTGGAGGTGATGCTGGCCAGGGGGAACATGAATGAAAAAATCCTGGAGGTTTTAGTTTCCTTGGGGCTAAGAGTGCATATTTCACTCTTGTGCAATGTATGTATATATACATAAACATATACATATTTTTTTCTAATGCAGGAATCAAGATGAGTAATAGTTTAATACAAGATTTAAAAGATCAATAAAGTCAGTGAACTGTAATCCATAGACAAGCATGCATTTTTGTCAAAATATTTTTTGAACCTCAGAGGGAGCAAGGGAGGAAGGTGAGGGCCATATGTATATGTATAGATTCCCTTTTCATTGTTATTTAAAATAATGATAACTTACTCATCATGGACTTTATTTTGCCTATTCATATCTACTTTTAAAAAGATTGAAGCTTCGGGTTGGCATGGTGGCNCACACCTGTATTCTTAGTACTTGGGAGGTTGAGGCAGGGGGATTATATCNTTGAGGCCAGCCTGGGCAATGTAACAAGACTGTATCTCAAAATAAACAGAGAGATTGTAAACCTGTGATCTAGCTTTTATGGCCTCCCTCGTGAAGGAAGTTCAACAATGCCAGGCATGAAATGGCCTAAACCCTCACTGTGAGATAGTTTGGCATTCCCCGGCCCCAAGCGAGTGACTTGCTTGCTTTGCTCTGTTTTGTTCTAGGCGCTGCCATCATTCTAAGAGTAAAGGAGACTTTAAAGGGGTTAAAACACATGAAGAATGCCTGCCTGAAATATTTCCCCCAGCAAATAAGAAATTCAGGGAGAAGCCTGTGCCAATGTTAATGTTTCCTTCTCAACACAGTCTTCACCATTTGCAGCCAGGAAGCACCAAAGCCAATGGCTGTGCCTGAGTTTATGAGCACAACCAAATGGCAAACTCCTCCTCCATCACTATCCTGTACCACAAGGCAAGGGCTTCCATGATCTCCCCGCAACTCCACCCCCAGCCTCTTAATACAAGGTGTTAGGGAAAAAAATGAGTACTAATGTTGGACTCAATTAGAGTTCCTGTGATCTGGATAGAAAGATATAGGGTTGAGCAGGCAGTGAGAGCCTCCTGGAATATTTTAAACCCTTTGGCTTGATTGAGTGTCTTGTCAAACAAAACTGGCAGCCTCTCTCCCAGAGCTGCCCAGATCTATGCAGATATGATTTCTATCAAGCCTTTATGATGTGTAGTCNGTAATGAGGATGAACATGTATAAATCACCTCTGGGTGGCAGTTAGGATGCAATACTCAAAGGCGAAAGACATTTCTGCTTTCAAATGCCTGGTGATTTCAGATATTATATAGCTAGTCTTCCCTGGACTGCAAAATCTTCAAACCTACTCAAGTCCTTTGGTGGAAAAATGAGACTTTCATATCTTTTCTTTGGCAAAAACCACTAGGGAGATAAGAATTGTGTTCCTGAGATCAGGGCCCCATATCTTTCTGGCTAGTCTGAAATCAAAGTTGCAATTGAAAAGAGGATCTTTCCATAATTTGATTTAAGNGGCAGCCATGGAGAGGAGTGTGGGGGGACTTCCTTGAGGCGGGAGTGTAACACTAGTGATCTGAAACCATAGCAAAAAAGCAGCCATACTTCTTGTGACAGCTGAAGGGGTTATTTTCATCCCAGAATCGGAAATCAAGTCATAAATATCTCAGTGTGACACCAAGGTTTTGGTAGGGGAAACAACAAAAACAGGGCTGGACTGCAAACCCAAAGTTGGAACTTCAGACTTGGCTAGAAAATGCATCAAGCCCCTGTTATGTGCCAAGTTATAAGCATCTNTCCAGGANTTTGAGGTTATCCTTGACACCATAGTGAGTAAGAGGTCAGCCTGGGCCAATGAGACCCTCTCTCAAAACACCAAACAAACAATCAGGACCCGATGCAAACAAAAACAAACAACCAAGCATAAAACAAACAAACAAAAACAACCCATTGCACAGATTAAGGAAAAGGCAAGTCAATTAATGAACTTGTGGTCACAGATTTAGTGGGAAGTGGCCAGGGTTCACNGCCATGTCTTATCTACTCTGCTTTTGTTTGTTGTGTGGTGTTGAGTTCAGGTGGACAGGGCAGGGATGAAATGGCTGGCTTGGAAATTATAGCAAGTGAGGAGATCTCATTTCTGTCCCCAATAAAAGGTAGGGAGTTGATGGAGCAGTTTTTTTGTTGAGTTATGATGATGATGACGATGGTTTTGATGATAATTAGTGTGTGTGTGTGTGTGTGTGTGTGTGTGTGTGTGTGTGCGCGCACATTAACAGGAAAACAGGAAATTCCTAGAAACATTGTGAACTAGCACTTGTTTCCGGGACTCTAATTCTCTGTTTTGGGGGCCATTTCTTTCCTTTCCAGTGTCCTCCCCTCTCCACTCTCAAGGAATCTTGGATTTGGCTGACATAGATCCATGACACCAGAGTGCCAACTCCACCCTGCCCTGTGTGCAGAAAAATTGTCAACTCATGTTGTCCTTTATGGGGGTCAGTGTTCCCATAGTCCAGGTGCAAATTGAGGAATGGGACTCCAGATGGTGGCTTTCCCCTCCAATAGCTGTCAGGGGAGCCCTGTACCAGGCCACAAGTGCTAGGACAACTCAGGCTGTGTGGCTAGGCATGCACTTAGCNCAATTCCTCCTGGGAGAATCANCAGATACACCCATGTTGCAAAGAAAGACCTTCTGATAGAAGACTCCCTACCAAGCTGCTGTGGACTAGAGTCCAGATAAGCATAAGAGAATGCCCTTCATTTTGTGCAATTTGCCCCTTGATGAGAGAACTTGTAGTGCAAAGGATTTTTTTTTTTAACCTCTCACCTATTTTCACATCAAGTAGCTTTGCTCTGACAGTGAGAGGTGAGAGGTGAGGCCTGGCATGATGGAAGGANAAGAACCAATATGATGGAGAGGAGGGTGGAGGACAGAGAGTAGACAAAAGGCAGGAAAACGGGAGCTGTTTATGGCTGGGGTCTTAAAGAGACTCAGGGAGAATGGTTGTCCAAGCACAAACCCAGGAAGTTGCTGTGATACATATTATCTTCTACCTTATCTGCAGGCAGCTCNGGCTAGATAAGGGGTGTCACTGTGATTTGTCACTTGTGGCTGTAGTGGCCTGAGTGTCTGTGTATGGGCTTCCCTGGGGCTTTCTCAGAAACCCAGATGGCTGGTGCAAAGATTCAGACCTTGGGAATTNGGCTGTGGAGAGTTAATGGGAAGTTGCATGACTCTCTGTGGCTGGGTGGGAAAAACANTGTCCTGTAAAACCCTCAAGGTCACAGTATAAAATCCCTTCTTGGTCTTTTACTGGTGGTAANATCTTGGCTTTCTTTATGCCGGAATGTGAGACNGTTATTTCCCTCCCACACTACTTTCCAGGATTGTCTAAGGTAATCCTGTCTTCATAGAAGGATTATGAAAGCTTTGGAGTTTATAAAGACATAACAAATTATCACTGTGCCAGGTGGCAACCTCATTTCAGATTGAGAAGGGAAGCCTGGGTATGGCTGGCTTGGGCTTTTTCTACCAGCAAGGGTATTTGTCCTTAAGCAATGTGGTAGTTCTTACTCTGAAGGCGCATAGGGATGGCCATCCCACAGTCTTTTCGCTCTTCTAGTCAGTATATCGTTATTCACACTTTACATCAAATTTGTACATTGGCAGTGGGAACCATTGCTTTCACTTCTGATGGAGACTGGAAACAGTGAGTCTGAATCATCCATGCTGGCATGCCACTTTTGCTTCTGANGAGCATGCGGAATGCATGCTGCTGAGGTAACTAGTTTCCCTCGGAGCAGAGGTCCCTGCTCACACAGGTCCTTTTCCATCATTTCCTAGTCTTACTGTCTTTCTTTCAGTCATCAAAGTGTTCTTTCCCTGTGCGTATGGATGTTCCAGGTCTTCACCTTCTGCCATTTTGGATANCTTAGGGATGGAGCTTAGAGATACTGATGTATCTTGCCTGCTCTTGGAAAAGAAGCGTGATCCAGAAAGTTCTATGACCANCATTGGAAGGAGGAGGGCCAGCTGGGGCTTCTGTGCCACTAATGGTTGACCTGAGAAAGTCCTCTTGGCAGTCTCGAGCCAGATTTAGCTTTTTTTTTTGTCAGCTAGAAGCTTGTGGCAGGTGATATTTGCTGAGAGTTTTGCTTTTCCAGCTTGATGNAGACAGACTCAGGAGCATGTCCCAGATATGGGCTCAACTCAGAGTGTGCTGACATCTGCACATAGAAGACACTTAATATGTGACTCTGCATTTGCTTAGATGGCAGTCTGAGGTCAGCAGAAAGAATGCCAGAGAAACAAAATTTTAGGGTGCCAGCACTAGTCTTTGACAAGGAGTATGACTTGGGCAAGCTATTGAAGATCTCTGAGCCTCAGTATCCTGAGCTGTAGAGTGAAAACAGTCTCTATTACANTGGGTAACTTTGGAGGACCAGAACTCACACACAGGAAAATATAGAGGATCATTTACTTTTCAAATTATANAAGTGATTATTGGTTATTATTGTACCAATGCTATCATTCACTCCTCTAGACAGATTTCTCTGTCTTGGGCCTGAGGTAATATGGGTCAGTGGATCAATGATTGCCATACAAATGTAAGGACAAGAATTTGGTTTCTCAGCACCCATATAAGTGCAGGGTAGGCATGGTGGGCCACCTGTAATTCCAGTGTATGGAAGGCAGAAATGGGATTCCAGGAGTAAACTGGTTAGCTTGACTACTTTTATAATAGGGCTCTGGGTTCAGCTGAGAGACTCTGCCTCAATGAATAAGGAGAAGAACATTCTAGAAGGACTCCTTAGGNCTCTTGGCACATGCCCAGACATGTACCTATATGTACACCCACATTCATGCATGTATGCCACACACAGACAACAAATNAAATAATATTTCTCTATCTCCTTGGGCAACAAGGATGGAAACACAAATTCTTGTTATTAAAATGGTCAGGAAGTCAGNCTTTCAGATTTCTCTCCCAGCCACCCAAACCATCCCNAAGCAGAGCTCTCCATTTCTCATAGTTCAGGCTCTGGTGTTTGCACNCCTTGTCTGACTGGGATGGTTGAGCTGTNCAAGCCTGCGAGTGATGAACAATAATTTCCCAACTGCCATTTTGACCACTCTGCCATGCTGGTTGCGATGCCTATTGCTTTGAAAATTCTCCAAATCTTCAGAAAAATAATTTGACATTTAATCCAAATCCAAGAACCTTCCAGAATCAAATCATTTCTTTCTTCAACAAGTATTGATCATACCAAGAGTTTCCAGAACTTGAGTGCCAAATTATATATGCCTGTGCTAGTTTTGGCTTAGGAAAAAAAGTATTTGTATGTTGGGTTGAATTTTCAAAGGGCCCACGATCACTTTTAAATGATTACAAACTGTAGTCTGNTAGGAAAGGCAAGCCATTCACATGAAACAGTAACTACAGGGCAGATGGGTTGTGTAATCTCCAGAGTGTACTATGGAGGTTACGGAGGGAGCAATTCTTATCAGCTGTAGTGTTAGGAGAAGGTGTCTGCAGAAGGATGTGTTTGTCTTGGCCCTTAGACTGGAGGATGCAGGTCAAGGGTCTCTATTGCATAACTCATGGGAGAGCCATTCAAATCATAGTCTGTGTGAATAGTGCTATACAGAGCTGATTGCTGCTCAGTGTATACAGCTGGGCTTGATGGTCCTGCCTTAGGGGGAGAGAAGCTACTTCNGTGTCTCTGTTACAGATTTTAAAAGCAAGTTTTGCAATTGCTCATTTCTCCTTATCACGATAATGGGATAGGAAGAGCCATAAGAGGACATGAATAAAAACAAGGGTTATATCACTAGTTGGGGAACAGCTTCATTTGTGCAAATAGGTCATCTTCTTTTGCAACTTAGTTGTTTGAAATCCTCACACCCCCGATGAAAGGAAGTGCAGGCCCTCCCACCNCCCTTGGGATCATCCCAAACCCTGGGTGCTCACTTAGCCTAAGGGTGGTCAGTCCTTGTGGGACCCTTAACCAAGGAGAGGCTGGGATGTGGTTAGTTTTGCACACCTTGTCTTCTCGCTGGCCCACAGTGCAGCTGAGAAAGTGTGTGACTGCAGTATTTCTGGATGTGGCTTTGTCTTGAGTCCTGTCAGGTTTACCCGGGATCTCATGCTCTCTTGGCTTGCTCTCACTTTGCTCATCTGTCTTCTGGGGNTGAAGTTGTCAGCAGCAGCATTAGTACAGACCTGGCTTCAAACACCCACTTTTTCAGCAGCTCAGAATTTGCATCCTCTTTTCTCCCNGTCTCCTTCCTTCCCCAGGGTGGGGCTGATTTTTTTCTCAAAACCTTAAAGTGCAGAAGGCTTTATCACACCCCTGTCTGAGAGCAATTAAGTGCTTTCATCTTTCTCTTGTTTATTTTTGTTTCTTTACATTTTTATTTATAGATGTATGCATTCTCTCTCTCTCTCTCTCTCTCTCTCTCTGTGTGTGTGTGTGTGTGTGTGTGTGTGTGTGTGTGTATGTGTATGTGTGTCCAGAGGCCAAAAGAGGGTGTTGGATTCCTTGGTACTGTTGTTACAGGCAGTTGTGAATTATTCAATGTAGGTGCTGGGATCCGAACTCTGATCCTTTACAAAAGCAGCAAACGCTCTTGATGACTGAGCCATCTCTCCATGCCTGGATCTCTCTTTATAAAAAGAGCTTAGGAAGAGATTTCCTAATCTCTTTGGTGATTTGTACTATAATGCAGCTGGTAAGTTCTCCTACTGAAGGGAAGGGGGTAGCCCCGGCTCAGCCCCTGGTAGGCAATCCTTGGGGAGGCTACCTTTCTACAGAAAGGGTTTATAGGAAGATAGTACAGTGGGAAGACCATGAGCTACAGACTTTTCCAACTTGCCATCTATAGGCTTCATGTTCCAGGATAGCTAGCATGTGCTTTAACAAATTCATAGAACACAATTATCATTTTCACAGTGTTGAAAGGATGAACACTTCTGCTGGAGAAAGAGTTTGTGCAGTACACTTGCCAATTTGGGGAATTTATTTAAATCTTGCTAATCTTCATTTTTCTGACCCCCCCCCATGTTACGCTCTTTATAATTTAACTACCCCATAAGGTGGTTACACNGGTTAGATAAGATGACACACCTACAGAACCTCACCAAGAACTGTCCCCAGGATTGTGGTAGTTCTTAATAAATTATATTTAGATGTGGAAGTAGATGAAGAGGAATAAGAGACAGAGAAAAAAAGAAAATGGGATAGAGAGCTAAAAATGGAGGGAACAGACTCAGGCCAGCCCCCTGCTTTCCTTAAACACAGAAGAAACTGCAACCTGGGATTTCCCTCTTGCAGGCATCATGGGACAATACTTATTTTTGTACTGGGAACCGTTACTCCCCCAATTTCTTAATTTGTGAGCATTCTTTGACACCCCATCTGTGAGAGCTTAGGTTTTCCTTATCTCCAAGAATATCCCTCTCATTCTCCCTGCCAGACCTGCTCTGTGGGCCTCAGCCAGCCTCCCACTCAG
>LZPO01007965.1:537144-568946 GCA_001675575.1 Neotoma lepida
AGAGAGACAGAGAGAGAGAGAGACAGAGAGAGAGAGAGACAGAGAGAGAGAGAGACAGAGAGAGAGAGAGACAGAGAGAGAGAAGAGAAAGGGGACTAAGGTGGTGGCATTCAGGTTCCCTGAAACTGCAAGTAACAAATGACAAGTCTCAACTGGTCTTGGCCTTGATTGACCAAAGTCCCTGGAAAACAGAAACAGTCCTTTCTGCATCTTGCCTTCCGAGCTGGATGCCTGGGACTCTGGGTGGTTTTACACTGAAGCCTTTTAACTGAGATCTATCCAGGGCCAAGCTACACATAGGCACCAAGATCCTGTTTTCTGTGCAGTTGGACTGACAGGCTGGCTTCTGGTCTGCATGTGCAACCAGGGATGGAGTCTGCAACTACCCCTGTGGTATCAGCAGCCAGAAGGAAGGCAAACAAAGATAAAAAGGGGACTGTGGAAGGGAGAGGAGGGAGGGAGATATGTGTGTGTGTGGGGGAGGGGGACAAAGAACAGGGATGAAGGGTGAAGGGAGTGGGAAATAGAGAATCAGACAAGGAGGACCAGGCATCCAGAGAGAAAGGGTAGTGGAGAGATGGGGTGACGCATTGGTGGTGGATGGGAAGGCTGTGGGGAGCAGGAAGAAGTGGGAACTGGAGTGGAGCTCTGTGGGAAATGTGAAAGCTGAGACACAGAGCCAGCAGAGGACGATGTCTCTGTTGAGCAAACAAGAAAACAAAATGCAAGAAATGGCAAGGAACTTGACGAAACCTGTCCAGGTTCCTCAAAGGAGCGGAACCGCAATGGCAAGGATATTGCAGAAGAGGTTAGGCAGGAGATGGGCAAGGAGACCTCGAAGCAGAAGGTTCTGGAAGCAAGGGAGGGAGAGAGCAGAGCTGAAGTTGGAAAGGAAAAAAGCAAGCAGAAACAATATGCAAAGCCAACGTGGGGAGGGTGAAGGCAANGAGAAAGAGCTGTCCATTGAATGTTTACATTAGAGTCTTAAAAACCGGAATGTGGGTCTTGGAGTATAGCCATTGTCCAGGAAACACAGCATGGCTTTTAAGCAAATGGTGGAGTGGCTGATGCCACACTAGTGAGCAGATCACATTGGTCTGCTTTGTGGCTGCCCTGGACTGGCTTTTGCTGGCTGGCAGCCTGGTGTAGAGGACACCTGCTGAGGCCTGCTGTCTGACAGAGGGTTATCCCTGATCTGTTCATGGTGTTTTGAGTCCAGAAGAGCCAATTTTCCTGCAGGCCAAGCATGGGGATGTGGTCTGTTCGAGGTTGCTTCCTGGTGGGTGCAGGGTAGAGAAGAAGGTGAGACATGGTTAAAGGCATCCTAGGGTGGAGGTGAAAGGTCATGTCCCTGGGGTCTGGTGGCAACAGTTCAGTTCTGAGTTTTACCACTGTGTCATGTAAACCAGCACATGTCTGTTTGCCTCTCTGAGCCTTTGGCAAGTGATCTATAAATTTTTCATCTTGCGAGTTGGGGAGACAGCTCAGTAAAGTACTTGCTGCCTAAGCATGAAGACCTGAGTTCAAGCCCCAGAACTCCCTTCGAAAAACTGGATATTGAAGATGCTTAATGTACACCTGTGATTTCAGAACAGGGAGGTAAGATAGGCAGACTGCCAGGCATCATTGGCTAGCCAGCCTACCTTACTCCGTGAGCCCTAAGCCAACAAGGTGGCCTATCACCAAAACCAGGGAGGAGGGCTTCTGATAAGCAACACGTGAGGTTGACTTCTGGCCCCCAGGTGCACCCCCACCCCACAAACACATGAACAGCATCTCACCTGCACCCCATTTGGTCTTCATCAGACAGATCTGATATGATTCTGATGACGGCTCAAATGAGTTGATGCATATGTCTAGCAGAGTGACTGCTTGTATTCCTGCCCGCTCAGTGTAAGCTGGCCTGCTATATATGATAATTGGGACCAGATATCTGTGTGTGTGTTCTGGGGATCTGTCCTTGAATGCAGAGTGAGGAGCTTAGATGTGAAGATGTTTGAGCAAGGGAATGATTTGTACAAAGTATCATGTGGGGATAATGAATTTCATGGTGGCCTGTGGGCTGTTCTGGAGACTATGAGAAAAGAGGCTAGGGTAGGCGAGTAGGATACTACAAAAAAAAAATCAAGGGTATTATGAAAGACATCTGAGTGCTTGGTGATTGGATGGTTAGATAGGGAGAGACGGGCATTTCAAGCATGCTTTTGAGGGTTTGGGGCCAGGGGCAGGAACAGAGCCAACGCATTGTATATTTTTAAAGGATTGAAAAAGCTGAAACCAGATAAAAATATAGAACAGAGACATATAATCTGTGGCATCTAAAATGTTTATGATTTGCCCCATTGTATGAAGAGTTGCCATGCCCTGGCATGGCCTAAGGACCTGGGGAAACTGCATTCTAGAAACAAGGCTGACAGGGGGGATCCTGGGTAGAACGCAGCATCTCACAGGAAGTCTTAGCGATGATTAAACCCAGGGCAAGGTTGGGATGCTGGATGATGTGACAGTGTGAGTCACATACTCATTTCAGAAATATTTATTTGAGTGTGAGCTCAGGACACAAACAGATCTCGTCTGAATCCTCACTACCTGTAACCCAGGCCTCCTTCCCAATCTCTGGGTCTCAAATCTCTCATTTGTGAAGCTGAGAGAATAACACTTTTCTTTTTTTTAAAGATTAAATACAGAGATGCATGTAACATATTTGAATAGTGTCTGGCATGCACAAGCACAAGCTTTGTCATTGCAGAACATGGCAAATGCTATCAGGAAACAATGGATTGGATTTGTGTGGGGACTATCGGTTGCCATCACCATAGCAGTAGTGTATCAGTCTTGAAGGTGTAAGAACTTGGGGTCCNATCTTGGGACCAAACTGCTCTCACTGTAAAGCACGCAACTTGATTAGGATTCTTTAAATGAGTTAAAACAGCAACAACAGCCCCTCACAAAATAACCAAACAAAAACTAAACAAAACAAAAAACTCACACACAAAAACAATTTCTATTTTCTTCATTTTCCTCCTCCCTATCTGGTTGCAAGCAGACTTAATTTTCTCGAGCATTTCTTACAGCTGGGTTATCTCTTGTCTCAGAATCCTGGTTGTATAAAGACTGATTTTTCTCCTTCCCCATTCCCAGAGATGTTGAGTCCCAAGTCTCTCTTCATCTGCCTGGCCTAAGCTCTCCTTCCCAACAACAGAGTCAAATCATGTCTCCTGCAGCGTCAGCAGAAGCCAGCCCACCTCTGAAGCAGTTGTCCACGTTTCTGCAAGCTTCAGATCTGTCTTCCCACTAAGGCTTTCTGAGCGCATGGAGCAGATCCCAGAATTTCTAATCCTGCCTGCTGCAAAGCCAGCCTCTTCCCACACTCTGGGAAACAGGAAAGGGGGGTGGGTGGGTGGGTGGGGGAGAAATGTGGTCCTCACAGAAGCCTGGCCCTGGCCCCAGAGCTGTGTCTGTGCCTTCAATACTCTACACCCCTGCTGGTTACTTACTGCTTCCTTGCAAGGCCAGTGAGGGGAGAGAGATTAGGGTCATCATGATAAGGCTTAGAATATTCAAACTGGAAGCAAAAAAGGGCTGTTTTTCCAATAGTAAGTAATCAGGGAACAGGAGGATGTAATTTGCAGATTAGGGAAGCGAACAAAGAACAGAAAATTAACTTTATAGCAAAGAGGAATGCAGTCTGTTTGAAGAAATAAACCTCCGTAGAGAGTTGTTGATAAAAATCAGACTGTTGATTTAAACTAGGAAATATGACCAAATCAGCTGGGGTTTAGGCAATCTGTGGAAGCTGAGGATGAAACTTCAGGTAGGCTTGGAAAGTTGGGTTGCATCCCAGAAACCTCATGAGTAGGGATGGGTGTGCATGTGTGCACATATGGTATATATGCATGTGTTATGTGCATGTGTGTGTATGAGTGCATATGTATATGCATGTGCATGTACATGTATGTATATATATATATGCATATTTGTATGCACATGTATGTGTGTGTGCATACATGTGCACACACCAAGTATGTACAGAAGAGGGATGTGTCTTACCAGATGTTTAAATCACCTTCATACAGGATTGTCTTTAGTGAGAAAGTGGCATTTACTACTAAGAACTAGTAAATAGCACATGTGCTTCTGCACACAAGCAGTCTTTTCCTCCTCCCTTTGTCCCTCTTCCCCCTCCCCCCTTCTTTCCTGGTGCTCCTAAAAGCTCACCTGAAGCATCAGCCACCCTCCCTGAAAGGACCAGCACTGACTTGGGCTCTGGAGCCAAAAAGTCTCAAGAGATGCTTTGAATTTCCAGGTGGCTAGAGCAGGGCTTCTCCCCACTTTACAGCAGAGGGCTGACCAGACTGGGACATCAGGCCTGTCTGCTGTGGGGGGTATGGAATCCAAGTCTCTGTTCTAAGAAGCCCTGCATTTCTCAGTGTGAAGCTCTCCTGGTCCCGCATTAGCTAGGTCATGAGGTGTT
This sequence comes from Neotoma lepida, assembly GCA_001675575.1. NCBI lineage: Eukaryota > Metazoa > Chordata > Mammalia > Rodentia > Cricetidae > Neotoma > Neotoma lepida. The sequence goes on from LZPO01007965.1 coordinate 541,619, forward strand.
TGTTGGCAGCTTAGCTTTCCCAAGGCCTGAGATGCAGAGAGCATCCCCGAATATCACAGCANCACAGCGGAAGGACCCCTGCCTCAGTATCCCTTTCTCCTTTTCCTGTCTTGTTCTGAAACTTTGGAAACTTCAGTATGGAAAAACCCCTCCCTTGCTAGCTTTTGTGAGTTCAGGTGATGGAAAGCACTGTAGACTGGAGGGGAACTCAGGGTTCTTGGTCCCCTCCTCCTCTCTGCCAGGCTATAGGTGGGCCGGTGGCTTTCTCTACTAAAGTGAAGAGGTCTTTTATACCCACAGCCTCAGCTAAAGTTCTCTCTGGACTCAAGGCTCCAGCTTTGCCCCTTTAGGCACAGGAGCTTTGTGGGCCTTAGTTCTAGGGCTCTCAGAAGCCTCCCCATCCTTCTGTATAGGATTCTGTATGGATACAAGGGATGAGAATGTTCACCTGGAAATTTTGGCAGCCTGGGCTACAACTGAAGAGCTTGTCACAAGTTGACCATGGGCTCTTGGCAGGTTGCTTATTTTCAGGGGACTCAGTTTCTTCATCCACGAAATGAGGATGATAACAAGGTGACCCTTCACTGACATGTGCTATGAATTCTTCTTGTGGTACAGTGTGTAGGCATTTGGAAGAGAATAAACATGGATTGAAATCCTAGTACTGANGCTGACTGGCTGTGTGTGGTCTTGGGCAATTATTTCTTTTCAAAAATGATTTTTAAAAGTTAAANTTTTATGTGTTGGGTGTTTTTCTCTCCATGTATGTTTTTCTACCACTNGTGTACCTGGTGCTTAAGGAGGCCAGAGAGGGTAGTAGTGAGCTGCTATGTGGGTGCCGGGAATNGAACCTCGGTCTTCTTGAAGACCATCTAATGCTTTTAACTGCTGAGCCATCTCTTCTGCCTTTGGTCAGCTCTCTTAATCTCTCTGAATCTTGGTTTGTGTCATCAGTAAAAAAGGGATGATAACCCTGGTAAATACACAGCCACACCTGATGGCCACTTAAACATTCCCCATGACACAGGAGACACTGGTCATGTCCCAAGCCATCTCTCTTGTCCCATCTTTCCTGTAGGAGAGACTCCTGTGCACAACGGACCATGGCTTTTTCACCTCTANCATTGTTCCACTGACAATTGANCTTAAACTCTGCTTCCAATCTGTCTGATCCGTGCATACCTTTCTGCCACCATTCTTTAGAAGGATGTGGGCCAGTGGCTCCTGAAGAGAGGGATCCAGAGGCTATGTCTGTGTCATCTAGTTGGCCTGGTGGTCTGAGCTGTCCTTTTAGCTTGGGAGTGTTCTGAAATAGTTGACACATATCAAGGACTTTATTTGTCATTTTTTTGCACAGATGTCATCTGTATAACTCAGGGAGAGGGCCCTAGATTTTTTTTTGGTACCTATACTTACTTAGATTTCAGAATCAAAAGGTCTCTCTCTCATCCAACTGCTCCTGCTGTCTGGAACCAAACTTGCCATTATTTATCTTGTACACAGATCTTTGTAAAATGTATAAAGTATATAGTATATTTACTCTCAAAATGTCTATGTAAAGTTTCAAAATTTCACTGTGTGACCTTCTTAAATGTCCTGGTGTGAGTGAAACTCAAGTGAAAGGTTTACCACAGATTTCCTCATGCTCTGTGCCCCCTATTTTCGTTTTAGCATCTCAACATCCAAGGACCCNACATGTGAATGTTAATAGCTGACCAGTGAATCCTTTGCAGTGAATTTCCCATTGTCAAAGTGAGAGTGAATTCTACTCTCACTGAATATAAATACACAATGTCTGTCAGCACTTGCTAATGCTTTCAAACAGTATCACTTGGTTTATTCTTGCAATCATCTACACAATACCTGTCTCTTATACACATCTAGATGTGTATAAGAGACAGTCCATCCACCTATCCATCCATCCATCCATCATTCATCCTCCATCCATCACCTATCCATCTATCCATCCACCTATCCATCTATCCATCCACCCACCCATCTATCCATCCACCCACCCATCTATCCATCCACCCACCTACTATCCATCTATCCATCCACCTATCCATCTATCCATCCACCTACTCATCCATTCATCTACACATTCATCTACCCATCCATCTATCTATTCACCTACCCACCTACCCACCCACCCAACTACCTACCTACCTAACTACCCACCTACCTATCCATCCACCCACTTATCTACCACCCATCTATAAAGTACCACAGAAGGATTTCTTTAAAAATTTAGAAAGGGATCAGTAATTGCTCCAGACTTAATANAAAGTAAATTTGGATACCCCACAAGTAAAAAAATTCTCTCACAATACTAGCGGGATACACCAAGTGTTCAATAGNGGTATTGGGCATTCTTGAAATGCATGTAAAGGAACAATGGGGCTGACTAATAAAGTCTTACTGTAGAGTGTGGGAATAAAGCTGTGTCTTAAAGGATAACTAAAGTTGATCTGAGTCCAAAGAAAGGGGAAAACTGACTAGAGGAGCTATGATCAGGGAAATGAGGAAAAGATAAGACAGCAAATTAAGTCCAAAAGTAGAGCTGATAGCTAGAGTTGGGAGTATTGGAGAAAGCAGGAAGTGGCAAAGTTGGGAGGGTTGGCTGGTACCAGTCTGTGGAAAAGATGATTTGAACAAGGTCAAGTCAGTTAACCCAGCATGGAGGAGGAAGGGGCTCCTGATGCCCCACTCCTAGCTGAGGAAGTAGTGGTTATTGATAAATTCTGGGGGAGTCACTGTGTGTGTGTGTGTGTGTGTGTGTGTGTGTGTGTTTGGCCACTGGTAAGCTTACTCACACACACATAGGCAGAATTAATAGGATTTAGTGGGTTATTAAAAAAAAAGGATAGAGAACCTGAAATTTGGAAGAGGTTGTGTTGAGGGAAGGCCAAGGGGAGTTGCAGGGAGGGAGTAGGAGTTGGACATGATCAAGACACATTATGTCCATGTATGACATTTTCAGTCTATATAAAAAAGTAAAAGCAGAAGAGGCTGNAGTATAAAACNGGGGAATATCATAAATGGAAGACTGTCCTACTGGGGTTTGAGACCTGAAGAGTCTCTCTGCCAGCAAGAGGCATCTAGGAGGAAAATGCAGCATGGCTTAGGATACAGTGTTCACATTATCTCTTGACCAAGTCATAGACCATTCACTGAGGCTTCAGTGCCTTCTGCTGTGTGTTCCATTAAGGAATCAAGGATGGACACTCTTCATGACACCCCAGTTCTTTGAGAAAGGGAAGGAAAATTCGCCTTTGCTTCTGGGGACTGTGTCTTATTCACATCCAAACAGTAACTTAATGGGAAAAACAAGTAATTAAAGCTTTCAACACACATCATTGTGAAATTAGACATATAGAAAGACAAAACCAATGTTCAGCTTGTTGAATTGTTAGATAGTAAATAACATTATAGCCACCACACCAATCAAGAAATGAACAGCTGCCTAAAAATGTAACTCCCTACCTGTCCCAATTGTAACAAGTCCCCTTCTCCAAAAATAACCATTGTCCTCACTTTTATAGTGACCACATCTTGCTGGGCATCACCTCACCCTCTGGTCTTGCTCATGTACATGTTCTTATGCTTTGTAAATCTTTTAGGTCTTTTTAAGTCTATGGCTTCCTCTTCTATATTCTTTCTATTTTATTTCTTAAAAAATTACATCTATGAGTTTATTTTATGTGTGTGGAGTTCAGAGACAACTTGCATGTGTCAGGTTCTAGCCTTTCATCATGTATGTCCTGGAGAGATAGGATAGATTGGGTTGTCAGGCAGATGCTTTTACCCTTGAACCATCTCTCTGGCTGGGCTGGTTACTTTTGGTGTCAACTCAAGATAAGCTGGAGTCATCCGGGAAGAAATTGAGAAATGCCTCCTTAAGACTGTTCTGTAGACAAGTGTGTGAGGCATTTTCTTGATTAATGATTGATGTGGGAGGGGTCAGCCCACTGTGAGTAATACCATCCAAGGGCAGATGGCTCTGGATTGTATAAAATACAAGTGGTACAAACCATAGGGAGCAAGCCAGTAAGCAGTACTCTTCCATGGCCTCTGTTCAGCTCAACAGTGGGTAAACAATAAAAAAACAATCACTACTCCTCTCCCAGGGATCCATTGGTATCCACTAGTTCATCTGGGAAGGGCAGGGCCCCATAGCCCCATAACTCCCTCTCTCTGCAATAGTTGAATGTTGATAGNCCCAATCTTGGNCAGGTTCAATATAGGCAGTTGCAGCTGAAGTGACATCATAACTATATTGTTNTGAAACTTTTTACAAAGATGCTCTTTCATCTACTGTGATATCCATTCCCTANAGTTCATACAGGATAAACAGGATAAATTTTTATTTCCCTNGTTTCAAAATAAGAAATGGATAATTAAGATGTATCTGCTTATTGTTTGGTAATGGCATGTGAACTCTTGGTATATTTTANTCTATTATAATGCTCTTGTCTTTGTCCAATGGAAACCTCATTAAGGTCTTTCCTGAGGCCTTTTGATGAGATCCTAGTAGCTTGGGGGAGATTCTTGTAACTCAATGCCAATGTGTCCAAAGCCTATTGCAGACACTTAGTACCTCAGACCTAGAGCCAGAAATTTACACAAGAAACCCTAGGTTCACTCAAGAAGAAAGGCCCTTTCTTCCAAAAGACTAAATCTGAGGAAGAGATGCGTACCACCATTGGCCTGGCCTTGTTTTCAGATCACTTTTGGGAAAGAACTAGCATAGCAAATACGTCATGGGTTTGCACTGATATTTCCAGTTGNGAGTCAGGTCTGCAGGGAGTTCCTTGGTACCTTCTGGTCTCCATCAGAGGATTTGTTCTTTCTGTGAACATGCTGTCCTTCATGACAGAGAGATGATGGATACTCCATAACTAGCACTGCTTTACTCTACAAACACAACATCAGAGAAATAATGCTGGAGCTATCATAGNTGTTACTATTACTAGAAGCCAGTAGACTTTTGAAGTCTCATTTTTATAGCAGAAGTGTACTTGCACTTTAAATAATACATCACTTTCAAACTAGACTCTTCTAGCTTTCAGCCTTTGATTTTTATGTAACTATGTATTTATCATGTGTGGGGTATTTGGGTGTGTACATACCAAGGCCTATATGTGAAGGTCAGAGGACAACCTCACTCTCCACCTTGTTTGAGACAGTTAGNCCAGGAGTTTCTGATCTCCGCCTCCCATTCAGCTGTAGGTATGTGTTGGATTTATAGCTGTGTGTGCTACTGCATCCACCTTTTACATGGGTTCTGGGAATCCAAATTCAGGTTGACAGGCTTGTGTGGCATACACTTTACCCACTGAACCTTTACCCAAGTACCTACCATTTATAAGCAGTTCCTGCCTGAAACTTTTTAGTGTCTTTCTTAGGAAGAGTTTTTCATGAGANCAATGTTCTCGAGGTCTTTGGATGTAATTAATGGTTTGTAATTTTCATTCTCTGAATAGCTTGCATATGTGCCTCTAACTTCTTCTGGCATCAAGCCTTACTGTCAAAAATCATTCAGNGAAATTTAGTTTAACTNCTTTCATAAGTTATATGGNTCTTTTGCTCAGCATTCCAAATAATTTTCCTTTCTCTTTTAAATACATTTTTCAAGATTACATCTTGATTTTGGTTATTCTGAGTCTGAATGCACCAGTACATGGTGTAGTCTTTCAATTATAGTCCAAATAATTTTTTTTGTATAGGGAAAACTTTGTGCTACAGGTCTCCATATTTTTGTCTGTTCCATTAAAGTTNTGTGTATTCTCTGTTTTCTTCTGCAGGGTCTCTTGTTAGATGTCTATTGGATTTTCTTTATGTATCTTCTATTTAACTCTCTTTAACATAAGTTCTAAGTTGATTTAAAATGTAATTTATCAGAGTTCTTGGCAAATAAGTACCTATTGTGACTGGTTTATAATTTGGAGTGATCATAGGCAATGTGTTTTAAAGTNTTATTTTTGTTTCATTAGGGAGAGCATGGGAGAAGGTGAGCTAGACTCACTGTGATGGACAGTATGCATTTACTGACGCACTGCAGGCAAACAGAGAAGACATGTGTTCTCCCTATTACATAGGCATAAGCCTGTTAGCACTGAATGCAAGCACNCAGTATGCATTTACTGACGCACTGCAGGCAAACAGAGAAGACATGTGTTCTCCCTATTACAGATCCACCTGCCTCTGCCTCCTGAGTGCTGGGATTAAAGGCATACACCACCACTGCCTGGTGATTTTATTTTGTGTGTGTGTGTGTGTGTGTGTGTGTGTGTGTGTGTGTGTTCACAGAGGCCAGAAGGGCGTGTTAGATTTTGTAGAACTGGAGTTACTGGTGGTTGTGAGCTCCTTGAGGTGGGTGCTGGGTACTGAACTTGGGTCCTCTGGACCNGCAGTACATGTTCTTAGCTNCTGAGCAAACTCTCNAGCCTTTCAAGTTTTAGTAGGTGAGAGACCCTTTCTTTGCATTTTCTAATTGCTGATGTTTGTTGGGAAGACAGAAGTTAGTGTGCTTAGGAACTTCAGGAGCTTTTCCATATTTGTTTTGCCATAGATCTCAATATAAGCTGCCATGAGGAGAGCTTCCTGTGAGCAAATACACAGTAGGTGGTCTGAGAAGAGTGTTTCGGGGATTAATAGAATAATTTGTAATAGTGAGGAGATAAAATAATTTCCTGAAAACACCCTGTGTTCTTTGTGGTGCCAAGTGAAATCATTCATCACCACAGCTCGGAGCTGCTGCTTCCTGCTGTTGCCCGGACTCTTATTTATGGAAATTATTGACTTCNTGTTGGTAGAAAAGCAAATACCTGTGATGGTGAGGTCCAATCGCCAGTTTGACATATTGGAGAAACACCNGGGGAAAGAGTCTCAATGAGGGATTATCTAGATCAGGTTGGTCTATGGGCATGTCTGTGAGGGATTGCCTCAACTGGATTGAAATGGGAAAAACTTCCTGTTGTGGGTGGCATTACTCCACAGGTTGGGGACCCAGTCTGTGGAAATGGAGACGATTAGCTGAGCACAGGCATGTGCACTAATTCTCTCTTTNCTTTTGACTGTGGATGTTGCTTCAAGTTATTTCCTTGACTTCCCCACAATGGTGAACTTATAACTTGAAGTTGTAAGCCAAATAAACTTTTCTCTCTTAAATCTGTTCTTTCCCCCCCCCTAGAGTATGTATATATATAATATATATATTATATATATATTTGTCACAATAACAGAAGTGAGTAAAGGTAGGCCAGCACTGTGATGAATTTGCACACAATACAAATTTATTTCCTCCTGGTTCTGTGGATCAGAAGTTCAAAGTGATGTCTTAGTCTATTTGTGTTTCTATAACAAAATACCTGTATCTGGGTACTTTATATAGAAGTTTATTTGGTTCATGGTTCTGGTGACTAGAAATCAAAACGACATGATGCCAGTTCCTGGCCAAACCACAATGTGTCAGAAGCAGAAAGGAGAATGATTTTACACAGAAAGAACCAAGCATGGGACTTAGNCTTATTCTAACAGTATGTTTCTTCAGGAACTAACTCCACATCAGGAGAACTACATTAATCTCTTCCATGGGTAGTAAGTACCCCATAATCTAATCACTACCTTCTTATTCCCTACTTCTTAAGGATCCATCATATCTCAAGACCATTATAACCAGGGACTAAGCTTCTATGAACCCTTGGGGGAAACGCACTCAAACCATATCTAAACNGTAGAGTAGACTTTTTGAGGCTGGTCAAATTGAGCCTGTTTCCTCTGAGTTTCTGAGNAGAGAACTGACCTCCNGGGGCTTCCCATCTGCTAGTGGGCCTCTGTATTGATTTGCTTGAAGCTCTGTCTTCCTGTTTCACATGACATCGCTCCATTCCCTGCCTCCATCTTCATAAAACATTTTCTCTGGAGTCAAATCTACACCTCCCTTCCTTTCTAAGCATGCTCCTGACGACACTCACCCCATACCTAGACAGTCCAAGATAACCTCATACTCCTAACTGAAGCACACCTACCAAGTCTTGCCTTGTCATCTCAGATATGATTGACAGGTTGTCCTGGATATATTTGGGGGGACACAATTTAGCTCACCTCATGTGTATACTCCTTTTACAAAAACAAAACAAAACAACAAACCATAAAAATGAGGAATTAAATAATTTTTAGGGGGGTGGTTGTGCTGATACTCATCAGCATCCTGGATATTGCAATTTCTTTGAGACAGCTGTTTTATCTTACACATTTGTTTGATTTTTCTGGTTTGCATTTGTGTTTGCTTCTTAACAGTGAGAAGACTCTTCTAGCCTCACTTTCNACCAGGGAAAGAAAAACTGGTGGCTGGGCGTAGCACTTAGCGGTAGAATACAGGCTTAACATGCACAAGGCATGGGTTTAATTTCCAGCACAAAGAAAAAGAACAAAAACTGATGTGGGCAGATGTGCTACTGTTGGATGGCCGTCTANAATCTGGGATCCTTTTGTGGTAACTGTCTCATTGAGGGTGGCGTAGTGTCNTATCCCAGGAAGGAGTGTCAGTGAGGAAATGGNTGGTGTCTCAACTAGAGCTGATCTTGGTCTAGCTCTGTAGTTTGGAGGAGAGGAAGAGCCCCACATATCTTGGCCCAGCTCTGATTGCCTCTTGCTTAGCCTTCTCCATTCATACCTGAGTCTTACTAGAGAGGCCAGAGGGCTCGGTAGATGAAGTAAAGATGACAACCAAAGCTTGTTCTCCAGTTTGAAGGGAGGTTCCCTGAGGGTCACAGATACTACATCCTCTACAGCATTGAGTGGGCAACTGGTCCTCATGGACTACTCAGCTGAGGATTGAATCTTAGTGTGGACCTTCCTGGATTTCCTGATCAGGGTTCATGTCAGCCCTTTGATTTCTGTGAAGAGGCCTCAAGGAGCAAACAGCATCCTCAGCTTGGCTCCTACCAAAGAAAGAGCTAGAAGCCGTCATTTCTGCCTTGCAGCAGTTTTCTTTGCCTAATAAGCTAGGCATTATTATGCATGTTTCTCTGCATCTCCCCACCCCCTTCCCNCTAGTCCCTTCTGCTCTCTAACAGCTCCGAGTCCCAGGACAGTTGAAATCTGACCAGCCACAGTGCTATTTTTAATGTCTCCACGCATCACAGCTGAGGTCTTGGCCACAACACCCAGGTGCATCCACGGCGGCTGTTGTTTCTTCCTCTCTGAGGACATGGGTAGCAAACCAATGCCCCTGCCTGGAGTCATGGGGGCAGTGGAGGGCGGNCTCTCTAGCTCTTGTCTGCGGCTCCGCTTATCCCAGTGTGTAGAACAGCCATACAGCAGTTTATAAAGTGTGACATTTGTGTGTGAGGCGCACTGCTGTGAGCCTGTCTCATTCCAGGATGGAGACTCCATCTGCTGTGCCCAGTCTGTCCATGGTTGGGGCCGGAGGAGAAAGACATCACTTATGTTGCCTCTCTTCTTCTCACTCTCTAGAGGCCGCCTTCCTCTCTCTCTTTTCTGAGCCCCTTGACTGATCCTCTCTCTGGAGTTGAATCCCTGGTGGAGCTCCCATTTTCATGGAAACAAGACTCAACATCAACTTGTTTCTTTCTTTACAGGGTTTGTCAGAAAATGCTAGGGAATTCCTGCGACCTATTAAAAAAATGACATATTTGATTTTTATATGCATAAGTTATTATGCACATATGTGCATGTTTTCCATATACATATTTGTGTGTGTGTGTGTGTGTGTGTAAGATCACTTTGGTTTTGAGACTTTGCAACAGGCAGTTTTGTTTCAGCTAATCATGTTTATTTTACAGCCTGAGAACTTTGAAAACATTTCTAGCCCCCACCTCCCAGCCCCGCTCCCAGAGGCTTAAGCATTATTTGATAATTAGCCTTCACAATTATGTTATACATTTTGGAGAGAAGTGTGGGCTGAGGGAGGGCGAGAGGAAGAAAGTTGTGTGTGTTAGTTAATGTGGGAGGGATGGGGGATATTATCTGGGGACTGGGGGAATGCTTAGGGGAGAAGGAAGGTGCCTCTGTCAAAATTCATGAAACCCTTACCTAGGACACAGGGGAAGGGGGCACAGTGGAAACTTTCTCGCCTTTCCTAATTAAAATGATGCAGAAAACGGGACCCATGAAGAGGCCAGCTTCATGCCATTTAGAAAGAGACACACTTTGCTAGGCTTTCTCTCCATTTCCCAGAGCTCACTATAGGGAAAGGAGTAGAATGGGAGCAGAATGAGTAGAAGAAACAGTCTTTATAATTCTGGTGTCCACCTGACTTGTGACTTGGATGGTTTGATGAAACGGCCCTTGCTGAAATGTCCGGGTCTCTCCTTTGCTTTCTGCCTTTTGTTTCATGCCTTGTCCCTCGACGCGCCCATACCCACTTAAATGAAACACAGTGTCTGTCTTTCTAAGTCTGCATTTGATTCAGTTGTGTTTGTCCCCAAAGAAGTGGGTTTGTTTTGTTTTCATTTTCAGAAAATATTCTTCTTTAAACAGACATTTGAAAAATTAGATTACAATGAAGTTGAATATTTGGTAGATTTTGAGAGAGAAAATGTAGAAGGCGTGTGTGTTTGTAGTATGTGTATGTGCCTGTGGCTGTGTGTATATCTGTATATGATGTGTGTATCTGCCTATGTATATGTGTGTATGTATATATGGTATGTGTGTATGTTGCNTATGTGTATCTGTATATGTTGTATGTGTATGTTGTATATGTGTGTCTGCATCTCTCTCTGTGTATGTTTGTATATGTGTCTGCATATGATGTATGTGTATATGTTGTATGTGTATCTGTGTATATCTATATATGTTGCATATGTGTGTGTATGTCTCTCTCTGTGTATATATATGTGTATATATCTGTAAATGGGCATATGTAGATATATAGTATATGTGTGTGTATGGTATGCATTTGTGTATGTGATGGTGTGTGTGTAGGTATACATATATGTGTGTGTGTGGAGGATTCTTAGAATCAAGAATGAGTTTTAGTAAAAATTTAAAAGTAGGTGAAGGTAGCATGCATTTCTTCTTTCTCCCTATTTCTCTTTTGAATCAAGATGTTAGAAGCCACTGCATTGCTCCAAGATACAGTATATCTTCAGACAGTACTAGACAAAGGGAGAGTTTTTATTCTTGTTGCTTGCTATTTAATAATATTATTTATTTTCAGTAGGAGCAAAGGGACTGTCAGGTTTTTGATTCCTCTAGAATATAGCCAGATATACAAAGCTACCTGAGGATAGTCATCTAGGTGTTTTTTTAATTCGTTGTTGTTGTCTGTTTTTGTTTTTTTGTTTTCTTTTTGGACCCAGATCAGGAAGCTGGCTGTAGAACCAGAGTACTGAGTTTGTAGGATTTTAGGGTCCATGGCTAGGACAGAGATGAGGTAGCTAGGCTGCAGAGTGAGGCTGTGGCAATAAGGGGAATGTGCAGCCAGGGCCCCAGAGCAGCACAGCCCCAGACAACTATTACTGGTCAATGCTGTGAGCAGAGGGACAGACCTTTGATTTCCTTGAATGTGTGAAATTTCTCAGTTTAGAAATGTTAATCGCCCCTTCAAGCTGAAAATGAAGCAAAAACAAAATTCCCAGCATCCTACAGGCCAAAGAAAACACATCAGCTTGGAGATTCAGCTGCCACAGGGGAGAGAGCACCTGTAGGTCAGCAGCAAAAAAAGAAGGCAAACTGCTCTGGGCTTTGAGTGTTGTCTGAAGTTCTTGCTGAAGTTTGTTCAGAGCTGGCAGTGCTGGGGGGGGGGGCTCTGCCTGCATTGACAGATACATGCGGCTGCCGTGAGGGTGCACCCCTTAAAAAGGGGTGAATTTGGCTCTTTTCTCTCACTTACCCACTCTTGTGTTTCTGCCTTCCACCAGGGAATGGTGTGTGTGACACCTGTGTATAAATCCTGGACTTCCCAGCCTCTAGAACAGTGAGGAAATAAACTTCTGTCCTTTCTGAACTACTTAATGTATAATATTTTGTATGTCATATGGATGAGGCAGAAGTATATGCAGATGTGCCTTAGACGGGTCTGCATCCAGGGCTATCTCTACCTGTTCAGGGCCTACCNGCTGTGGACTACCCATGGGCTACCTCTTTGTTCTTTCGGGGAAAGCCTTCCTTCTTTGAATTATTTATGACAGTTGTCTTCCCCCNCTCATTGTTTTTTCTAATTTCTCTTTCAGCAAATGTCCTCATTTAGTAGTTATTTCTCTTCCTAGGGCAGGTATACTGGTATGAATTCTATCCTCTCGCCTTTTGAGTAGGAGGATGGAGAAAGCTTACACCCTAGTTTCCAGAATGCCAGGCAAGGAAGACTGATCTGCTGGAGGTGCTCACTGGGAAAGGNGGGTGGGCTTGGTGGAGGTGAGTTTATTGCTGCACAGAGAAATGGACACAGCATGGCAGAGGCCCCTCCTACAAGGCTAGACCTTTGAGAACCAGTGGGGTGTGAGGTTGAGGTGGGGAAGCCATCAAGATGGCAGATGGCGGTGGCGTGTGATGCTATCTTTCTGCCCTCCAGAGTTTTTCATTTGAAGTTACCAAAAGTCAAGAGGTCACGGTGCCCGCTAATGCAGCAAGCTCAGATATGTAAACAGAGAATGAAGTCAGGGAATGGGCACAACTGCCCATTCAAAGAAACTATGATGCTCTCCACGTCAATTTCTCTGATACAGTGAGGCCCCCAGGTAACATGGAGTATTTCTGTGCGTATCTGGGAATGGTGTCTTCTGATCTAAGTTATGAATATCTAGATACCTCTGCATATGTCTGGGCATGCTGTTTCCTGATCTAAGCAATGAACATCCTAGTGTCTCTGTGTGCTTCTAGGCACACTGCCTCCTGATTGAGGCTGTGGTAAGTTTAAAAGTAGAATCCTTTTGTAGTTGTTTCTGTACACCCCTTTCCTCTCTTTTACCTGCTCTTGCCCTTCTGCCTTCCACCATGGGATGGTGTAGCAGGAGCTCATTTGTTGGTTACCAGTGACTTGATCCTAGACCTTTCAACCTCAAGATCTGTGAGGAAATACATTTCTAATGTACGGTGCTTGCTTGTGGCTTGGACTGAGACTTGGAGCCGACACAGTGGTTTTTCCTCAGAGTCAGTAAATACTTGCAGAATAAATGGATGAGTGTTGGAGAAATCTGTTAATTACCAGACCATTCACACAGAAAGTAGGTGTGGCATCCTGACTAGAGATAAACCTGTCTAGAGAGAGTTAATTTCTGCCTTTAGCATTCACAGGAAGGATAATGTATGCCAGGGGGGGAAAGCATTAGTCTTTCCCCTTTGAAACTCCCCCCAAAGATTTGTCTGCAGCATATATTTAAATGGGCGGCATACAGGTGTTTTCAGAGCTGTTCCAGCCCTGGAGAAGGCCTCAGGGCAAACTAGAGAAGATGGCACTTGGTAAGGAGAGCACTCCTCAGCTGCCGCACTGCTTGCTTCAGTGGGAAAATGCAAATCAACTCATTTCTGCTTTTGTGGACAACTTCAGATAAAGGGGTCCTGGGGCAAAGAAACCCCTTCAATATGCCTGTCTTTTCCCATTGCACTCTTTTCCAATACTACCTGCAGAGTGAGCTGTAGGGGGTGGGGAGTGAGCTGTGCATGGGATATGCAGGCAGTAAGAGAGAGATGCATAGCAATGAGGAAGCTGGGGGAGGAGGCAAAAGGACCCGGGAGGGTTGTGTAGGGACACTTTTATGGGAAAGGTCTTGAACTAGAAGGTAGACCTAGCTGTTGTTTGCTCTCTGTCAGCCACCAGCTGTGGGTGACTTTAGGCAAAGGGTGGGGTCAATAGGCAGTCAAAGCTAAAGTGAACAATGTTGGAAATCCTGTTAATTCTAGCATCTAATTAAAAATATTTGCAGGGCAGTTTTGAGCAAGTTATTATGGGGAAGAAGTGGAAGGATAGCGTTAGAATCCAAGACCCTTGGCTTCCAGACTGAAGCCTCCCTCGTCTTTTCTAGGTCCTGCTGAGTATTAACAGGAATATCTTTCCCTATTTTATCATTTGGATGCCAATGTTTGGGTACGCTTCAGGGCCTCACTAAGATTTTAAAGATCTGAATAGCTCAAAAATTTACCATTCTCCCTAGGTTCTTCATGTAGGTAGTTGAAAAAAAAAAAAAAGCAATGCAAAGTTAGAACATAGATGTAGGCAATTAGAATAAAGAGTAGATTTTTTTCCTCCATGATGACTGTTGATGTTCTACAAATAGCAAATTCTATGTAATAGTTTATTTTTCTTCCTGGTGTCCTGTTCTATTGTTGCCTCAAGCATCTGCTTTTTATATCTGGGAAATCCAGTTTCTGCATTTGAGCATTATATACTTATTTTTGAGTGAATGTGTGTGTTTGTCTTTAGGTTTATTTTTTTATTTTTTTATTTTTCAAGACAGGGTTTCTCTGTGCAACTTTGAGACCTTTCCTGGAACTCACTCGGTAGCCCAGGCTGGCCTTGAACTCACATAGATTCACCTGCCTCTGCCTCCCAAGTGCTGGGATTAAAAGTGTGCGCCACCACCACCCGGCATCTTTAGTTATTTTTGTGTGGTATGTTTTTGATGGTATTGACAGGGGANTACATGCACAGATGAGTATGTGCACAAATGTAGGTTTGGTTTCCTTTTTTTTCCACAGAGTGAGACAATCAAATGATTGATAAAATTAGCAGGCTTCTGCTTTCTGAATGAGATGCTGTAATAAGGGCATTCCACACAGCCCATACTCAGCTCATGAAGAAGCTTCTTACTAACAGGTAAAAGATGCCCCTATATGCAAATCTTATCCTATACTTGAAATAATTTGTACTAGGACAATCTGGGATCTAAATTCCCATGGGGAGCCATGTGACAAGTGTGAAAATGGGTGCATTTGCTATGAGATTTAGAGATGATTGAATTTTACCCTTTAGGAGTGTAGTCTACATGGTATCTGACTTTTCTCCAATCAGCAAGGAGTTTATTGTAGTTTTTCATTGCTTATCTTTCAGAAGCTTTTATCTATATACATATATCTACATATAGATATTGAACATGTGTAATATCTATTCTAATACACTGACATTATTTTATATCAGAGGCCCCTTGGTTTGGGCATGATGTCTTTCTGTGGGAGCCTGAGCTTGGGACTGGACATAGGTTCTACTGACTTGTCTTAATCTCTCTTCATCAATTTAGTATTGAATGATACCGTGAGACATAGGCTACATCTGGAGAAAAGTTCCTACAAGTGACTTAAGGTGAAGTCTGGAATTATTCCCCGTGATGGCGAGAGTTGGAGGAATTGATTGACAAGCTCCTCAATGTTTCTTTTCTTTCGCCGATGGGTTTTTTTTGTTTGCACTGTCAGCTGACTTTCAGAAATGGTCACTGTATTACTAAGCCATGTGTCCTGTGTCCGAGGCAGTGGTTATTTACACCGTAGCTACTCTGCCATCTGAAGGGTATTTGGTGATGCCTGGAGTCAGTTTTGGCAGTTGAAACTGGGGATGATAGGGTTGGTTGCTGTTGTTACCCAATGGCTAGAGGCAAGGATGCTTTTGAACTGAGTATGAGACATAGAATCCTGACACCAAGAAAGTACCTATGCCAAATGTCAGTAGTGTTGGAGAAACCTTGTTGTAAGTTATGTGTTCCTTCAATACAGACGTGTCTTTGCCAGTTCTCTTCAGGGGCCAAGGACTGAGTACTGTTGTCAGTCTCTATCTTAAGAATGAAAGATGGGCCCTGGGAGATGGCTCAACTGGTACAAGTATGTTCTGTTTTTGTAGAAGGCCAGAACCAATTTCAGGCAGCTAACAATCACCAACTAAACTTTAGTTCTAGGGAGATCTGACACCAGTGGCTGATGACAGGCACCTGCACTCATGTGTACATGTCTCTGCCCTAATATAAATGGTTAAAGGTAATAAAAATAAATCTTAAAGAATGAACGATGATCTGGGGTGATGGCTCAGATGATTGTATAAACACGAGGACCTGAGTCTGGATCTTCAGCACCAAGTAACAGCTTGGCATGGTGATGAATTTATCTATCTCAGTGATCAAGGTGGGGTAGGACAGAGAAAAGGAGGATCCCTTGGGCTTACTTGTCACCTGTTCTAGTCAAAATGGTGCTTCAGGTCCAAGGAGAGACCCTGTCTCAAAAAATAAAGTGGAGGACAACAGAGGAAGACACTTGTTGATTCCTGGCCTCTACATTTACATGCAGAGTCAAGCCTTCCCTTACATATAACACACACACACACACACACACACACACACACACCATATCATACCACACATATACTACACACATACATATACTACACACACAAACACACACATACACTACACACATATATGATACACATACAAACATACACATATACTACACACACATATACACTACACAAACACACACATACTGCATGTATATGCTACACATATACATATATAATACATACACATACTATACACACATACTACACACACATATACACACATATACTACATGCATATACAACAATACACATATATAATACCCATACTACACACACTACACACACACACACACACACACACTACACACACAGACACACACACACACACACATATACTACACATACACACACACACTACACACACACACATAGACATATACTATACATGCACATATACTACTCCCACACACATATACTATACCTACACATACTTTCTCTCTGAATGAAGATTGCATACTGTGGAGAATAGAAATACCACAATTAATGCCACCAGGTCCTACGTGTAGACGATCATGTGTGCTGTGCCTCAGCTATAAGCACTCTTTGGTTTTGCAGACCTCCTTATCCTTGTCTGACCAGCATGCCAGGGCAAAAACTGGGGTTTCTACTCCATGAACAGATAGGGGTGAGTTATTTTTGTACTGGAGAGATCATGCCTAGATTTTCGAGCCTTAGTTTACCATATAGTGGATTCTGGTCTGGAAGTCACCTCTAATGTAAAAGTTGTCCCTGATTAGTTTTCTTTCTCTTTTTCTTTTTGTGTCATCCCTTTCACTTAAGAAAAAGTATTTTTATTAATTCATTGAGAATTTTATGCATTGTATTTTGATCATATTCATATCCTCCCCATCTGTTCCCAGATCCACTCCCCATCCCATATCCACTCAACTTTATGTCCTGATTGATTTTTTAAAAACACTGAGCCCAATTAGTGCTGCTTATATGTTCTTGGATGTGTGGCCATTCACTGGATTTTGTTAGAGCTACCAGGAGTCACACCCTTAATGAAAACCAACTCACCCTTTCACAGAAGCTATACCAATAACTCCTCAGCTAGGGGTGGGACTTTGTGCCCACCTTTCCCCCTAGACATTGGGACTTTGGCTTGAGTTTGTGCAGATCTCGTGCATGCTGTCACAACTCTGAGTTCGTCTGTGCATCTGCCCTGTTGTGTCCAGTAAAACACTTCCCTTGTAGTCATCTACTGCCTCTGGCTCTTCCAGTCTTTCTGCCCCCTCTTTCACACTGTTCCTTGTGCTTTGGGAGGAAGCGGTGTGATGTCGATGTTCAATTTAGGGCTGAGTATTCCCTAGTCACTTATTCTCTGCACAATGACAAATGCTGGTATGGATGTGGCAAAGGGGAACACGTGTTCACCAGTACAAACTGGTGCAGCCACTATGGAAATCAGGGTGGCTGTTCTTCAAAAAGCTAGACATGGATCAACTATGTGACCCAGCTGGACCACTCTTGGGCATAAACCCCAAAGACCATACATCTTACTACAGAAATATTTACTCAGCCATGCTCTTGTCTTTCTATTCACAATAGCCAGGGTGTCTATTAACAGATGAAGGGATAGTAAAAATGTGGTATATTTACACAATTGAATATTATTCAGCTATTACAAAACAATGAAATTATGAAATTTGCAGGGAAATGGATGGAACTGGAAGCAGTCATATTGAGTGAGATAACCCAGACCCACAAAGACAAATAATGCTTCTTTTCTCTCATTTGAGGATGTTAGCTTGAATATTCAGATATGTGTGTTTCATTTTGCTGTTTTTTTATTTTTTATTTTGGATTCACAATTATACCCATCTTCTGTAGCCCTTATTTACAGAGTCCTCCAATGACTAGCTGGTCACCGACATTAATGACCTAGTTAGAAGACTGTCTTTGGGGATAAGGGTGTCAATTCTTGCCTATACACCAGAAGAAGGACAGTTTAAACCTGATGATCACGTTTTGAATTCTTTTGGTGAATGTCTCTGGATGTTTACAGGCAAAGAAAATAAACAAATGAATCCAAATGTAACTTTCAAATTGTGCCAAGATTTCACTTGGAAAACATTTCCTTTCACAAAAGCTTTCTAGAATGGCATGAAAAAGAATTCCTCGAGAGCTTGTGAGGCAAATGGCTCTCAGATTAACATATTTTATTAATTACCTATTATGGGACTCCAAAGCTAAACAATCATAAAAACAACGAAAAGGAGTAAATATAGTTCCTGGTGACTGATAGATTTTTATGAAAGACATCATCAGCAAAATCAATTATATGCATTATTATAATGAAAGGTACAGTTAGTGCTTTAAAAAATAATTAGGTTATTGGCTAAGAGGAAACTACCCCCTTCCATTACCCCAGAGCAAGCCCTGGAGGCTCCACTCAAAGGCTTTTAGTATAGAAGTCATTGGTTTTATTGGCCAGGCAAATTAGTGACTCCATTAGCTTCGCCAGTGGGGGACCCTGCTATTCTGAAACCACCAGGTGCTTTTGATCTGGTTGTTCATTTTCTCGAGTGGGAAAAATATAGGCTTGGGATAAATGTATCAAAATGCATCCAAAACATTTGCCTGGGCAAAACATATGGTGAGGGGCAGGAACAGAGGGGAAAAGGGAAAGTAGTCTGGTGAGGGTTGAGCTGTGCACGGTTTGGGTGTGCTTGCATTCACTTGTCCAGTGTACGTGGATGTGTTCCCTGGGATCCAGTAANGCCAAACCTCTGTCCAGACCTCAACTTGCTTGTCCTGCTTTGTATGTAAAAATATTCCATCTAAACTTGTAGCAAAGCTACTTCCAAAGTGCTAATAAATAATATATGCAAGGCTTTTCTTTTCTTATCAATATAAAGAAATGTGGAGTGCGAGCCTGGCGAAACTCGCATTAGACAATGTAATGAAGCAGGAATTAGAACAGCGCAGTTCCTCTGGCCATTATAAATGAGGACGGCAGCTACCTGGAGAATGGGAAAACTGATGAGTACAGTCTGTTGGGGGAGAGCAGGAGGAAAATTTCCCCCAGGAACACATTTCAAATTACTTATTTATGAACTGATGAACTGGGGGACCACCTATCGAGACATCGGTGTAAGCAGTCTGCGGCAGACAGCTACAGAGCTCCAGCTAATTGTGTGGCTGTTTTCTGTTACAACTCCTGCTATCCAGCTGGGCTTTGGAGGCAGGAAATTTAGGCTCTGACTAGAAGTAACGTTTTTCCTTTTTCTTGTCCATATAAATATATACGTGCATGTTTGACTCTTTTGGCTAGAGCCTGGGAGAAGCTGGACCAGTTGAGGTGGTCGGGGCTGGGCTGGGGAGTAGGTTTACCCACCATGCCTCACAGTGTTGGAGGTGGATAATGTTCTGGGCTCTCTCAACAACTCTCAGATGGCTATTGGATCAGGTTGCTGAGGGATGCATCTGCATCTGCCTTCCTTCCCGTCTTCCTGGTCAGTATCTGCCTTTCCTTTCCCAACACCTCCATCGTTATGGTGACAGCATTGAGTGCTGCTTCTGAGCTGGGCTTACATGAATGATCTCATTTTATCCTTACAAGAACCCTATGCAAAGGCACCATTGTTATCCATATCATAGAAATGAGNAATTTGATGAATGAGAAGCCAGGTGACTTTGCAGGGCCAAGAGCCGAAGTCCATAGGACCCAAGAGCTTAGATCCCTAACCACCTCCTGGATGATTATTGATGACTATCAGTGGGAGGAAGCAGAGCCTCTCCATGGGGCATGCTAGGAACTTATTCTCTGTGTTGTAAGCAGTCTGGCGAGGAGAGGAATCAGACAGGCAAATGGGAGGCTTGGGTGCTATTGGAGGACAGGATATTCATTGCTTAACAACTGAGACTCTTAGGNTCATTTTTCTTTCTTTCTTTCCTGTGCTTGGGCCAAACCCAGGGGCTTGCAAAGCTAGGAAACTGCCAAGCACTCTAACACATACCTCTGGCCTCCTCTTAGGGATTTTTATTACCTTCCTTCTGGTGATGAAGTAACAACAGCTAAGCAGAGTAAAGCAAACGTGTGTAAGTTGTTTCTGTAAGTGGGATAAGTAGCAAAGCTAGCCTAGGCTTCAGGGGTAGCTGCAAACTTTTCAGTAGAGAGAGCACTCCCTCAAAGTGGGCCCAGGTTTTATTCATCCTTTAATTGCCAGCACCCCACAAAATAAGTGTCGGAATGGATCTCTGATATGTATTTGCTGTGTTGAACTATTTTCACCTCCAAATTTGTGAAGCTTATGAGCTCTTGAGACAGCCCCTTTCCTCAACAGACACATGCTCCTAGCACCAGGTNNCATTTACTGTGTGTGTNCCACTCCCACGCCATCTCAACACACNATCATAGTTTTCGGTCCTTGGGGCCTGGTGAGGCAGGGCTCTGTGTCATTCCTCCATNACCTGAGGACACTGATGCCCAGAGAAGTTGTTAAGTCAATAGTTTCAACTGGGTGAAGTATTGCCCACTCCTTCCCAAGGGATGATTGATAAAGTCAGAAGTGCTACTGANATGGAGGTAGAGGCTAGGGTCACTACTGAACATTCTTCAGTNCATAGGCCACCTTCCGTGACACAGAATGCTCNGNCCAAAATGTCAGTACTGTCCAGATTATTGAATCTGGATTAAGTGCTTGCCCAGGCTACTGGGTGGCAGAACAAGACTAAAACTTCCTTTTTGAAGGGTTTGTGTGCTAATGCTCCACTAGACAGCTCCTCCCATGCCTTCTTCTCTTGAATAGCTCATGGTTTGTTCGAAGGACACAGATAATCATATGAGTCATGATGCAGGAAGTGGTGTGGGAGCCAGCAGACACCTCTGATGTGGATCTCCGTGCAAAGTGTATTCAATATCACCTTGATAGCTGGGTTCTGATGTACCAGATGACTACATTTTCCTGTGTGGCAATTCTGTCCCAGACAGTTGTAGCTGGAGCTTGGGGATTTGGTGGAAAGATAAGAGCACAAGGGTATCTGAGATTCTAAGTTGATACAAAGAATTCCTGGGGTGTTGCTTATGGAAAATTACCTTTTTGTCAGAGCCTGTCTTAAGCCATGGGGAGAAGAGCTGTTTGTGAAAACCACATGGGAAANTGGTCATNCAAACCTCTTGAAGAGGTTAAAGAGTTTCACATCACATAAGAGTCCCTTTATTATGTTGCTAGTCATGTAGTGATAATAATGACACCTGGTACCTTTGTCATTTACTCTTTGTATGACACTTTTAAGGACTTGGAATTCTTTTTAAGATGGATCCATGAAGAAGGTGACACAAAATTAGTAGAGTGTCTCACTTGGTGCAATGTCCTGACACTGAAGGTTTGGAGAGAGGCCCAGCCCTCTCATTTTAGAGCAGGCATAGCAAAATATGCAGATGGTTTTTTTCTGTAGACACATCGGCCTCTAGCACACATGGATGGAGTAGAAGGAATAAGACACTAGAGTAATAAATGGCATCGTGACACAATACCAATCAACAGCCACAGTAATAATAATAATGGAGCTTATGTTGGCACCAGAAAACCTCCCAAAGTTCACCATGTGCAAAGCACTTTGGCGAGTGTTTCTAGTCCTGTTGTCATCTAAGGTTCACAGTAATTCATATGGCCTATATTATTATTCCTTTCTTTTCTCTCTTTGTGGGTATGCATTTGTATACAAGCTTTTGTGAAGGCTAGGTCAAAGGTCAATGTCAAGTCCCTTCCTCAGTTGCTCTCCGTTTTATCTTGTGAGGCAGGGTTTCTCACTGATTTGGCTAGACCAGTTGGACAGCGAGCANAGGGATNTTCCTATCTCTACCCACCTAGTACAGAGATTACAGATGTGTAACTCTTNGTTCAGTGTTTATGTGAGTCCTGTGAATCAGAACACATGTCATAATGCTTGTGAGGCAAGCACTTCACCTACTGAGCTATCTCTCCAGACCCTTTGCTTTTAGAGATATAGAGGCTGAGGCAATGAGCTACCCATGTAGCCTGAGGATGAATCTCAACCTCATATTCTGGCTATAAGGCCTCGGGAAAGTAGAGCTTACTAATTTTGAGTGAGAGAATGCAATCTGAAGTGTAAGAAGAGCCTTGTCAATTTTGTTTCAGAATATGGCATCTCACATGATGTGGTAGTTACCTATGGCTATAATGCAGCATAGTAAACACTCCCAAGTCTTTAATGGTTAGCTTTTACCTGTCAACTTGACAGATCCGAAAGTTACCTGAGAGGGGAATCTTAATTGAGGCATTGCCTAGATCAGATTGGCCTGTGGGCATGTCTTTTGGAGATTGTCTTGATTGATGATTGATGTGGAAGGACTCAGCCTACAACAGGAAGTACTCTCTCTGGGNAGAGGCTTCTGGGCTGTGTAAGAAAGCTAGCTAAGCAATCTTCCTCCATGATTGCTGCTTCAAGTTCCTGCTTCAGTTCCTGTCCTGACTTAAATAAATAAATGCTCTGTGACCCGGAAGTGTAAGCCAAATAAACCTTAGCCCTAACAAGTTGCTTTTAGCCATGGTATTTGTCGTAGCAATACAATGAAACTAGAACAAATGATATATAGTCATAAGCAATATGATGTGATTTATTATTTAGTGTCAAGAGTCGTTTGGTATTGGCTAAGTAGGTCTGCTGGTCTTGCCTGGCCTTCCCTGTGGGTCTTAGGGTCAGCTGCTTGGGGTAACTAGATTCTGCCTCACCTATCTTTTACCCCGCAGAAGGCTTACCTGAACATCATCTCATGGTACCAGGATGCAAGTGGAAATGGGTGGATGTTTCTTATCTCTTTGCTTGTTTTATTGACGTGTCCATTGGCTGAAGTAATTCATCTGACTGAACACAGAGCCAAAGGGTAGGGCCAGTCACTGTTCCCTGAGATGGATTTATAGAGGCCAGTTTTGCTAATAATCTACCAGAGTTGAGTTACTTTCTTATATGTGTATTGAGTTATCTCAAATCCTTGAAGACATGATTTTGAAAATGCTTAGCATATGGTAGAAGATCTGTAATTGAGACTTCCTAATGGGAACAACAACCTGCCAAAGCAAACTCTGAAGCTCACTAAACAATTAACATCAAAGGAGGATTTGACCACAATCAACCAGCTCTGTCTTTTTATTTAGAGTTTCCAAAATATTTTGGGGAATGTAGTTTCATTTTGTTTTTTAATTTTGTTTTGTTTTGTTAAGAAATAGAATTTCACTAAGTTCCAAAGTAGCTAATGAGACTGTTTCTCTAGAATCATGGTGACAACAGGGTTTTGAATTCCTTCTGATGAATCCCATTCTCAAGTTCCCTTGGTCCCTTTATATGTTGTCCCTTTCCTCCTCTCTCCCCCTCCCTTCCCTTTNCCTCCTCCCCTCCCCTCTGCTTTCTTCCCTTCACAGTAGAAACAGGTACCTTCAGTGTATTAACTGTCTAAACATTCCTTGGGCAATTCCCACAGCTCCTAGGATAGAAACGGCTCACCTCAGNCCTGAATTTGGCCTGCTGCCTCTTGGCATGCCCTGCCTGTTAGCTCCTGTGGGCTGATTGTGGAGCAACAGGGCCCCTGAACTGTAATTTCTTTTCTGAGGTTGAGGAGTCTGGTTTCTCAGTGAGTGTGTGTGTCTCTGTGAGAGCTGCCACTGTGTGCGGCGACGGATGATGACAGGTTGGTTTAAAGCAGCTCTTGCCAAGATTAAGGGGTTGTCAGACAAGTATCATGGGAGACTGAGGGATTGCTCTCTGAAAAGTCATTCTGAATTGCTAACTAACTTAGCAGGCGCTTTCATCTGGGGTAGGTTTTCTTGCATCTGAGAANCTGCAAAGTAGCTACTGGGATGCCTCTAACTTAGGGGTTATGGGTCCCAGGAGGGTCCAGAGCCGGTTAGCAGAGGATCCATCAGCCCTATATAAGTGCATGTAAAAGTATATTCTCATTAACACAAGACTGCTTTGATATTTATATATTTAGCGAATGTGCGTGTGTGTGTGTGTGTGTGTGTGTGTGTGTGTGTGTTTGGGAGTGATGTATATGGTCACATGCATGTATGCTTGTATCATTCTATGTATATGTGGACATCAGAACACAATTTTCAGGAGTTGACTCTCACCTTTCACCTCAACAAGGCAGAGTCTTTCATTGTTTGTGCTGTTCAACTGTATAGTACAAGTTAGCTGGTCCTGGGGCTTCTGGGCAATTCATCTGTTTCCACCTCCCATGCCACTATAATAATGATGGGATTACAGNTGTAAGCTTCTCACTTAGCTTTTGTGAGTTTGGGGGATGGAATGCAGATTGCTTTTACCTGCTGAGCCTTCTTGACACACTCCTTTGTCCTTAGTAGAGCTATCCACCTTTTATCAGACACTGAAAGATTCATGGCCTCCAAATAATGGGCTATCTCCTTCTGCCCCATTTTAGTCCATGTTCCAGGCAGGGCTTCAGGCAGGGTGAAGGATTTCATTTATGCAGTTTAAGTAAGTCAGATGATAGGACTAAGTCTGACTTCCTGAAAGTCTAGACANAACATCTAGCTGTAGAATTACTATATAATGATACAGTTATATCTACTTTTCTTCCATCTGCGTATTCTAGTATGAATGTTGAGTGNCTGTTCTAGACTTTAGACCATGGGGTTGCTTCTCACAAAGGTTTTGGTCCTTGAAATACCAGCCCCCATGAGAAGAGAGAGCTGAATAATTTTGTGCTGTTAAATATTCTAGCAGACCATGAGAAATGCTCATGATCACCTGTTCACTCACTGACTCAAAAATATTTGTTGAATCCTTCCCAGCTGGTAGACCCTGTGCTGGGTTTTGAGGATATCAGTATATCTAGTAGACCCTGCTCTGGGTTGTGGGGATATCAGTCCATCTGGTAGACCCTGTGCTGGGTTGTGGGAATATCAGTCCATCTGGCAGACCCTGCTCTGGGTTGTAGGATATCAGTCCATCTGGTAGACCCTGTGCTGTGTTTTGAGGATATCAGTCCATCTGGTAGAACCTGTGCTGGGTTGTGGNTCCATCTGGTAGACCCTGTGCTGGGTTGTGGGAATATCAGTCCATCTGGCAGACCCTGCTCTGGGTTGTAGGATATCAGTCCATCTGGTAGACCCCTGCTCTGGGTTGTAGGATATCAGTCCATCTGGTATACCCTGTGCTGGGTTGTGGGGATATCAGTCCATCTGGTTGACTCTGCTCTGGGTTGTAGGATATCAGTCCATCTGGTAGACCCTGTGCTGTGTTTTGAGGATATCAGTCCATCTGGTAGAACCTGGGCTGGGTTGTGGGGATATCAGTCCATCTGGTAGACCTTGCTCTGGGTTGTAGGGATATCAGTCCATCTGTTAGATCCTGTGCTGGGTTTTGAGGATATAAGTCTGTCTGGTAGACCCTGCTCTGGGTTGTAGAGATATCAGTCCATCTGGTAGACCCTGTGCTGGGTTGTGGGGATATCAGTNCATNTGGTAGACCCTGTGCTGGGTTTTGAGGTTATAAGTCTATCTGGTATACCCTGCTCTGGGTTGTAGGGATATCAGTCCATCTGGTAGACCCTGTGCTGGGTTGTGAGGATATCAAGGAGTTGCAGCCAGGCACTGTCTCTTCTTGTACTGAATTCATAGTCAATGAGGCACATAGATGCATGAATGAGCCATTATTACATATTGTGGCAAATTTAAGAGAGGGTAAGTCTGAAAGCAGAGAGGACATAGAGATAGTATATTAACACTTAGAAGCCAGGGGCAGTAANGCACAGACACCATTTCANATTATNTTGAGAAAGGGCAGAGGGAGAAAACAGAGTTACCCAAAGTCATNGGCTCTGTGAATNTAGTCCCTGTGTAGAAGAAACCTCAACTTCTTGGATTAGTTTTAAGCTCTTGCTTATCAACAGNCACTTGTATTTTCTGAGGGAAGACTAAGTAGAGATTGTGGGTAGAATTAAAAGTCCAACTCAGGACTAGGGTGTAGCTCAGTGGTACCTAGCTTTACCAAGGTCCTGGGCTCGATTCCCATTACTTCACAAACAACAGATGGGCAAACAAATAACCAGTTCAAGTCATGAGCCTCAAATTACACACCATAGGCTTTTTACTTACTGTGAAACCTTGGCCAGGTGACCTCACTCATCTGAATCTCACCTGTGAAACAGGGTTAGTGTTACCTTTGTTACATATGTCTAAGGGTTTTAAGAATACTCTTATAAAGAGGAGCTGGGACTGTACAATGGTCTCCCTGGTTCCATTTTAATAATCTGGAATTCCTTCTGCTCTGTATCCTAACCTCTACAAATTCTATGAAACTGTATTTAACTTCTATCGCCCCGTCTGACTTATTTACATTGGTGAATTGATTTTTGTTTAATCCTGGCATGTTGTCTACCTAGTCACATTTTGTATTTTCTTCCTTGCCCCNTAGCCCTGTAGGCTCTTGGGATCCATTAGTCTGAGTGTGTCTGCTAGAACATTTCTGGAAGAGATTGGTTGATATGCTATATTTGAGTCCAGAAACCCAGGCTTATTGCTATCTAGTAGAGAAANTGGACATAACAGATAAAAGACCTGACAGAGGTCATGTTGCAGTGACTAGTTAGCTTCTTCTTTGTGGACATGTAGGAAGATTACATTCCCAGCCTGCCTTGCAGTTACACTGGGTCTTATGACTGAGTATGTTCAATAGAATGGGTATATGGGTGATGGATGCTATCTCTATGAACCAAACCTTAAGCATCTTGTGTACTTCTAGATCCTCATGCCCAGCTATAGGAACCACATTCTAGATGTCATAGCAACAAGACAGACAATGACCACCAAAGTCCCGTGGACTGCCATGTGGATGAGAAGAAACTTTGGCTATGAAAACATTTAAGATTTATCTGTTGTAGCAACTGGGGTTGGACTTCATAGAAGCAAAACATTCACACGTTCTCTGTAGGTGTTAAAATAACATACATTGCTGTTTTATTATTTTATTCCTGGTTAAATGCTTGGCAATTGTTACATTCTTCTAATTTCTCTCATTATACCTCTTGCAGTTGTGACAGAATTCCATTCAAAC
>LZPO01007965.1:578493-598353 GCA_001675575.1 Neotoma lepida
CCCTTGGTCTTACATCTCTACCTGGGAAATGACAGTTAACTGGCAGTTGATGAGATAATCTGAGATATTCTGTATTTTTAACATTTCTCATTTCAGTATTTCTGGAATAGTTAAATATATAAACCCAGTTCATCTTGGCAACATTAGTACTTATTTGGGGGACTTTAGTGGACATTGCNTAAATTGGGTAAATCTCTTAAATCTNTAAGACCAACTTTNTCTGTTGTTTANACATGTTAATAGCCTCCAACTCAATTTCTGCTTGTGTTCTTGCCCTGTNTGAATAATTTACCACACATNAAACCATTTCCTCTTAGGTTAAGCATCTAGAAGAATTTACTAGGCCATGTCTACCATTCTTTCTCATTCCTTTCTCTAATCACACTTTAGNTATTAATCCACCACAACTGTTTTGTTAAGGTACCAAGGNTATGTCAGTTTGCTAAATAATACAATTGACAATGAAGCCTATCTTATTGCATGGGTGGGGCCAGGGGAGAGATTCCAGTGGAGACTATAGGCCAGCCTTGGGTTGTTCTTCAGNTGTCATGCACCTTGGTTTTTCTTGAGACAGAGTCTATGACTTTCCTGGAGTTCACCAAGTATGGGCTAGGTTGGCTGTCTAGAGAGCCCAGGGAATCCTCGTGTCTCANTGTCTCCAGTGCTGGGATTGCAAACCTATGAATCCATGTCAGAATTGTTTTGTTTTTCACATGAATTCTGGAAGTCAAACTTGGGTCCTCCTGCTTGTAAGGCAAGGACTTGATCAACTGAGCTGGTTCCCCTACCCCAGTCATTGTCTTTTTCCAACAGCAACACCTGTTATCACTGACAAATTCTTCTCACAACATGTCATGGGACTCATGGCCAAGGTGACCTGGTGTCTCTCTCCCCTTCCCACTTACCCCTTGGTCCCAAGGCTCCTTCTTTAGCCTTCACATCTCTTCTCACCCTTCTCATTAGATAAGCTGATCAAATCCCATGGTTTTAAAGCTCATCTCTATATTATTAACTGGAAATCTGTATTTCTAAACTCAGTATCTCTCCTCAGTTCTAGACTCATAAAATTGACTTTGTCCCAGGTCCATTGGGATGCCTGATAGCCACCTCTAATTTGACATGGGCCAAGGGGTGAATTTCCCCTTCATCCTTTCTAAGGAATGACCACATCTTCATCTATTGTCCCTGTCTTAAAACGAATCATCAGTGNTGACTTATTATCCCCAAATTTGAGTCACCCCCATTGTTTACACCCCTACATTTCACATCCCCATCAACAAGTCCTGTTGGACCTACTTTCAAGGCCTTTTACCCATGGCTNTCATTTGAATGTGTCCCCCAGAGTTCCAGTGGCAGTGTTGGAAGGTAGAGCTCAGTGTGGTTAGACTGTAAGAGCCNCATCCTCACAAATGGATCAGTACCATTAGCGTGATAGTGAGAGGGTATTTTGGCTGTGGCTTCCTAATGAAAGGGGTGAGTTCAGCCACCTTCTTTTCCTTTGCAAGCACTCTCCCCATGTGGTGCCTCTCCCCATGGTATGTCACAGCTCAAAGACCCTCACTAGATACAGGTACCAGATATTGGACATTAGCATTCCCTGAAATAGACAACCTTAGATTATCTCCAGAAATAGGAGTGACTTACAGTGGATAGGATATTCTGGGTTCAAGTACTTTAAAAACCCCTACATGGCATCTCTTGAAAAGCTGACCACAGGCTCAAGCTGTCTCACAAATGAGTCATATGTTCTAAGAGACAGGCTTTCAATGAGCCATCTGTAATCATTCCCCAAGGTATCTGCTGGGTGGACTTTTGCGCCATGACAACTGGAGCTATTTTTACCTCCTTCTCCAGATAATGTCTTACTATGTAGTCCAAGATGACTTACAACTCAAAACCCACGTACCTTTGGCCCCTGAATACTAGGATTCCTGGTATATGTCTGGATTGTACACATTCATTTCTAACACAGATTAATGGTTACCTGGTTTCTGCTTAGACAGACACCAGAATGACTGACTGCCTGGCATCAGGTACAAAGTCAGTGCCCATGATAGTTGACTTAAGTATGTCAAAGAGGCTGAATGGATACTGTGGGGACCACCTGAATAAGTTCAGCTTCTTGGGTCCAGCTGATTCTTGCTATTGAAAATGGAGTGTCAGATGATGGTCAGTCTTCAAGAGATGCAAAATCCCAGTAGCAATTAAATATTGACAACTAATTAAAATGAAACAAACAAGCAGGATTGCTATTTGGGCCAAAGAATATAGGCCAGTTTGTTACCACTGACTTCAGAATGCTTTTTCACAATAGGGAAGTACCTGGCTTTAAAGGAATGGCTTTGGGTTTATAAGGGTGCACTACCACCAGCAGCACTGAGTAGTGGCTTAGAGGTCAAGTTAGCTTGCCCGTGGAGACCATGTCTGATGTAGCCAAAGGCTTCCCAGTTTTAAAGACCTCAGAGTATTATATATCCTTCACCCCACCTGAACTTCTTAACACTCCTCTGTATCTGGGGGATTTTGGAGAATCTGGAAGTGATGATCCAGCTGCATGCTTCAAAAACACCACATCCGGAATGAATCACCATTCACTCCATTTAACAGATAAGTCATCAGGGGAAACTGATTGCTTTCCTATCCATACCACATTTTGATTCATTTATACTTAAGTGATGAAAGTGATTCCCCCTGTTAAATGGATACAAGCCCAGGAGGGGCTTGGGGAGTTGTAAAGGTGAGTGCTGACTCCTTGGACACACTCCTGGTTGCATTCTTAAATGGCTCACTCAATTAGGAGTAATATTTCATTGACTTGTGTGCCTGATGGCTCCCTAGCCAGCAGTGTTTTCTAAATAGTCCTGAGACAAGACTTTGGGCTCTGAAAACAGCTCTTCACCACCTTTCTGTCTGAGGCGGCATTGGTACTGCCCTGACTAAAGCAGCTATGTCCTTTGAGGAGAATAGTCACATTAGCCAGCAGGAATGTCTTGAACTGACTGCTTCTCTGGTCATTCTTACACTCTGGTCTGAGTTCATGTATTGACATCATCTACATGACTCAGATCATCTAGGTTCCTGATGATTTTCTATTAGGAGAAGAAAACTATTGGATTAAAAATCAAATTCATTGTATCTTTTCCTGAGATTTGAAAAGATAGGGTGGGTGGATTCAGCTATCTAGTCTTCTNTTTCCAGAAGGCTCCGTGTCGGTGCATGCTACAAACTGCCTTGAACTTCAGGCACACATGAAGTAGTTGCTTTGCTTCATGTTTATTCCAGTGATGTGCTTTTCTTTTTTCATTTTTTTATTATATTATTTTATTTTATTTTTTATGTTTTTTTCTTTTTTTTATTAAGGAATTTTTTATTCATTTTACATACCAACCACTTGATGTGCTTTTCTTAAAGATGTATGTATGGCCCAATGCGAAGGCACATGCAGGTATCTGTGTGTTCTGCTCTCTGGGTATTGTGGATGATGATGGAAATTCTCCTAATGACTATAAGAGTCATACAAGGTCAATAATCTCTACCCTATCTAATCAGAAAACTGGCTTGATTTGAACTAGTATGAAGTAATTGATTGGGCTCAATGGTAAGTGTACTCAGTAGATAAAGATCAACTACCCTTGTATGATTCCACCTTTGGAAGTCAATGGCTGGGTGTCACCTGTGGCAAATAAAAATAGTTTGGAAAGTAGTTGTTCATGCGCAGAAAATAGAGAACTATGTGGTAGTCTTAAGATGACAAGAACTACAGCAACAGTAGCTAAATAAAGTGAGGAAATTGGAGTGTGGTGAGACACATTTGTAACCCCAGTGCTGGGCAGGCAGAGATAATCAGTCCCTGGGATTTGCTGGCTGCCATTCTGGCATACTTGCTAAGTCCCAGGCCAGTCATTTTGACTCCTTGTCTCAAAACAAGACAAGACAAGATAAAACAAAACAAGAAAACCCAACCCAAAAAACCATAGACAGAACCTGAGGAGCACCTTTTCCCTCTGACCTTTGTATGCACACACACATGTATGTGGACCTGTACCCACAACCCCACAACCTCCAGGGGGATACTCCTTATAGAAACCCCTCTGATGATGTCAATACCCTTTCCATCCACAAATCCAGTTCTCACAGCCACACTAAGACCTCTCAGCAATGAGAAAACTGTGCNATGGACAGTAACTCATTGCCAAGGCTACACAGCCAGAAGTAACAAAGTTTAGATTTGAAACAAGCCACCTAGTTTCAGCATCTTCTTCAGGAATAGACCACTGACCTTGTAATCACATATTTCTTGTTCAAGGTTGAATCCTTGCATCTTCTAGAAGATTGACAGCTTGTAGATGGGTTGAGCAATTCTACTGCTTGGATAGAATTGCTTTCAAAGACATAGATTTCCATGCAAATGTCAGTTTTTTACTATGACCGCAGATGCTGCTATCATCACTGATAGTAACAACTACCTTTTGTATAGTAGATACCAAAGAAGAACTTTGTATAAGTTCTTCATAATAGTTCTGTTTTTCCAAATGGGAAGACACAATTCTTTACATTTTGAAGCCATCTTGTTAGAAATAAGCTGGACAGTGGTCTCAAGCAATAACATCTTATCTTGACCATCAGAGCAGTAGCTCATTGTCTAGCAAAACATCCCAACACACAGAATACTGAAGCTGGAGGGCTGTGAGCTCAAGGCCAGTTTGGGCTATGTAGATCGTTCAAAGTCAGCTTGGCCTGTACAGCTTGACCCTGATATAAACAGAAAATAAAAATACTCATGGTGTTTCTTAATATTAAGACAAAGCTGCAATGCTGGTAATAACCAAAAACTGAGTTTGAGAAACACACAGATGAAAAGTATTTACTGAGGGACATAAATAACATGGAGTGTTATGTTATGTGAAGTGGCTCAGGGTAGTGTTCCCCAACATTTTAGTCTTTGCACAGTATCTTGATGTCCCCATGAACTTTAATATTGTGAAGTATCAATTCATTTTTGGAGACTTACCTACGTTTGTACTTCCTGTACATGATATTTTGGAGGCTATCTTTATGCATGTCTACATTTCTAAGATACACTAGACTAGTGACTACTAAATAGCAAGTGCTTTCTCTCTAGTAGGTAATGCTGAATATTTAGAAATATTTTCTCATCAGAGAATATCTAGGCATCAATCCCCAAAGTTACCAGTTATCATCTTCTAGTTTCTATCACTGACAAAAAGCAGATAAGCCAGCCTTAAGCTGGTGCAGGAAGGAGTAACGGCTTGAAAGCCCAAGGAGGGAGCATGTATGGTCCCTATGGTTGTCATCAACTGATCCAAGAACTCAGGTTCTCTTGGGGGAAGGAAGGCATGCCATGTAGACATAATCTGTTTAGTAAGAAATAATTCAGTGGACACAGAAGACTCCATGGGTTCTCTTTGGAAGCATGGGCAGGGATATCAGGGAGAAATGAGGTAGGCTTCCTGGCTGGCTTCTAGGTCTCTAGTCCCCCCAACTTCCACTTGGTACTTCACTTCGTCAGGATTTGCATCTCTGAGCTAGAGCAACAAAAGCGCTCCGAGTACAGGTCTTAAAGGCAAACAGTTTTGCTCTGAAGTCAGCTTCCCTGCCTGTCACTCTGAGCCTGACCTCTTTCACTTTTGCTGTGTTTTCTTAGGTCTATAGAACACACCATCTGTTTTTGATTTGGAGAAGAGGAATGAAAACAATCTAGTCTAGCTTTTAAAAACACTTAATTTTTAAAGGAAAAATAGTTCTCTCTCTCTCTCTCTCTCTCTCTCTCTCTCTCTCTCTCTCTCTCTGTGTGTGTGTGTGTGTGTTCATTAAAATACTGCTTAGCAAATGGTATTTATTTGCCATCACACTCTGTGGTTTTCTACCCAGATAGTGCATCTGCTTTTGTCCTCGTACTTACTGTCCTAATGCTTACTTTCTTCTTGTGCTAGCTATTAGAGATGGAGAAGAATTGAAGATATGAGCAAAGGCAGATAATTACCTTACATGATTTACCTTTTGTTAGACTTTTATTAGTCTTTCATTTGGCTCTTCGTGGGGGGAAAAAGAGGGAAAATGGACAATGAATATCTTTGGAATACCAAGATGTGACAGGAAACCTCTGAAAGCACAATTTAAAAAAAAAAAAAACAAACAAAATCTAATTTCTTAGAATCAGAGTTGGAGTTGGCCTCTTAGGACAGGTGGAATGGTAATGTGGCTTCCCCTCCCACAGGCAAGAGGAGGCCCATGTGGTAGTCATTACTGCCCATAGCACAGTTACCCAGTGGATTCCTGGAAGGGCTCACTTAAAAGATTCTGCTGGATCATCTCCAGGGGCTCCCAGTTCCCATCATCCAAGGAATAAAATATGCAGTAACATCTCCCTGCACCTGAGCCTTCCATGGATTAAATTCTTCCTGCCTCCATTACTGGGGCAGCCAAGGCCAGTGCTACACTGCTTGGGTATGAAATATTTAGTGGTTGCACTTGCCTAAGAAGAGAGGGGATGCAGAAGCTAGAACCATAGTTAATATGACTCATGAAGCTACATTCTCCATCACCTATGTTTACCCACAGGAAGACAAACAGACCTGTGTAAATGGTACCGCCACAAGAAGGTCTCAGGCTCAACAAATTTGTGTTGACTTCCTTTTCATGTCTGCTCCTGAATAGATTGCCCTAAAGCATGGTATTCAGTGTCTACTCTTTCATTCATTTTTTAAAAAAGGTATTTATTTTTAGTTATGTGTATGTGTATGGGTATGTGTATTTGAGTACAGGTACTCTTGAAAGCCAGAAGAGGGCATTGATCCCATTGAAGATAAAGTTACAGGCAGTTGTGAGCCACTCAGTTGTGGGTGTTGGGAACCCAGCTCAGGTCCTCTGCAAAAACAGTGTGCACTCAACCTCTGAACCATCTCTCCAGCCCTTACTCATGTTTTTTTTAAATCTGAACTCTCATCAGTTGTCAGTCTTGAGCTTGAGTCCCAAATCAGTTACTTTGGTGCAATTATGTTCTTGGCACACATATTAACTACTTAGTAAGTAAGAATGAGTGATTGAATGAAGGAGGGGCTTTAGCTTAGGAGTTCATTCACTTGCAATGTCATTTTCTCCCAATTTAGGACTTAACATTTCAAATTGCCTATAGAACACCCTTTTTGGAAAGTCTACGGTAGAGTGAATAATAGCTCTCCCCAGTACACCCATGGCTTTATTTCTGGAATCTGTGACTATCTCTTATATGAATAAGGAAATTGCAGACATAATTATGTTAAGGATCCTGAGGAGATGCCTCTGGAAATTCCTTTATTGTACAGGATTGTGTTAGCTATCCTGGTTTTTTTGTTTTTCCATATGAAGTTGAGTACTGTTCTTTCAAGGTCTACAAAGAGTTGTGTTGGGATTTTGATGGGGATTGCATTGAATCTGTAGATTGCTTTTGGTAAGATTGCCAATTTTACTATGTTAATCCCACCTATCCGTGAGCATGGGAGATCTTTCCATTTTCTGATATCTTCAAATTCTTTCTTTAAAGACAAAGTTCTTGTCATACAGGTCTTTCACTTGTTTGGTTAGAGTTACTATGAGATATTTTATATTATTTGTGGCTATTGTAAAGTCTCTTTGTGTTGTTTCCCTAATTTCTTTTTCAGTCCATTTATTATTTGTATATAGGAGGGCTACTGATTCTTTTGAGTTGATCTTGTATCCTGCCACATTACTGAAGGTGTTTATCAGCTGTAGGAGTTCCCTGGTAGAATTTTTGGGGTCACTTATGTGTACTTTCATAAGATGACAGAGGAGGAGTGGAAGGAGAGGGGGTAGATGGGAAGCGGGGGCCTGGAGGGGGACTGGGTGGAGAGGAGGGAGGGGCAACTGTGGTTGGTATGTAGAATAAATGAAAAAATGTTATTTAAATAAAATAAAAGAGTATCTTGAGGTGGGAAAATAAGATTCAGGATTATCTGGATGGGCCTAATATCACACACGTTCTTACTAGAAGGATACAAGAGGAACCAGGGACAGAAATAGAATTGAAAGCTGCAGAGGCCGAGAACTCTTGAAAGCACCAAAATGGAGACTGATGAGATGCCTTCCAAAACAAGAGGTGCAGGCACCTCCAGAGTCTGGAAGATGCAAGAGAAAGACTCTCGGAAGAGCCCAGCCCTGCCAACACCTTGACTTTATCCTCTTAAGACTCATTTTGGGCTTCTGATCTCCAGAACTTTGGAAGATGTTGAATTTGATTGAAGCTCCTGTTTGTTGTGGTTGGTTATATCAGTAGTCGGGGGTAAATGCTCTAGCTATTAACAACAGGAATGTAACATGCGCCCTGAGCAGAGCCACCATCATCTTTCCCCACGGCATCCTGGCTCAGGGCTTTCTCATCCCTACAGTATTCTTCATATACCAGTGAACTCTCAGACTTCCTCGGCTTTTTTCAATGTTGACCCTTGTTGTCAAGACCCCCGGAGTCTGTAAGTTCCCATACCTGCAAGGTTTCTCAAGCTTCTTGCTTCTACATATATTTGTGGTATTATCTCTCATTTCTAGAATGCTGCCTGGTGGATAGTAGGCTCCCACTAAGTGTGTGCATTGTGAGTTCCTTTTTCTACTACCTTTAAAATGATCTTTCTATTGTGTATTGCTCATTGACGTCTCCAAGGCCTGGGCAGCATCTTCTGCAAGTACTCCACATAAGTCTGGAGCCTGCAGTCACCCCTACATGGGGAACTAACATATGAACTTCCTTCTTACTATCATCCAGTTATTGTAAAACATTAATGCTGAGATAATCACCAGTTTCAGACTCAGATGGAATTGGTTTTATCTGCACACTCTATAATTATCTAGTATGTAATTCTTTTTTTCTGTCAAGATGCTCGCTTGTCTTTTTAACTTGAAAATGTTTCTATTACTGCATATCGATTGTACAAAATGGCGCTCCTCATTTGCCCACACAAGTATGTGTACCAGCCTTTCACACTGCAGTTTCCTCACGTATAAAGTGAGAAGAATGGTGGTGCTCATTTTGGGGTCTGTTCCTGGATAACGAATAGAGAAAGTGTAAGTGCCTCTCGTGATTTGTTGGGGAACGACACATTTAGGTCTCTTCTTAGCTAGTAAGGTGACTATGGGTTGTGTGCACTGGTGTTGGGGGTATAGGGACATTATCAGAAAAGATGGACAAAGAATAAGGCTGGGGGCCAGGCAGAGGCAGACATTTTGCATCCAGTAATGGAGTACAATTTGGAAACCCTCGCCTCGTGCAGCCCTCAGCTGCCTGTGATATTCATCTGAATCTTGTTCCGTTGGCCTATGGGGTATTTTCAAATACAAATTAGGTTGGCCAGAATTCCTTTTCTGCACCAACTCTCCTGGGTGCAACTTAGAGGTTATTAAGATGCCTAATAAAAGGAGAGAGCACATTTAATAACATTACCGTCAGCTCCACAGAGCTGAGCTATGCGGGCCCATGGTGCTCCAGAGCCCGCAGCCTCCCCCCACTGGTGCACTTGCTTAGAAGAGGCCCTGTAATTATCCACATTTAAAAAGCACCATTAAATCCATTGAGGCAGTCACGTCCCGTTTGCAGGGCCTTTCTACTCCCATTACTCGAGAGACCCAAGACCTTGCTCCTTTTGGTGGGGAAGAGAAGAATAGGTGGAGGTTCTGGGGCTAATGTGATGGCTGTTTGAATATACAAAATGGCAGGTCTGCCCAATGCCATTGTCATCCCTGCAGGAATTTTACCGCCTTGTATTTTATGTATTCATGTAACAAACCTTCCCTGGAACTTGGCAGCTTCTGTACACGCTGCTTGCTTTCCTCAAAATGACTCAGGCGGCAGGTCAGTGGTTCTTAGCTGGATCCAGAAACATCTGGAGGTGTTTGGAGTTGTCACAAATGGAGTCTGGAGGCGTTCCTCACATCTGGTTGGTGGAGGCAGGAAACTTCTAGTCACACTGTGTTACATAGGCAGGCCATTCCAAGAGTGAATTGTCTAGCCAGGGTGTCAGCAATCCTGAGGTTAATTGACCTACAGGAGACGCCATTTTTCACTTATCTAGAAATGGTGGAATGGCCCAGTAGTCAAAAGCGCTTCCTTCCTTCCAGAGGACCAGGGTTTGGTTTCCAACACTCATTTCAGGTAACTCAAAGCCCCCTGTATCTCCAGCTCCAGGAGATCTGATGCTGTCTTCTGGCTTCTGCAGGCACTCCACACATGTGCCATTCCCCCACACCAACACACACACACACACACACACACACACACACACATCTTAAGAAAGAAATGAGGGACTAGGAGATCAGAGAGGTTGTGATATTTCTCTAGTGTCAGGAATCACAGAGCTGGTCAGAGCCTGGCTTCTCATACAGCTGGACTGCCTCCTGGTCTTCCCTCTGTTCCCTGCTTTGCAGCTGGGTCTCTTCCCACTCCAGGCCAGCTGCTGGTCCTTAGGAGCCAATGACAATGAGCTTCCTGGGACCCAGGTGATGTTTACTTCTGTGGGATTTATTTCCTATAAAATAACTATGTAAGGATACCCATTGCTCAGTATGCAACCATGGCACACATTGAATCAGGAAGCTGTGCAAGAAAGAAGTCTACCTTTTGCTTTCGGCTACATGAAACATGAACATAGCACTCTTTCCCAGGAGGCTAATGTCATATGTATGGTTTAGAGGCATTTTACTTTAATATAGAGTCTTTAGGGGCTAGGGAAATGGCTCAGTTGATAAACTGTCTCCTACACTAGCATGAACACTTGAGTTCGGACCCCTAGAGTCCATGAAAACAAAATCTAGAAGTGTGCCTGTTATCATATGCTGGAGAGGCAGAGGCAGGAGGATCTTTGGAGTAGCTTGGTCATCTAGTCTTGCCAGATTGGTGAGCTCCAAGTTTGGCAAGAATCCTGTTTCAAAAATCAAGGTGGGGAGCAATAGAAGACACCTGTTATAAACCTGTGGCCTCCAACAGGCATGTACACATGTAAAGGCACCTGCTCAGAAATCCATACACATGTAAAGGCACCTGCTCAGAAATCTGTACACATGTAAAGGTACCTGCTTGGAAATCCGTACACATATATGCATACATGCATCTCTGGTAGTTCCAGAGGCAGTGGTGTGGGAAAGGAGAAGTAGAAAGCTGATGACAGAGTGTGTTGCCTTGAGAATGACAGTGATCCTTCAGGACTCACACACCCTGTCCTGGTTATCCTTGGGACCTGACACAACTATTCTTTCAGGAACACTGTTTCCTTCTTTTCTGCTTGCTCGGTTGGCCACAGCCTCCTTTGAGAAGCATCTTACATCTTCTTTGTTTGTCTTTTAGGTTAATCATATTTTGAAGGAACATGATAAACCGTGTATGTAATTAATTTTCTGTAGCCATATTATAGGATGTTAAAAGAAGAGACAGGCGAAATTCATTTGAATCATCTATTTTATCAACTTAATATATCCAATATTAATATATTTCCATATGTAATTGTAGCAATTATATGAATAAAAGAGTTGAACAACTTTTTTTGAGTAAAGGCTTTGAAACCTTGTGTGTGTGTCTGACAAGAACAACACATCTTAGTTTTGGTGCTAAATTTTTATTTGTTATAGTGAAAGAGAGCCACATGCCAGCAAAGCTGTGCTGAATAGAAATATATTTTGATCTGAAAATTTAAGTTTAAATGAATTTAAATTAAATTCAGAAATTTGGCTCCTTGGTTTCGGAAGCTCCGTTTTAAATGCCCAACAACTGCATGATCTAAATTGTTTTAGATTTATATTAATGTTTAATCTAGATATTAATGTTTAATCTAGATCAGTTCAGATTTATATTAAGCTGAAATCGCTTGCTAGTTTGTCCTTTATTCCCTGCTGGATCACAACCATACTGAAGTCAGGGACGATGGTATATTTGATTGCCTTTGCTGTTGTCCCCTGCAGATTTTGGCATGCAAAGGGCACGCAGTAATATGTGTTTATTGAGATATCGTGTCGAATTCTGGTTTACTCTGTGACCCTGTTAATCTAGGTTTTTCTCTAATGAAAGGAGAAGTTTGGCCCTTTAGAAAGTTTGTTCTGTTGAAGAAGAAGAATTACGTGGTCTGAGGGACATGTGGCCACACTTAAGGGAAGCAGAGTGTCTCCCCAGTGGTGGGTATCTTCACAGAGAGCTGCGGAGAGCCTGAAGGTTTGGGTGCATTGTGACTTCCCAGGAGAGTCCAGGGCGTCTCCTCCTCTCTGCATGTATGAACTTGCTGGCCTTCTCAGAACTGAAGAAGGAGTGGCTGGGGTGGCCCTAGGTCTCTCTATCTGGGACATTATTTTGAATTTACTCTAGCTTAGGGAGATTATCTTAGGGGCTAATGACAGTGCATACCAGTTTTCCCTTTCCTTCTGTCAGCCATGTCCCTGACACAGAAGTGGGCACAGGAGCAACATATTCTGTCCTTAGGTGATTTACCTTCTTCATATCAGTTGTCTACATATTGGAAAGCANTGTTTCTTCCAGTCCTGGCTCATTTTCAGAGGGTTATGAAACACTATGCCTTTTTGTTGACTTAAATAGATACAGTGATGGGGGCTGAAGAGATGGATCGGAGGTTAAGAGCACTTCTTGTTCACCCCCAGGCTTTATTCCAAGCACCCACATGGTGGCTCACAAACATCTGTAATTCCAGATACAATGTCTTCCTTTGACCTATGCAGGATCCAGGCATGCACATGGTACACATACATACATGCAGGCAAAACACTCACATAATCTAAATCTAAAAAGTATTTTTAAAAGAAGATGCCGTGTCAATGTGTGATGATATCTTTTCTGAATGGCCAATACTGTTCAACAGAAGAGTAATGCCCCACTTATGTTATGGATGAATTTTTAAACCATGTAAGTTGGCTAATACTTAACCACTTTTAACATAAATATGACAATTTCATGTTGTCCATCTGCTATTTATAAAGAATTGCCCTCTTCTCATACCAATGAGTAGAAATCTTAAAGCAGATTTACCTTCCCGGAGAGAACAATTTGAAAGCGTACAGCAAAACCTGAAATGTACCTATCTTGGACCCTAAAACTTCATAATCATGAATTTATCCTAGAACCTTAAAGGATAAATTCAGAGAGAGAGAGAGAGAGAGAGAGAGAGAGAGAGAGAGAGAGAGAGAGAAAGAGAGAGAGAGGTGGTGTTGGCAATTGCAATGTTGGTAATGGTAAAAATTAGGGGCTATCCAAGCTTTCAATGAATGTATCTTTATATTAGAATATTACCAAGGTGTGAAAACAATGTTACACATTTTTATTTATTGGTATATGATGGTCTAAGGTATATTTTTTTAAAGAAGAATGGACTTCAGTTTTAGTACATGTAATATTGAAATCTTATAGAAAAAATATAGTTCTGTGTGTTCTGAGTACATAATAATGAGTTTCATTATGACATATAGCAAGTCTTTATATGTGGATATACCTGTATAAAATATATTTAGTATAGTCCACATAAATGCATCAGTGGAAATTTCTGTCTATAGGAAGGTTGGTTTACATGGGGAATCATGCTTAAAATGCAATGTTCTGCTGTATCATAGAAATTTCCTCTTGCTTGAAATTTCCAGGCCAGAATAGTTGGGTAGATNGGAAATGGAAACAGTTTGTTTATTTGTCTTANTTCTGGGCATTTGACTCTGTGAGTTTAACTGATGGAAGAAATTTCAGGTTGACTTTATAACCTTGGAAGGAACTTTATGTTATTCCGACCTCTAACATGTACTTGAATACCACACCTATCTTCCAGCTAAGCTCTCAACATCCTGCTACACGTACCACACCTCTTCCATTTACTGAGTGTCAGCTGACTGGCTGCAGTCACGGCTCTGTGTGCTCCTTAGACTCCTTATGACTTTCCCCTTTGTGATGACGAGAAGACCGAGCCTCCCAGAGGACAAGTAGCAACCAGGTCCTATNGGTAGTGAACAGAAACTTAAANTGAAATTATTTCCCTTGAACCANGCATCTTCTTTGCATCACGTTGTCCTTCCTTTTAGATTNGCCCACTTCTGATCCCTTCATCTGATCCCCTTCCAAATGTCAACCAGATGTGAAAAACATACACAGCAGTGTTGCCTTTAAAAACAGGCTATGGTATCAAAGCTCCTAAGACTGATGTCTTAGATCCATTACTTACGCACTCTGTAATTTGGGAAAGCCACCTGTCTTCTCCATGCCTCAGTTTTGCCATTTGTAAAATAAGGAAAGTGATAATCAGAGCACCCTGCCCCCCATAGACTTGTATGAAGANAGAGACAATTCTGATGAAGTTGTCTGGCTGTGTCTGGCTCACTGTGAGATGGACAAGGCTAACCACTGTTGCCCTCATCACTATCATGATCCTTTAAACCACTTCACACAGGCGAGGAAAAAGAAATTAAGTTCACATAGATGATAAAGGATAGAGCAGCTGTTTTTAACCCTCTCATTCAGCAGAGTACACATTTGGATTAAGAACAGTGAGCTGGGTAGTAGCATGCTTGCCCTAGTGCTACGTGAGGTAGTGAAAGGGATGAAACTGCCCTTAATCCAACCCAGTCCCAAACCACAAATGTCAACAGATATTTTATAGCAGGAAAGGTGCCAATGAACATGTCACATGCTCCTTTGAAAATAAATGAAGCCACATAGGGACTCTAAAGTGAAAAATAGGACCTGGGCTGTTTATGGATCTCCTCTGGTTCCATTTTATGGTGTTAAAAAACGCTGCAACAGGAAGAGACATTGTAGGAGGAGCCTCGTGAGGGGTGCGAGAGGTCATCTTAATAGCACCTCACTGGGCAAGCCTCAGCCCCAGCTGCTGGGTATTATAAGCAGGGGTAATAAAAAGTCATGGCTTTATTCCTTTAGAAAGCTGCAGCTCAAAGATATGTACTAACTATACTTCATTCATTTCCTCGCTTCTCCATTGGACACGAGTGGGCTCTGATTTTCCTAGTTTGGTTCACACTTGTCAGCTTCTCAGATGGGACAAAGGCAGTGGTCAGATCCCCAGAGGGTTCAATGCTTGTTTATTGGAAGTCACATGAGAGGTGCCCCAGGAAATGAGAACAGTATGCTTACTTGTTAGATTATCTAGTGATTCTAGTGGACTGATTTTATTTAATGTTTCTCATCTCTCCTAGGAGAACTCGTTTTGCAGGAAAATTTATTGTAGACCTTAATACATAAAGCATTCATAAAAAAAGGACCCATTTGAAGCAAGACTGCCACTTGCTTCAATTGTTCCTTCTCCCAGAGATCATTCTCATGGCCTTTCGTAGAACTAAGTGCCCTGTAGTATATCACTTGAAAGTGCCTTCTTTGGGTTCGATTCATTGTCATGAGTCTGTGTATGGATGAGTGGATACCTAAGTATGTGCACATGTAGGCACATGCATGTGCAGGTCCAAGGTTATGTCAGGAATCACCCTTGATAGCTCTTCTACCTTATCCAGTGAGGCAGGATCTCTCCATTAAACCCAAAGCTTTTAGATATGGCAAGTTTTGCTATCCAACTTGCTCTGGGTAATCCTCTGTCTCAGCCTTCTGAGGCTGGAATTACAGGCTGGCTGCCAAGTCCACTTGGCATTACACAGATTCTGGGGAGCCAATCTCAAGGCTTCATGCTTGCATGACAAGTCCTTTACTCACTGAACCATCTCCCCAGCCCCAAAATGCATTCTTAAGTCATCCCCTTGAGAACGAATGCCTAGATGTTCTAGGTGATTCTGCCATGTTCTAAACTCTGAGAACTAGTGCCATCTCCCCGTGCTTTCATTTTATACACAAAAGCAATACCATCCATGAGAAGTCAGTTGCTAATACCATAAGCGGAGAGGGTACCTGTCTGTGGTCACATAGCTAGCTAGTGATGGGGCCAAGGCCAATATGTCTGGCTTCCACCATCTTTCTCAGACAGGCTCCAGAGTTGTGAGCAGCTCTATCTCTGGCTAATCTCAGTAGAAGAAGGCATGAGAAGTTAGAAGGCTCATCCATGATTCAGAATAGTGAAGAAAAAGCACAAGAAGTAAGACTCAGGATAGTGTCATTGGACTAGAA
This sequence comes from Neotoma lepida, assembly GCA_001675575.1. Taxonomy (NCBI): domain Eukaryota; kingdom Metazoa; phylum Chordata; class Mammalia; order Rodentia; family Cricetidae; genus Neotoma; species Neotoma lepida. Next base: position 594,602 of record LZPO01007965.1, read on the forward strand.
GGCAAGAACTAGCTATTTTATTCAGGGTACCACCACCACATATTGATGATTAGCTTTCACCAGTTTTAGTTTGTGCTTTCCATCAATAGAATCTTCTGAGAGAGTGTCTGCCTGGATCAGCCTTGACAGGGAGCCCGCCTTGGCCAAGGACCACAAGGAACCTTGGCCAACAGTCCCATAAAGAACTCATGCAATGAATGTGAGGGTGTTCTGAGGTGATGCTGTTCTCACAAAATGGTATATGGCTGCACACGGCAGCCTTTTCACCATTCCTGCAGCTTTCCTGTTAGGGTCAATGCTTCACTGAAACTAATTCAATTGAAATGAAGGGGTTAAGGTAAATTCTGTGGCTTAACTATCAGCCAAATGACATTTTAACAGCCTTTTTAGCATAGCCTGGCTGGGCTGAGACCTTCCTTGCAAAATGCCTTAATCCTTGGCCTCTAAATAGAGAGTTATTTTCAATATTTCCAGTTCCTAATGTTTTAAATGGAACTACTGTTCCCCTCAGAGCATCCAGTGGCTGGCTGGCGATCTTTATTGATATATATATAAATTACCCCAATCCTCTCTGCTGCCTACAGATCCAATCATATTGAACTAATGTGCATATAAATAAAAACTTTCAAGTGTGCTTTATGGCAGTAAGTAGTGCAGCCCAAGTTTATACCATTCTTCAAAGACACCTTGATACATTGCTGATAATTTTCATAATGTGTTTAAAGAAGCAATGTGTCACCTCGGGGCCGAGCCATCTGGATACTGAATGGGCAATCTGATTCGTGAGCTTCTGATTGACCAAGAACCTGTCCTACCAGAAGGATGCCCATCCCAGGGTATACAGGGCTAACAGGGCAAGCATCTTTTCCCAAAGTTACCACGTTGTAAAGAGAGGGGCTAGAAAATGTTCCAGAGCTAGGCTAGGAGTTCTGTGTTCTCTTTTTGTGATTTATGTCCCGTGGTCAGTGCTGATGGCAGCCTGGCTCCAAGGGAGTCACAGGAGGTTTGAAACAGGCTAGTTACACTCTTCATTCTTGGTTAAAGAGAAGTCTTTTACCATGCAATTATGGTTTTGATATAGAGCGGCCCCCAGAAGGCTTGGTTCCCAGGTGGTGGATTTAATCATTGAGAAGCAATTGGATCTTGAGCTCTGGACCTAATCAATGGATTAATCCATTGATGGACTCATTACTGGAAGATGGGGCTTGGTCAGAGGAAGTAGGTCATTGGGGGCAGGCCTCTGTGGGATATTTCTTGTCCCTGGCCATTTGTGTCTCATTGTGCTTCCCGTCACCATGAGGTGAGGGACTCTGTTCTCACATGTCCCTTACCACCATGATGTTCTGCTCTACTATATGCCTGCAGCAAAGGAGCAAGCCCGCCATTTCAGAAACTTCTGAAATGATGAGCCCCAATCAATCATTTCTTCTTTTCATCAATTTTCTCATATATTTGTCACAGTGACAGAAAGATATGTATCTGCAAGGTGTCTCACCCTGGATTGATGCAGCTCTTCCTAGAAACAGTTGTCCACATATTGAACTTCCCACACCTGCCTATCTCCAATCTACCCTGTGCATTACAGCTGGATCCCACCTTTCTCTTAGGAAGTTAACCTGGATGTGGCTGTCTTACAATTAATTGTGTCCATGCCCGTGNGTATGTGTACATGCATACACACATGCCAAGATGTACATGCCACAGTATATGTGGAAGTCAGAGGATAAACCACAGGGCGAATATCACTTCTTATTCCATGTGAGTCCAGGGGATCAAGGTCAGGTCATCAGGCTTGGTGACAACAGTTTTATACACTGAGACATGTGAATAAAATCATCCTGATTTTCTGTTTTTTTTTAAAAATTTTCATATAAATGTTGCTTTCTTCGCATGGTATACAAAAAAGAGTGTTGGATCACCTGGAGCTGGGGTTACTAGTGATTATGGGTTGCCTAATATGGGTTCTGGGAACTGAATCTGGGTCCTCTGAAAGAGCAGCAAGCTCTCTTCAGCACCGAGTCATCTTGCAGCCCCATAGGATATTGTCTTTCCTATATTCTTTGTTCTAGCTGCTCAGCACATTTGCCCTGTTCCCAACTTTCCCTGACTCCAAAGTGAAATCCCTGTCACTTCTGAGTCCTGCCCAACCCTGAGCTAAAGTTCAGCCTCTTTGGTCATACTCATTCACCTTCTGATTGGAAACCAGGTCCCATCATTATCTTACTTAATGTATCATGTTTAACTTAGTGACATATTGAGTCATTTAACTCTCTTATTCCCAGTTTAAGTGTGCTTTGGGCCATTTCTTCTTTGGATTCTGCAAACTCTCACTTTGCATGCTTATAATAGGTACTCTATGTTCATCTGTTGCGTGTATAACACNTGGACATTGACCATAGCAGGGGATGNTTACCCTGGTCAGAATCCAGANAAAGATAGTAGCTACCGAAAAGCCTAAAGGTACAGGCATGCTTGAGGACTTAGGGGAAGGGTATGGACCCCAGAGGTGGGGGATGGTGTGAAGCTATGTAGGGGTTGGTGGGCAGAGGAAGTCTTTTTGTTCTTAGAAATTTTGCCCAGGGAAATTTCTGGAGATGTTCTCAGAGAAGGAACAGAAGAGTAATGGGCAAAACTCATTGTTCTTGTTCAACCACTATCTTATTTTTTTGAGACAGGGTTTCTCAATGGGACCTGAATGAGGTCCAGGGTCATCCCTTTTCCATCTTCTAGTGTTGAAGCAACAGTTGCACACCCCTGGCTTTTGATGTGGGTGTTGGGGATTGAACTCATAAAATAGTCCCTTGTACAATGGGCTATCTCCCCACCATCCCTCACCCCCACACCCTATGTATAAATCAATGGGGCANGTAGTCAGAGTTTTACAACTATTGCTTTAGTGGATTCATTTTTGGTATGTTGAGTCAGAAGCTGTTATAATTTTTCTGTTGTTTAGGAGAACATANAGTCTTCAGAAGATCTTTATTGTTTGCCATCTTAGGACCCTAGCTGAAGTTTATTNTATTGTGGCAGTGTACACAGGCATCCAGGGATGGCAGTTGGCTTGTAAGCACCATCCTTCCACCATAGCAGACATTGCTAATGGATCACAGGGCTTTGTTCCTTCTGGACCTAGACTAGATAGCAGAATTAGGTCAAGCACATTTTTTTTTCCTAGGGAAAGTTGTGGTCTATGAAAAAGCATTCTTTGCAAGGCTGCTAATGTACAGAAGTGATGCCTTGGACCTCCTGGCAGCAGGAGAGAGCCAGATGAGACTTGAAGAGCTTCTCCCACTTAGGATCCCAGTGGGATATTATCAAGAAGGCCTTTGCAAAGTTTCCTCCTGGGAGTTTGGAGGCTATGGCAACAACAGAGAGGGTAATGCTTCACATTCTGAGCAGTGCTTTTCACTTGGCAAAGCAGTTTCATGCTCATGTTCCAACTTCATCTTCATANCAGCCCTGCCTGACAAAGCAGAGCAGGCATTAGAATCAGAAAAATAGCAATTTATTTTGGAAAATGATAAGAACCCTAGAGACTCTGTCCAACCTCCTCATTTTATACACAAAGGAACCGGAAGCCTGTGAGGGGAACTTGTTCCAGGTAGGATACTTGAAGCTCAGGAACTCATATGCAATTCCTTGGTATCATTCGATATGCCTAGCACATGCTTGATAAAGACTAGGTGCAAAAGGAGTTGAACTCATGATGCATGCATGTATGCATGATGAATGCATGCAATCTCTTATCAGCC
>LZPO01007965.1:606806-622151 GCA_001675575.1 Neotoma lepida
ACAAGAAGGAGTGAGAGGGGCTGGGGAATGTAGCTCAGTTGGTAGGATGACTGTCTAGATTGTACAAAACCCTGGGATTCCATCCCCAGTATTGTATAAACCAGNACACATGCTTGTATTCCCAGTNCCTGGGAAAGAGTCAAGAGGATTACAAGTTGAAGGTTATCCTGAGCTACATAATGAGTTTAAGGACAGCCTGGACTGCAGGATATTATTTTAGTTGGAGAGAAGGAGAGGGAAGGAGAGAGGAATGGAGAAAGAGAGAGGGAGAGGGGGAAGGAGGCAGTTAGGGACATAGCAATGGGAAGCTTAGGGAACTGGGCATAGGGNCATTTATCTTCATGATGCATGAGTGATTTGGGGTTATCAACAGATTAGAAATGGTCTCTACCCTAAGGTGGAAAAGAACAGAATAGTGAAGCCAGACAGTGTAATGCAGCATTTTGCCTTATTTACACTTGCTTGGAGATAATTGTTTGTTGCTCTTTTTTAGCATGCCAAGATTTGAGAGCATGTGGGCGGATTTGCTTGGTTTGAGATAGTTTGACTTAAAAGAGCCATCTTTAAAGTAGAAGTGACGCTAGCTCAGTTTCCCCTTACCCTGCAGAGCCAGGGTTGCTGATGACATGCACTGTGGAGAGATAGCCTAAGGTTTCTTCTCAGCAGCTTGTCGAGAGGAGGACGGCATGGGGCTAGAGGGGAAAGGGGGCCCCGCAGGTGGTGCAGAGAACTCTGTCTCCTCCACCAGGCTGTTACAGCACATTTTGGCTGAGCCTGTGACTCGAGCTGCCCATTTTGAATTTGGCTGGTGACTCCTCTGGGCAGGCATTGTGCCTCTGCCTGTTTGTGTTAGAATGCAACACATGGACTCAGCAGTCAGCCAGGTGCCAACCATGTAATCCGACGCCATATGTTCCCAAGTCAGGAAAGGAGAGAGCAGATTTTTTTTTTTTTTTAATGTGTGTGTGACTTTGGAAGTAGGTCAATTACATTCGTCTCCATTTTTCTATCCTAGGGGTCACAGGTGCAAAACGGTTCCTGACTGATTTAGAGGGTCACTTTATAGCCAAAATGACTAAGTGTGAACTTCTCATCTACATGATGGTGCACAGAACATATTCCTAGAATACTTTTTTTTTTTACCACAGCTCAAAGAAGATGTTCTTGAGAATGTTCCTCACTGACAATACTTTCAAAATGGATTTAAAGTGTTCTTCTGAGGGGAAGTTGGTGCTGCTCATTTTATCAATNTCTTCCTCTGTCCAGATGCTGGTTTGTCTGTGTGATTTAACACATAGTGATGGATGGAGCCAGCTGTGACATGCCACAGCTGCTTTTTTGTTCTTCTAGTTCAGAAATGAAACTCAAATTTTTGCCTTAAAAACCAGAATCTATTGGACTTGAGGCATTTAGGCAATGCAAGTGGATGGCTGTCTTTCAGATGGTCACAGCGCCCGAGAGTTTGCTCAGAGCCAAGGTATCCTGAGATATTTACAAACTCTATCTTAATCTCTGAGCAGCTCCTTCTATTTGAACTCTCATTATCTGTTGCACAGTTAGGCAGTCAGATGAGCTCACTATCTTGTCAGCTTCCATTAGTTCTTCCTCTTTTACCCTATTGTTGCCTCTGGAAGCTGACCAGCACGGGTTACATCCCCACTCCACATCCCCCTATCCCACCATGGTGTTCTCTTGAGTTTGGCTAGTGAGGGTATCCTAGCTAAGAAGACTGGGAAGATAATAGAAAGGATATGAACCTGAACTAGATTAGGCAGTTTGGTACATAAATCCATCCCCTGTGGTCACCAGCTATGCTCTCTGAGAAAGCCGCTAGGCAGCCCTGATTCTCAAAACCTGATAGGCACAATAGAAAAGGTCCTGGCTGCTTCTTGGGTAATAGTGAGGAGAATGAAATTAGATAACACTTGCAAAAATACTTGTCAGATTTATGCATTGTAGAAGCATATTTTTCTTTGTCCTCTGTGTCTTGTCCCTACCCTGTTGGGGAACTTTGTAATCTATTCTCTGGTACAGTAGAGATCTATACACTGCTGTCACCTTATCTTACATTGGAGGTCACCTGGGAGGTAACAGGTTCCATACCATGGCTACTGTTGTCTTTTTTTATTTGGAAGACTATGCTTTTCCCTCATGAAAAACAGACCAGAAACACCCAGGTTTCCACTGATTTCTCTAATTAAAAATAATCAAATTATTGCAGTTTCTACAAAAATTTGAATTTTATCAAATGCCTTCTTAGTATATATAGCTCATGTGCTTTCATTCTTTGGTTTATTGGGGTGGGAAATTACATGCATGGATTTCCTGGTGTTGAATTGGTCTTGTGTGTATGGAGTGTTATTTTCATTAGCCATTTGGTTTTCTTTGCGGATATTCACTGTTGCATCTGTGTTTACAGATGAGATTGACGTGAAGCTTGTGATGCAATCTTTACCAGATGCAGACCCTCATCTGTGGGCTTGTGAAAAGGAACCGGGAAGGCTCTCACCTCTGATCTCTGGGCAGCTTAACTAGCTTTGAGATTATTTGGTATTGCNTATGAATTACTGTTTGCTTTTTTTGTTTGTTTGCTGGTTTTGATACTTTTTTTCTCTCTCTTCTAGGAAATTGTTCTGTCTTAATGTTTGCTTACTGGAATCAGTTTGATGATTTGTATTCTCTTGAAATTATTTACTCAGATTTGAAAATTTATTCCACCAGATTACCACATTGGTGTTTTCTATTGAATTTGTTGGTATTCAGTTTTAGTGGTATTTTGATAATTGCCACTTTTTTTACTTCATGCATTCATATTTTTTCCTAGATTGGGTAAACTAGTTGGTTTGTTTTGTAGAATTTTTGAAAAACCATCTTTTTTTTACTTATTCATTAGCCCTGTAATTAGCTTATGAAAATATTGCTGACTTTTACATATTTTTGTACAACTAATTATTTTNAATGCTTTTATTCTGTTTTATTAATTTGTTTTAAAAGTATATAATTATATGCGAACAATAGCATTTGTGTACTTACTATTCTTAGTAGCTGTATCTATTATTTTGTTGATTTTTCATGCTAGTTGGAACTTTTACAAGATTAAACAAAAAAACTAAATGAAACCACCAATACCCATATCTTACTGATTTTAAAGGACTTGCTTCAGTTTTAACTAGTTCACAGGATTCTTAATTTGGGANTTAGACATGTTCTCTTTTAAAAAGTAAGTTTTCTTTTAGTTAGAGGTGGATTTAAATTTTATTAAATGCTTTTCAACAGTGTTCTTGGTGTTCATATTTTCTCCTTTGACTTACTACTANAGTGAATGTTATTAATGGATTTTTATAACATTGAAATATTTATTAATTCTTGGAATGAGTCAATTTGTTTAATGTACTGCTGTATTCCGATTGTTACCATTTTGCTGAAAGTTTTTATAGTAATATATCAAAACAGGTTTGTCTATTCTATAATTTTTACTTTTGTATTTTAGTATCAAAATTTTAATTCTTAGTGGATTTTTGTTAGATTTATCAGAAGACTATATCACAATTAGAGTTCCAAATGGTTTCTTTATGTAGACATCTAATGCTTACTTTGTTTCTATTTTTTATCACTGTTTTTTTTTAAACCACAGTGAATATTCTTGCTAACTTATCCTGTTTCTTAGGTTTCAGATCATTTAACATTTACTAATAGAATCTCTATGACACCTTGAATACAGGAAATCCTCCTATTATATTTCTGCACAGTGTCTTTTAATGCCTAGAGCTTACATTTTGTGTCTATTTGAATGATGTTTGTCATGTCTGTGATACATGGTAAGCACNATAAAGCCAGGGATCACGTCTAACATTGCTCACTACTAAATCAAGGATTTGTAGAACACTAACTAGTATTTCTCCAAATTCTATCTCACTGATAAAGGGAACAGCCTCATTACATAGAGAAGCTTTTTGTCTTGTTGAATGCTTGTGCATGCTGAGATACCAAATTCACTAGTCAGAACTGGGGCTGGGTTGAATTCATATTTCAGAAAGAAAAATATGTTGGAAGTGGAAATGGTAGAGGAAGGGGAAATGGGCATGAGTTAGAGAGGCTGAAATCTCCAATTGGGAAATGGAGACAGAGGCCCTTGAACACAAGATGGGAGGTACATGCACTGCTTTAGAGAAATGGTTTTGCATGTGAAATGCTTTGTAATGGGAGTGATCTCCANGACTCCAAGGTCTTCAGCAAAGAATTCTACTCTCATCAATGCTTATTCTTGAAGAGATTCTTACGGAAACACATTTGTGGGGCTAAAACACGGTTATTCAGCAAACACAAAGCTATTCATTGTTGTCTGCTCTTACTGTCAATCTTTTCGTGGAATGCAGGCTTCCAGTTTTCTGCTGCTGATGTGACTATGGAGAGGTTAAGAGTACAGGTCCTTGCATGACCAAGAAGTTACTGTATTTCCCACATTCAGTATTATTTTCAGTAGAATGCAGAAAAGAATACTACTTTTCTCATAAGGTTGTTGTGAGAAACATTTCTGTGTGTGTGTCAGGGAAGGGGGCGGCATATGCATGGTCAGTCTTCTTTAGCTGAGTCCCCTGAGCATGAAGTATGCACTTGGAGACTCCACCAACCTCAGATTCAAAAATAATACTTTTTGCAACTATTTCCTGGTCATTACAACAATTTACAGAGTGCTAATATTGTATGCATTGTATGAAGTAATCTGCAAGAGATTTAAAGTCTATGAGAGGCCTGGCATGGGTTCTAGGCAAACATTGCATTGTTTTATATATTGTGAATCCATGTCTTTCAGTATCCACAGTGGGCATCTTAGAATCACCTCATCATGTGTGTTGAAGGAAGATGACATGTATGTGTATGTAATCTGTTACTATAATTTGGTGTGAATTCTCTCTCTCTCTCTCTCTTTTTTTTTAAAGAATAGAGATATCGAAAAGCATGTAATGGGACTCAGAGGGATATTCACAAGACTAATCCGTTCCATGTGTAGATGCCTGTGAAGAAACCCTTTATGATCCTTACACATTTACACACATTAGCCAAGTAAAGAGGAGGCAGAAGGCTTTGTTAGGACCCATGGTCCCTATGAGGTCATTTTCCTTTGTCTAATATCAGTTACAAAAGCTGGAGAGACTGTATTTGACCTTACCATGTTATGTTTTGAGCNTGATCTGAGCTGAAATACATGGTCAAGTCTTGCTCACTGTGAGAATAAAATACATACCCTTAGTTCTATTACTATTCATCTTCTTAGCCCACATATTTGCTTTGTAGTGGGAATCTGGCCCAGCAAGAATGCAGGAAAAGGGTTTTCCAGTCCTTCAGCTGAGTGCCTCTTCTCCTTAGTCCTTGCTGGGAGGCGCCAAGGAGGGACATTTGCTTTGTGTTTTCAAACTGATCGGATGCTCTGGTGTGAGGCCCTAGATCAGAAAGAAAAATTGCTATTTTGATTTCTACCCTGTTCCTTCCATGCTGTTGCTTTCTCAGTCCCTTTTGAATTTCCCTAGCTCTCCCGTGGCATAAAATGAGTCAGAATGGCAAATGAAACATGCAGAAGACATAAATTCCAGGCATAAAAGATATATCAAATATACATCTATCAATTGGCTTTATGCTATCTGAGTTGCCCCCAGGGTGTCAGTGGATCAGGTGAATGGATTTCTGCCACTGTGGGTAATTCCATAAGGTAATAGGGCGGGCCCTAATGTAGTAGAGAGCCAATATTCTCCCAGTTATATATCATGCTTTAAAAGGGGGATTTGTATATTTTGATTTTGTGAGTCAATGAAGTTGAGTCCCTAAGGCACGCTTGGAGCTCAGCTGCTCTGAGACCGTGCAGACACACTGGCTCAAGGCCAGGAGTAGAGCCTGAAAAAAAAAATGTATCTACCTAGACTCTGGAGACCAGGCCCAAGAGGATCAGTCCTGTGGCCCCAGAGAAAGCTCAGGGTAGAGAAAATTACCATATAAATATTATACGTTCCTTTCCATTTAATTGGCCAAGTTAACTATTATACCGAAGGGCAAATTTGTCTAACCAAATGGAGGGGGGAAACCAAGCTGTTTGATTGACTGGTAAAATGCAACCAGAGTAGTTTAGTCAATTACTTCTGCTGACTGTGATGATGTAGCTTGGTGAGGCTGGAGTCAGAGAAGAAAGGGGGAGAAAAGAGATCCAGGAGGAACAACTAATACTCACGGAGCAGACAGTTTATTTCCCAGGCATTTGTCTGAGTGTTTTTCTGTCACCAGCTCACGTTGTCCTTTCCACCCCCATCAGCTAGAATCCACAANTACTCCGTTTTATGGTTGAAAAAATTATGGCATTGAGAGGTTGAACAACTTGCCTAAGANCCATCCAATTAATGNTAAGGAAGGGATTTGAACCCCTTCTTAACTACCACATCATGGCACCCTCAAGGAGCAAACGTTCTGTCCAATTTGGGGTGTCATTTTCTAGGCTCCAGGGAGTCTGATAATGTAAATTCAGGCAAGTTTGATGAGAAACGAGAGTGTCACAAATTTGTGTCAAAAGCAAGATAGAACTCCTAGATATAACAGCATGGCATGGCTTCTACAGCTTGGCAAAATCTGTACGCGGTACAGAGAGACATGCTTTGACCTTCCTTTAGATAAAATTTTGTTAGCAAAATCCATATTGGGACGGGAGCCCAAGTGCAGTTGCTAGATGTCTGATGAGCTGGNTTAGATTTAAGAGATTTCAAGAGTCCAAAAATAGGGACCACAGAAGGATACTGACTTTGATTTGATTGAGGCAGAGCTGTGCTAAGCAGGCCTTATCTCTGGGAGCCTGGGGTCAAGCACATAGCATGTATGCAATAATAAGAAGGATTCAGTAAATGTGTTTCTAATATCCAACTCACTCTTCTTACCAGGACTAAGTTTTATTTTGTTACTGCTACTCCATGCCAACATTTATTTTAGGGTCAGCTAATCTTAATCCCAGATCCCAGGGAGTGGTAGGTCTGATTGGGCAAGATATTTTAATGCCACTAACTGTAATTGGTTCAACAATGGCCATGTGACCTGAGAGTGGCCAATNGGAGTTGAGAGGAAGTGGGGGCAGGGAGGAGAACAGTTAGCACTTCAGGAGAAATTTTTCTTAGATTTGTTAAGTAAATCCCAGGAAGAGAGTATCCCTTTCTTCCCCTGGAACTTGTTCCCATGTGACATTATATATCACAGGGCTTCGAGCTGTAAATTTCTCAAGCCCCAATTAACATCAGCTTTGCAGGAGAAGGGTTTATTGATCACAACAAATAGTTCAGAGGTAGGTCAGTTCCGGGGTTGCTTAATTTCTTTCATGCAATTACTCTGTATATTCCTAGCTNCCATCATGGGGACCAGATGCCTATAGCAGCACCATGACACGTCTCCTCACTTACCTAGTGGCAGAGAAAGAAGGGCAATGTCCTGTCTTGGAATCCTTTATATGAGTAGAGAAAACACTTTAGGAAGTGTCAGAACTGACTTCCTCTTAAATTGTCAATATTTTGTGGCCTGCGCATTCTTTAACCAGCCGTGGGTAGATCAACATATGTACTTGGCCAGGTTATTAATCATCTATGATTNGGAGGAGCTAGGGAAGTACACTGATACATGAACAGAACTGATCTTGTGTTAAGACATAAGAAGAAAGACAATGTGAGGGTTGGGTAGAAAAACCAAAGCCTCTATCCATTGTTGTCAACAGCTGGTGCAGTGAATGAAGTCAGGATTAAAGATGGCAAAATGAGTTTGAAAGCCACTTGAGTGTTCTTCTTGTTTGATTTTGGAAGGTAANAGCTTAAAAAGTTGAAGATAAATCAGCTTTTGATACACTGAGTGATAGTTTAACTATAGGATTCATTTCCTCATGTTTGCAGAAGGAGCTCTTGGACNCACCAGGCTGTCTCCCCAGCCTTTCATTTCTCTCTTTTGAGAACAACTGAGCCAAGAAAGCCACACNTGCTGACCATTGANTATTTCCATCACTTTCTAGATGCCTACATACCATAGACCCTTAGGATTGCAAGGGCCCCTAAAGGCCATGGGGTCTAACCTCTCATTTGAACCCTTGTGACCTACGTTGGCAGTTGTGGCAAGAGATGCTTTGTGAAATTTGGTTAGGTGCTGGGAGTGTATATGAGAGTATTTACAACTCTCCTACCACACAAAGAGAGGAGAACCAGCTTCACACTTGAATAACTTATTTAAATTATCACACACACATATGAAAGAGCACTGATCTTGCAACTGTATTGGTTTTCAACAGAACATACCTTGATGAAATTTCATGAAATATGCCTGAGTGGCCAGAGGGCAAACAAAACCTTTTCAGGACCCAGAAACTCCTACATGCTCTCACCAGATATCAGTGTACAAAGCAATCCACATGCCTAGTTCTTATATTTTATTTACCTGCCTCCCCGGTGTGTATGTGTTTGTGTGTGTACGTGCATGCACGAGCCAATGCACTCTTGTCTGTGTGTGCCACAGTGCACATGTGGTCACAGGACAGTTTCAGGAGTTGATTTTCTCCTTCTACCATGTGGGTCCCAAAGACAGAACTCATGTCACCAGGCCTGGCAGGAAGTGCCTTTACCTGTTACATCATCTTACTGGTCCCATTNTTCCCACCATCGATGCTATGATTTTGCCTCTGTTTGCACGTCACCTAAGGAGAATCACTCAGCATATACTCCTTTGTGCCTGGCTTTATTCTGTCCATGTAATGCTGGTGAGATTTAGAGATGTTGTTGGGTGGCTTGTTCATATTCATTGCTGCATAATTTTATGATGTTTGAACATCCCATATTTTGTTTTGGTGATGAGCAACCTCTTTGCTTTCAGTTTGGTCCATTCATCACAATGTCTCTATGAATATTCCTGAGCATGTGTTTGGTGTACAATTATATTTTCACCTTTGGGGGAGATATCCAGGCAGCACTTGAATTGTTGTGATAGNGATTTGGATGTCTTAGCTTTANTATCTGCTGACAAGTAAGTTCCCAAAGTGTGTATCTGATATACAAGGATTCTCCTTTTCTTTTGAAAGAACAATAGCCATTGGGAATGATTGGAAGGCTTTTTGTAAGAGCTGTTGCATTAGGGTTTCTGGAGTCAGAAGCAGCTTGTTAATAAATCCATTCATTCAGCATATCCGAATTGAGCACATACTATCTCTGACAGGATACCACAAGTGTTAAGTCTTCCTGGACCAAATGAAGTCATGAAGAGAGAAAATTGAAATCTACAATTACATCAATAACCCAATATTTATAAACTGATAAGTGCTACAATGGAAATGTACAGAATGCCATAGAAAGACAGACTCGTTGGCCTCCTAAGGAGAAAATATTTTTTAAAAAGGATCTTTCTCTAACTGAAATAGNCTTAATTGTATGCTGTCAGGTTGGGACCTAATTAATCACTGAGTGTGGTGTGGTATTGATGAATTGCCTGGGTGCTCTTTTACTGGTATAAATCTTTGATTTAGTGATTGCTACTCTCTGATTCATACCTTACTACCCCCATGATCAATATGTATGATGGATGGCTGGTTTTCNTGAACCACCCACGTGGAAATGCAGCTTTACACACACAGCATGCGTGCATATGAGTTAGTGCCCTAGACGGATTCCTACAACAAGGCAGAGGGTGAGGTAATATATGTCTGAGGAGGAGGGAGAGATGGGAGATGAAGTTGGGAGGGCATCTCAAGAAAATGAAGCACAGAACCAGAAGATCCTTCCTCTATTTTGGGTCTTTTTCTACCTCCTTTCACCTTACGTCTTTCAGCTCAAGGATCCGACATTGTTTGGGGGAGGCTAACANTCTCAGCCGCAGGAGAAGTGCATTGCAGCATCAACACGAGATGTAATTTACTAGTTAAAAATGTCTTTGCTTTCTGAAAGAGTTCCTATTGCTGAGTGTTGATAAGGGTGGGGTGAGTTGTGGTTTTCAAAAGTGGGGGATTTGTCTAGCTGNTGTTGACTGGTTCAGTCACTAAATTCAGGACTGTTTACTGAACACTGATCATACTACAAGCCCTAAGCTAGGCACTGGAAATACACTGGTAAGAAAGACAAGTATTATTCTGACCCACAAGGAACATTTTTCTCTAGAAGAAGATGGGGGCTGCTGGTCTTCCTTTGGCTTCTTAGTGGGTATGTAATACCACGTGTCTCTTTGGTCTTGTTGAGACTTGTTGGTTCTACCGTGCCCTNCCTTCCCTCCCTCCATCCCACACCCATCTTTCTTCTCATGTCATATATGAGTACATTTTGTCGGTTTACTTATCTGCCAGACCTCAAACTGATGAGGGAAATCCAGATATGTCCCTCCTGACTGTAGAAGAAGGAGGCCAATTCTGGTGACAGGCCAGATTCTTTGTTGTCCTCTGAGTGTAATACTAGTGGGATATTGTGATACTGCTCTACAAATGTGGGGTGTTTGAAATTTCCAACAGCTTTTGTCTGGAAGACATAATCAAAGGCTTCTCATTGTATCTTTGTTTTTCTTAGTAAGAAGTAGGGAAAGACCTAAAGGTGTTTTGATTGGGATTATAGTGAAGCAAATTATTCAGAGTGNTGAAAAGCTTCTCTTTAGAATTATGGCAAAAATGAGTCAATACAAAATGATCATGTAGATTTGTACCACTGTGAAAATAAATTTACCTCCTATTATTGAATGAAATAAAAGGTCAAGGAATGGTGTGCTGACTTAGGATTTCTGGCATCCAGTGAATATTTGTTCAAAATTTAGAGCTGTGCTTTTACAGGTCTCTATCAGCAAAAGCAAGCATACACACAATGGTCCTTAAAAAGAAAAGACTGGAGAGATTGCTTAGTGGATAGAAATGCTTGCTATGTAAGTCTGTGACCCGCATCTAATCCCGGAACCTACATAAAAGTGGAAAGAGAGACGTGACCCCACAGAGTTGTCCTTTGACCTTTGTACAAGTCCAACCTCCCTCTCTCTCTGTCTCTGTCTCTCTCTCTCTCTCACACACACTCAATAATAATTAAAATAAAATAAAAAACAAAATGATGAAGTATTTATAGGTTAGCTGTGGCGGCACATGCCTATAATCCTAGCACTTAGAAGATGGGGTTGGAGAGTTTGAGGCTATCCTGGGCTACATAACTAGTTCCAAGCCAGCCTGAGCTATGTGGTGAGACTCTGTTTCTGAAACCAAAAGAAAAGGAGAGAAGGAAAGAAGTAAGAATGAAAGAAAGGAAAGGAAGGAAAATGNAGTATTTANCACTGGGAATGTAGCTCAGTAGTAGAGCACTTGCCTAGCACTGTGAGTAAAAACCAAAGANAAAATATACTTCAAAGTGACATATTTTCCACATAATTTGTTATTTTTATTTAAGACCTTATTTACTGGCACATCCCTACCCAATACAAATTATTTCCATTTTTATTTTACTTTTATTAATTTTCAGGGTCTTTGTTTGTTTGTTTGTAGTCTGGGCTGACTGGGTACTCACTATGTAGCTCAGGCTGACTTTGAACTCTTGATTCTCCTGTCTCAGTGTCCCACATACTGATATCCCAGGAGTGTAGTACCAGGGTTTCTTGTTTTAAGCAAGATTGTTCTGAGTAGGAACACTTCTTCTCTGTTTCAAGGGAGGCCGGAAAGTTCTCTTTCCTGGGATTTTCTCTTCCTTAGTAGGTGAGAGAATTGAAAGCAGCACACTCTGGGTAGACAGCAAGTCTACACAGCCCGGAGGGCTGATTCAGCGGAGGCTCCCCTGGAGAAATCTGAGTGATTCTGTTCTCTCCTCCTGGGAAGGGGTTTGGTTTTTCCCTCTTTTGAAATGAGGGGATGCTGGTTATTACCACTGTGGCTTCCCCTGATTTCTCTTCCCCATCTCACCCAGGCAGATTTTTTGTTTCATTTGGCACCCAGTGGAGCTCTGTTGAACCAAGGGGCCTCTCTCTTCACCACTCTGATCCAATTAATTGATAAAAAATTAATAATTTAATTTTAGGAATGGGAATTACACACCATTCTCTGAGGCTCCTCTGTGAGGTGTCTCAGAGTTGCCCGTGCACACAAGCAGCTGAAGCAAGAGCCGGAACNTTTCTCCCCGTTGATGAGCATCTTTGATTGGAGGACAAGATTGNATGGGTCTCTCTAGAAACTAGGAGCTGAGAGGAAATTGGTAGTTTAAAAAAAATCACATCCATTCTCTCTGTGCTTGTGGCTAGACTTGGGAATTTGTCAACCTACTTACTTATTTTAACCCCAGACTACATACATGTGATAAGACTCCGTTGATTTTGGATTCATTTTAAAACATGAGCTTGGAATNCAGGCAGCTTTCACTGGTTGAGGAATGTTTGTCTTNCACATTTTCACCTATGGAACTGAAGTAATCAGACAGCCTACCATCTAGGGTTACTGTGACCATCAGTAAGCTCACCCCTCTTAGGCCAAGGTCTGACGTCCTGTGGGGGCTGAGAAAGCATTGGAGTGAAATACTGGTGACTGTTGTTTGTGACTAAGAGACTGTGAATGAATTAAAGCTGACTGGAGTGGGGTGGGGGTGGAGGGTGGGGGTGGGGCAGTTATATTTCTTCATGAGGTCTATCAGTTTAAGAAGGAAGATTTTCTATAAAATTTGCTCATTAAAAGCAACANTGTAACATTATGATGTGAGCCCTGTATCTCAGAAAGTCTGTCGACATACAGAAATCACGTATTATCAAGTTGCCTTATCTCAATCACAATTTGAATGACAAATTTTAATATTATTTTATTATGTTCTCAGAATCAGTCTTACTTAGATCAAAGTGGTCTTTACCCATGTCACACAAATCAAGGTGTTTCAATATACCTTGGAATTGACAGTTGAGCTTATCCTAAAATGATACAGTGATTTGAATTAGACTCGGGCTTTTTTCATGTAAGTTCATGAAGAGATGCAAAGTTATTTGTATCTTATAGCTCCTTTAGTATATAGCAAACTCATAGTAATTGCTTGCTCCTTAGCTTTCACACACCATTTGTAGCCCGATTTTTAGTGTAGAGGAGATATCTAATACATATGGAATGAATGATGATAGACATGTATTTGAGAAAACAGGTTTGTTTTTTTTTCTTGGAGGGGGGAGATAAGAGGAAAGATGGTATAATTAAACACCAGTATTTCATGTCAGTTCTCTTTGTCCTCCCCAAAGGTGATAAAAATCATTGTGTTCATTCTGTGTTTGATATTTCTCTACCAAAGTGTACCTAATAGGGTAGATGCAAGTACTTACTGAACTGGACTGGAGTAAGTAGAGGGAGAGAGAGAAAGCCCACTAGACTGCTCTTGATCCTTGCCTGCAAAAGGAAGTGCTGCTCCAAGTTCAGCTCCTCCGTCAANGTCTGTGGGCTTCCTGTGCATTCNGTGCANGCGAACGGAAGTTGATCAACACGGGAAGTAAGCCGTGTCAAGAGGAGAGCTGCACACTCCTAGCTTCTTGCCCAAAATTCATGTGTTTTATTTAAGAAGGTCACTTTTCAATGTACAATTTGAGTTTTGTTGCTGCACCCCCCTCCGCCCCCCTCTGCCTCTAGGCCCTGCTTCCTCAGCCGTGGAAGGAGCCCAGAGTGCAATTATTCAGGTGACAATATTTACCAAGCGTGTTGTGAAATAGCGATGGAGGAGAGCTTAGGGAAAATAAGTGTGTTCCTTCTAAGCTTCGATTTTCCTGACTGGCATACAGAGTGAAGCTGTGAGCTCGGTCTCATTTAGAGTCTCAAGACACAGATTCCAAGTTTTCCATACTTCCTCCTTCCCAAAATGTTTACTTGTCTGAACCTCACAGGCTGTATGCCAGGAAGAGTGAATCTGGGCAGCTGGGAGGAGAAGGGCCTGCCGGTGGAGGGATGGGAGTGTGTTTGTTGAGAGCCTGTGAAAAATGGTGGATCCTCAATGGGTCAGGGAAGAAGGCTCTCTCTCCTCAAATTTCCTAACACGAGCCACACTCACTGTAGAGAGAGGCTACTTCATTCATAAAAAGGAGCCCAAAATAGCCAAACGATGAATGAGAAGCAATTCAGGATGTTTTTACCTCTCTACTTCACGAGAAGAGATAGTGTGAAGCAGTGTGATTGGGAAGCAGCCTCTGAAATGGATAGGAAGAGCCGAGTGTACCCAGACACTGGCTGGGACACAGTTTCCCAGCCAACNGAGCTTTCTTGACAGCTGCAAAAGCAATGGCTACATAAACTTTCTCAAGGAGGGGAGAAACAGAATGCGAGAGACGCTCTTGCAGTAAGAAAAACATAATAAATCCAAGAGCTACACACAGCCTGGGGGTTTTATGGCCATAGCCGGGCATGAAGGAATGACTAGACTTAACTAAAGCTGTTAATTACCTGGGTGGGATCAAAAGCCCACGTAAGGGAATATATTTATGATNCACCTTACATGATGTACTTCAACTCCTTACCTTTTTTTTTTATTAATTGGTTTGATTAAATAGATTTAAAGAGCCCAGGCAAAGCCTTTTAAATCATATTCCATATTGATCTAATGAAATAGTCAATAAATTTACCAACATAGCCCCTTTCCTTTATATGGTCTAGAGGAAAATGCTTTGGTGAATGGTTATAACTCAACTCCAAACCTCACCGCTATCCCACAGTGACTCATAGAGATCCGAGGGATGCTGGGAAAATCTTTTAGGCCATTTGTGGGAGTGCTTGAATAAGTGGCTTAACACCTATTTGCAGGCTACTCACCACCTTCCATCCAGCCCCACCTCCATCCCTGCGTTACTTCATGGTATACTTCCTTTGAGCCAGATGCTGCTNGGTATCTTACACATTCTGGGCATCTTTGCTTACCTAACGCCTGTCACCATCCGTTATTACCCCTACTCTTATTTGCATCACTCTAGTCATATTTCAGAGGCTCTGGCTTTTATGTATTTGCCCATTTAGTTATGTAAATATTGACAAAATGAGGCTCATAAACACAATCAGATGTGCTCAGGTAAATAATTCTGCAGTGGGGCTTCTTTAGTCTCTCAATAAATCTGGACTCAATCATGGACAACTTTCCTAAAATAGCTTTTATTGTGTCCCTTGTTTGACCTTCTTGAGCAACGAAGGAACCTGAGATGAGAGGGCATGTGGAGGAGGGGTATTTTATGGGAGATTCGGAGACCCTGACATTTCCTTACATTCTTCCCCAGTGTTAAACAAGCAGGACGCCATTGCAGGCAGGCCTTAGCACTTATGTAAGCTGTCTCCATCCTCCGAGTCCTAACATAGTGAAGTGTAACCTAAATCAGTACTTAAACCTAATTTGGGGGCAT
>LZPO01007965.1:626420-641499 GCA_001675575.1 Neotoma lepida
TCTCCCCTTTCTTTGCCTTACCTTCCTTTGTTTTATTTCCTGTCTTTGGACTTCTGTGAACTGAAGTCTATNGCTCCTGCCCCAGTTACAATTGCTCTCACGTCTGATTTTATTATTTTGGACATACCGCCCATTTCTTACCCAGCACATCANTTAATCAAACTTGAATAGTCTTGAAGGGAACCTTCATGTAGCTAGAACTAGGAAGCTNTTGAAGGTCTTCCAGCTTTCAGCACCATTTCCCCCAGATATAAACCAGCTCATTTGAGGACATCTACTCCATTTGCCATATGAGGGGTCTATTTCCACGCCCAAGAGGGATGTGGTCCTTAATTGCATCCCTATGTAGGATGAAGGAAAGAGAAGGTGATCTTCAGAATAACTTCGCTGAAGGTAGTCTTATGCTAGGAATCTGAAGCTTAGAAACAACATGGAAGCTGCACATAGATCAAATGTGGGCTTGGATTCTGATGCTGCCAATTGATATCCTGTCCAAAGTCACAAAGACAATAAGTTAAGCACTGTGTCATCTGGAACTGTTGATGCTCCATGCAAGTCCTTGAAAAAAGATATTGTCAAGAATTTTTGACCCACTGAGCAGACAGTTACTGAATTGGAGATTTTATTACTTGTTTTTTTAAGGTAACATTGGTGATTTTTATCTGATGCTGTGGAAGCATGGGTAATTGGGCTCAGAAGAATCCTCTCAGTGTGGAGTATGAACTCAGTGTCAGCCTTTGTTAAGAGGAGAAACAGATAATTCCATGATTTGGGTTGGTGCATTTGTTCTTTCCTTTTCTCCCTGGGCTGACAAACTTCCATGTTGAGTGGTTTTCTGATGTAAATGCAACCCCTAGCAGGGGCTGGCAGGTCCTGTCTGGCCTGGTGCCCTTCATCAACTCCCTGCTGTACCATNCACTCTGCTCACCGGCTCTGTTCACCTTAGCCTGCTTCCCTCTGTCAGTACCGCAGTCTCATCCCCAGTATGTGATTTGTCCGTGCTGGTTGCTCTGACTCTTCCCATGGTGTGGTACCTGACTAGGGGTTGCTTGCTCTCCTGGAGACATGTGCAGTATTTAGAGATGTTTTTGATGGCCATGACTGGAGGTGATTTTGTCACAGACAGTGAATGGGCAGAGGCTGGATGTACTGCAGAATAACCCACAAGTGGAGTAATCTGTACCAGAACATGATTCAATAAATGCTATTGATGCTAAGAAGCCCTGTTCCAGTTAGCCCAAATGCGNATGCTCCCTTGAAACTCATCTCTCCANCTCCTCAGGAGCAGTNCTGCTCCCCTCTGACTCCTTTTCTCTCCNATGTGGCTTTAAGCCTGGCCCCGAATTTTATTTATGTCCTTTAAAACTCATTTCTTATTCGCCTTCCTTCTCTAGNGTATGAGCTGTCCTCAGTGAGTGATCCTGTCTAGTTTCTTTTGTTTTTTTCTCATTCTTCTGCAAGCTAAGACCCATGTTCAGCACATAGCAGATACTTCCACACATTGCTTCATAGAAAGGAAGAAAGCAATGAAGGTAGGGAAGAAGGAAGGAAGAAAAGAAAAGGAGAGGAATAGAGGATTAATGTCTGGCTAAGATACTGAAAGACTGAGAAAGCTTATAGGCAGGAAAAAAATGTTCCAGTGTACCAAAGATTCACACCAGAAAGGTAGGATGACAAACACTGTTTTACCATCCCATGCAGCTGGCAGTAAGAACATCTTTTTTTTTTTGGTGATAATCTCTGATGAATCATGGATGCAGGCACTCTGCATGGCTGCCAGGATGGGACAGTGTTCAGAAGCCCACGGCAGGAGTTTGGGGTTCTGTCAGCTTGTTAGTAGTGCAGGTGGACTGTAGCAGACTATCAGAGCTTGCTCTCTGTCGGAGTGTGGATGTTTGTCATCAGGACCCAGTGAGATGCTTCTCTGTGCACTCCGAGGTCCACAGGGCTATCCTCCACTCACATCCTCAGCTCTGGCCGTTCTTACTGTTCACTGCTGGTTTTACACTGCCTGTGGTAACTGTTTTCTGATGATTACACGCTGAGGCTCCTCTTTGCCTTGTGCCAGCATTTATGACTAGTTCAGTCATAGAGTAAGAGAAGATCAAGTTAAAAACGTTGCTTGGACCACCTGTTGTGAAATAAAATGANTTCAATGAAGGATGGGTAATGGGGGGTGCATGCTTTTAATTCCAGAGCTCAGGAGGCAGAGGCAGGTGGATCTCTGTGAGTTCTAGATGAGTTCAGTCTACATCATGAATTCCAGGCTAGACAGGGCTACATAGTGAGACTGTCTCAAAAAAAAAATTACTTCTGAGATACAGTTATTGTAGACACTGGAATGAAGATACTGGAATTCAGATTTNATTATAGATAAGAGGACAGCAATGACCTTACAATCATGACGTATTTGCATTATTTTTTCCCCGCAGGTGGGTGAGAGTGGCACTACAAGACATATTTCTCTCCCCTAGAAAATACATGTTTCATACAAAAATTGACTTCATCCACTTCAACTCTGGTTTCCTACTGAGCCTTTAAACTCTGGAACTTTCATCATTCTCCCAACCCCCACTCCCAGCCTCCGTCTCTAGCCCCTAATTACATGAGCTTAACTTCTCCTGACCTACAGAGAGTCAAGAAAAATTGGCATATAAAGCCCCGTTGTATTTTGGTCTGACCTATGGGTCCTTTAAATGAAGCCTGAACACAGTGCGGGGGGTGGGGTTGAGCTGCTAACGCCTGGACACCCATAAGAAGCATAAATCTCTCGGAACCCAAAGGGGCCTTGAGTGTGGTGATTTTCAAGCCTCTTGGATTTGTGACACCTCATGGTTTGATTTGCTAACACCTCCTTCCTCTCTTTTAAAGTTACAGGTGTGTTGTGTGTTTATCCAAACAGTCAAGTCAGTCCTTATTTATACCTTTCCTTAACATGATTTTGAGGGTGGGAAAAAAGTGAGGGACTTTCTTTCTAGATTTTTTAATACCTGTATAAGCTGTATTCTTTGCAGTTAACTAAGTTTCAGCTCTCCCTATACATCTCTGGCCTTATTACAGTGACAGCGACTCTAGCTAATTCACCAGTGCCATCTTTGAACTGTTATTTCAAATCTTGTGGGACACGTCACCAGATCCTGTCCTGTGTTACTCTTAATTTTTCTTTATATTGTGAGACACATCAATCACTCTCAGATTTGACCCAGGCCTAAACCAAGAATAAATAATACAAAATTATTTCAGATAGCCTATGGTAGGGTAGAGACAATCTGGGTTTGGAATTCAGTATTTATGGGGTAACTTCATGACCAGAGAAGCAGATCTGGCCAATGATGGCCTAAGANACTCTAGAAATTTTATGGAAAGAGCAGTAATAACCACACTGTTGGGTACCACAGTTGTCAGTTCTCTGTATCTGGAGGGATGTAACATCTTGAAAAACAGAACTGGAAAGCATCAAGCAGTGCCCTTTAGGACATTGTGGTGTGCCCAGAAACTCTCAGCTTATTATTCCTGGCACATNTTTCTACTCTTTGATGATGGCAAGGATGAGTGTGATCATCCCGGCAGTCCTAGTTTCTGTCTGGCTACCACCAGTGCTCATGGACCTCCATCCCTCCTCTCTAGTGCTCCATTCCTCACAAGAAGACTAGGAGAGGACATTGTCCCTACCAACAGCCCATCCCTTAGATGGAGTCTCCAAACAGTGGAAACTTTTACTTTTTCATTCATATCTCTCAGTGTTACAATTTTGTATTCAGTTCATAGTTTGAATTCTCATTTCAAGGGTCCTGGGGCAAATCTCTTAATGAGGTTGAACTGAGATAGTGTTTAAGAAGTGTTTTATTATATAACATGCTTGGATCTCTCTTTGAGTCTGCAGTTGATCAATGGTCTAGAGTTTAGTCCCAGCATCCCTAATGCTTCATCCAGGATGAACTTGGGTGGCTCCCCCACTATTTAGAGGGTGGCCTCCCATTGGCTCTCATTTAATCCCTAGTTCTGTGGCTCTGGGTGCCTCCTTTTACTAGACAGCTCAGCTGATAACTCCCTACCCATAATACTTCTTAAGGGGAACTTCCTTATTCCTTGTATCACCCACCTGCTTTGGTTGGCCACAATTAGTTTGATTAGGGATATGTGCAAGATTGCCCATGACACTGTGTACTGTGCNAAATAAGTTGGGAAAGCAGGGAAAATCCAAGTGTCTCCTTGATGAGTGTGAACTGAAAAGTTGGTGAGCCCCAGGCATCTGGAAGCAGTGGAGGATGCTCCAAAGTTGGAGTGATGGCCATTCAGAGCTATGTACAAACAGGATTTAGGATGGAGATGAAACCCTTATTAAGGAGAAGAATTGCTGATGGACAGAGGAAGTGTTGTAGACCTACCCTGCAAAGAAAAACTAAAGTAACAGATGAAAGAGAACACAGACCCTGCCAGTGTGAAGTCTAGAGAGAGGATTCAGCTTCTAGCTGCAAATCTATCTCCTGCTTCTGCCCCATATTGAGAAGGTATCCATACAATAAATTCCCCTTTCTATGAGCCCTTAAGCAAGACTGTCCCTTGATACTAAAAAAATTCTGACCCTGTTACTCACCTAATGCCCACTAGCCATATGAACAGCACCCTGTCCCATGGGAACTCCTTAGTTTCTTACAAGGGTACAACTTCTAATGGCTGACTTTGAATCTTCCAAAAAGATGGGCCTACCAGGCAACTTGAAAACAAACAGAATCATTTTGCTTGAATGGCCAATGCTAATCTTTACTCATGGACAAGATCATGCTTCTGACGAAATAGTCCAAGCCTTAGCTATAATTCTCATCCATGTTGACCACTTCTCCATCAACCTAGGCCTAGCCTTGATGACTGTGTCAGAGGAATGGGGGCAGAAATCACAGATCCAAGAGTAGAACCTAAAGGGCATCTCAGGCTTCTGTATGTTCTCTCAAGGTCTGCCATTCCTGGGAGAAGAATATGCCTCAGGGAACCTGCTGGTCCTCCAAGGATAACAGCTGCGAAGTAGAGCAGCCCCAGCTGATACGTAGACCTGCAGCCCTAGGTCACCATTGTAACAGACCTGTAGATTTGTGAGCCCTAGCGAATGTTTATTGTGGCATGTGACTGAGATCTTCTTGTTAGATAACCATAGCTGGCTAATGTCTGGGTCCTGCAAATTTCTCCTTGTTTTGAACTTTCCCTCGGGCTGAATGTCCTTTGTGGCTCTTCCTCAGTGTCAGTGAGGAGCTCCCCTCACCTTGCCCTTGATGTTTGGATTGAGTTATTTTTAGCTCAATAGCTTCACATGTGTGTGTGTGTGTGTGTGTGTGTGTGTGTGTGTATGCATGCACGTGCACATTGTCTTTGAGTGATTGGCACACCTCTGACTTAATGCTAGTTCTGACCCATGGGCTCTCAGGTTTTTATTTTTAATTTATTCTTTTCTTATCTGTATCTTACACATAGACACAGGTGTCCATTGGTCATCTCCTCAATGTTTTTGAAGGCTCCTTCAAAACAATGTGTCCATATGACATTACCTATCACTTTCTTCTAGCTTTAACAAGGTATTTTTCCTTAGCCTTGCTCAGGTGTCTAGCCCTATCATTTACTTAGCTCTACAAGCCAGACATTAGATTTTACCTTCACTTTTTTTCGAAATTCTTGACTTTACTATGTACTTGGTAATCCATTGCACAGATTTCTGCTTCTAAATGGTTTTCTGAACTGACCACGATCCCGTGTCCAGTATTGATGACTATAGGTTAAGNTTTTGTCCTCCTTCATCCAGCAATCATTTTTAGAAGAATTTCTAGTACAGATATTGTGGGTCTCTTGTCATCTATCTATCCCCTTGTCTTCTGATGAGGCTTCCAGAATGATCTTTCTGGTAGGTCATATGTGAACATGGTGCATGTCTCCAATCCCTTCTCTCTATTTCCTTCAGGACAAAGTCCAAACATTTTACCTAGGCATATAAACGCTTCATAATCTCACCTCTTAGGCTTTTTTTGCTGTAATGAACCAAGCAGAGTGGTGCCCTCGACCATGAAGGGAGTAACAAACTGTGGATGCTGAGTCCTTGCATGAATCCAGGGATTTGACCTATCTGGGGTAGTAAGGGAATCACGAAAAGACAGACACATGGACTCATTGGGTGGACTGGGCTCTCTGATTGAAACGGAACCTAGAAGCTCATCCTGATTATTATATACAGCTGAGCAGAGAGGCAGGGCTATTGCACACAGCTGAATCAAGGAGGCAGTTTTAGCAACTCAGTAGGAGCAGTCTCTGTAGGGGAGAAATCTCCAGGTTGTGAACACGAGGATGGGGAGATAGCATGGAGAGGGTGGAAAGCTGTAGTGGACGTTTTCAGTGCACACTATCCCATTCACACTTGGAGCAGCAGGGAAGGCTTTGCCATTTATCAGAGCCTAGCCCAGGGACAGTTTTGTGCTTTCCATGTGTCTGAGGCACTGCAGTCTTTGACATGGTGGTGCCTATGTCAACAACACACATTCACTCGGGACTGATTCCCTCAGGACTTTCTCTGCTCCCCACATACGGAAAAGCACTTGGATAACAAACACTAAAAAACAGGTGCTATATTCATAGACTTGCCACCTAACCCATGATAGGGTAAAGGAAGAGAGAGAGGTTCCTGATGCCCAGTCCCAGTCAAGGCTGGAGAGCAACATTAAGGGGTCATGAAGTCTGAAGAGGGAAGCAGTGGCCAGGCAGAGCACTTGCATGGACTCAGATGTACAGACACCTTGTGCTTGAGGAATTAAGATATCATAGTAGTAGAGCATTTTANTAATGCACGTCCTGGGACTGGAGAGATGGTTCAGTGGTTAGCAGCACTGGATGCTTTTGCAGAAAACTCAGGTCCAGTTCCCAGCTCCCACGTGGCAGCTCACAACAATCCCTAACTTCAGTCTTTGGAGATCTGTTGTTTTTTTTTTTTCTGGCTTCCATTGGCACAGCATGTTTGTGGTGCACAGACATACATATAGGCAGAATAGCTANCCACATAATGAAATACATTTAAAAAGAATGGAGGCCTAATGGGGGAACTNTAGACCTTTTGAACCACGTGNAAAAGTCTGGTCTCTAGTAGATGAGATTAGATGCTCTATTGATGAGCAAGATTAAAATATTGATCAAGTCAAGTAAGTATAATTAGAATAATTTCTATTTTGGGGTTTCTTAAGACTCATTCACACCTTAGATTTAT
This sequence comes from Neotoma lepida, assembly GCA_001675575.1. Classification (NCBI taxonomy): domain Eukaryota; kingdom Metazoa; phylum Chordata; class Mammalia; order Rodentia; family Cricetidae; genus Neotoma; species Neotoma lepida. The sequence goes on from LZPO01007965.1 coordinate 633,658, forward strand.
AGTTTTTAAAATGATTGCAGTAAATGCCTCTGGAATGAGTTTTTATTGACTCTGAGTACACAGGTCAAGGGACCATCCGGGGGTCATTTTGACTCTACCCCTGCCTTCAGGAAGACTCTTCAGTAAATCTCCCCTGAACGATGGGTGTTTGTTGCCAAAAGTATTCAGCTGCAGAGAAGTAATCACCGCTTTTGTTGACAGATTTAGAGATGTTTTGCCAAACACTATCTTAAAATACTATGATTAGATGTAATTTTGCAAAAATGAGTCTATAATGGAGGTGATTCACTTGCTGTTATCAGCTGAGGAGTATCTTGTATTTACAGTTTATTTAATTTACATTTGATTAATTTGCACTGAGTGCAAGCAGTTACTCTATAATTATCTCTTTGTCTACAGCAGGATACATGCAAAATAATGTTTGGAAAATTGTGAAGTCAGAAGATGTTAGCATAGAAAATGCCCCCGAAATAATCTCTTACATCTGCTTGCTCAGTAAAGCACACCCTTTACGACTCCAGTTCTGAGGAGCTCTGCAGTTCTGTATCCCCCACACGCTTGAACACAAAACATCACTTAACTCTCATTTTCACAATTTAGGTTGTTGTAAACAGCAAGTTTTGTTTGTCTGGTTCTGCTAAATCCATCATCATTAGGTAAAGCTCTTCTTCTAAACACACTTTTCAGGAAATCGTACACACAGATATTCTACGAACTCCTCCCAGATAACAACTGTGCTCTCAGGCTGTGTGTGGCTCAGTTGGAAGGGTGCTTTCCTAGCTTGCATGAAGTCCTGGTTCGATTCCCCAGTGTCCCATAAACTGAGTGTGATGGACTGTGCTTGTAATCCCAGCGCTGAGGAAGTAGAAGCAAGGATATGAGGTCATTCTTGTCATTCTTGGATAAATAGCAAATCTGAGGATAGCCTGAGATACATAAGATCCTGTCTGGGAAGCAAAAAAAAAAAAGAACTATTGCATTCTCTTTAGTCATAGATCCCTTTAATCTTTCAGAATGTATGGCACACTTAGGAAATTGTGTTTGATGGCACCTCTAAANGCATTGGCCATAGATATTGTTAACCAGGAATCAATAAAATATAGCTCTTGGATCAAATCAAGCTTGTTGCCTATGTTTGTATAGTCTCTTAAGTTAGGAATGGTTTTAACCACTTTTAATAAAAGTGTTGGTTTTAACCATTTTTAAGCATTCAGAAGAAGAACAGTTGATGACATGTGAATATTATATGAAATTCAAATTTGGGAATCCATGAATAGTTTTATTGGGATACAACTACATCATTCACTTACATCCAAACTCTGAGTGCTTTTATCTTGCATGGGCACAGTGAGCTGTGCAGTGGCGACAGTCTGGTCTGCCATGCTTTGGATATTTATTATCTGACCCCTTAAAGAGAATGTTTGCTGATCCCTAGCCTGACGTAATTGTGGTAATCTCATTTCCCCCGTGAATGATTGGTTTGAGAAGGAGCATAAAACCCTAATCCTGGGAAATGGAGAATCAGAAGTCTGATGGGGCTTCTGGGAATGGTTTCTAGGGTTCTATAAGAAACATAGGAGAGAAGACAACTTCTTCTTCCTTTATTGTTGCTACTCCTGGGTGAGAGGGTTGGTGCTGTGGCAGCCATCTTGTGGCTATAAAGTCTCTGGTTTGAAGGTGAGAGCAGCTAAGGGTGACTATGGGACCTGATAGGAACTAGTCTTTTCCCCATATGGATGCTGAACCCTCGAATGAGCCCCAAGCCCCATATTACCCCTGTGCTTCATGTCATATTTGNCCACATATTTATTTCATATTTAAGTCCTTTTTTAGGGTGAAGCTTTTGTTCTTTGGTGCTAAAGCCTCCTGAAAAGGACCCCATGACACATGATCCACTATGCCTGGTGTTGAGAATACAATAGTGGCAAAGTAAGGTAAAATAGCACCCCCATTTTCTCCTTAGTCTATTAGGAGATGCAGTTTGTGAAATTGGGACAAGCATTGTTTGTGGCTGTCTTGGGGAGTCAGGCTGGACTTCACAGAGATGTTCATGTTTAATCTGATAATTGGACAGTGATTTGGATTTAATAAGACCAGTTCACAGGGACCAAGGCAAAGAGAAGAATCCATAAAAAGGCGGACAGCTGAAACAGGATGGTGTTTGCTGGTGTGGTTGCTGCTGAAGAGGGACTGCTGTTCCAGATGCTGCTGAAGGGGGAAGGAGGTGTCTGGGTTCCTTACCAGATGTGCTTTTATGACAACTGTAATTAGTGTAAATAGATAAACCACCATCTAAAAACCAGGGGTGGCGCTGGAGAGGTCAGTCAGAGGACACAGGTTCAGTTCCCAGCACTCACACAAGGCAGCTCACAACCACTTGTAACTTGAGTCCCAGAGCTATCTGATACCCGTATAGCTTCTGTGGGCACTTGCACACATGTGGTGTACAGAAACACACACCCCTCTCTCTTACACACACACACACACACACACACACACACACACACACACACACACACACAAATAAGTCTTTTCAAAACAATGGCAATCCTAAGGAATTGGTGTTAGTAGCAGTTACCATTTATCAAGTAAGACAAGGTTAAGTTTTTACATGGAAAATCTCACTTGATTTCATCATTGTTTGGTGAGAGGATGATAAGATGTGCTCAGCTATAGTTCACCAGGGCAGAATCAGGTTAAAAGACCTGTGCAGTTTCACATAGTAAGTATAGAAGAGGGAGCAAAATCTTTGGACATTTTAATCCCATACCAGTGTTCTGGGAGTATGGACAAAATCTCTGATCCCCGTGGCACAGAGTGTGCTGGGTCTCCTATATTGGGTACCCAGAAGATTCTGTGACTCCTGCTCATCATGTACAATGACTTTCAGGACCGACAACACAGTTGCATTTCAGAAGGCCTCATTTTCTATTTCTTAAAGAAACTACACATATTAAAACTGAATATGGAGATTTCACACATTAACTCAGTCTTGCATTTTGAACTTAGCCATGCCACTTGGGCACTTTTGGTAACACGGTTTGTCCAAGAAGCGAAGCATTTACAATTTATTTAGTCTTCCGCAATTTAAAATAGAGGTGATTTTTTTTATTTAATCATAGATTATTTATAAATGTATACGATGTCCTTTGATCACATCCCTTAGACAGTGTCCTCTCTTGATCTCTTTCTCTGCCCACTGAGCACTTTCTTTTCCCACAGGTACCTCTCCTAATTTCATGTCTTTTGTGTGGCCCCCTGCATTTAATTAGGGTTGCCTGCATGAGCATGGGTAGGGATTGAGGGGATGGGTAACTTGAGGAGGGCAACTTGTGGTGGCTAGACCACTGTAGAATGTGACCTCCAACCTCCAGCAACCATTAATTGCCTATAGCTCCTCAGTGAGCGGTGGGGCCTTATAAGCCACGCCCCCAGAGGAAATGTTGATGGGCCCAGTTGAGCATCTTTAAAGGTGGTGTGTATGCAGCCTAACATTCAGTTACGGTGTACTACGTGCTAATCATGTAAATTGTACCCACATATATGTGTCCTAAAATGCAAGTTTCCAGCTGCCCCAGTTTATAAAATGAAAAACTTGAGGAGAAAAAGGAAAACTTGCGATTCACAGGAAAGGGCGAGTAGCTGGATCATGTGAAAAGCAGAACAAAGGCTGAGCTGTCAAACGTCAGCTTGTCAAAGGCAATTAAGAGTAGTTTCAAACAAGTGAGGCTGATAGGAAAGTGAGAGGAGGAGGGAGACTCTCTGGGGCCACAGGGGAAGAAAGTAACACACGGGTAGGATGGGAGGTGGTGCAGCTAGAAAAATCTCTATGGTTGGATCTAAACCGTGTGGCATGAGTTGGAGGAGGGACATGACGCTGTGGTCACGTAGAGGCTCCATGAAAACACCCAGATGGTCGGCATTCACGGCTCAGCCACTGTACTACACAGGGTGGTGAATGGGCTCTTACATGCNGTCCTTGCCTCGTCTGTCAGATGAATCCCATTAGAACACCTAAACCCTGCAGAGCTGAAGGAAGGATGGAGTGAAATCATACAAAACAGACATTCTGCCTTGCTCTACACACACAGCAAACTATTCAGTAAATACCAGTGATGTTGACATCACCCCTGTCTGTCAGGAGATGGCTAATCAAGTCTTCCCTTCTCCTTTCAGAGTCTTCCTCACCAGGTGGATCTNGGATGCTTGCTTACGATGGGCATTTGGAGATATCTTTTGAATGAGTGAATAGCTCTTTTCCCTAGAATTATCATTATTATGTTTTTGGTCCAACCACCTCTGCGGTTGATTTGCGCGTTCTTCTGCAAGGAACTCTACAGTGGTGAGAATTTTAATGCATGAGTGGTTTGGACAACAGCCCCAAATGTCTTATTTTTACTACATATTATTATAGCACTGCATTCATGGTTAGGGGTCAGCTGCCATTTCCTGAGCTTTATAACATGCCTGTTTTAATTAACATCAAGCTAAATTTTGGCAAACAGGTGGTCAGCCCAGATGTGAATGTTATTTTTAAAAGTGCCTTATGGCTGTTAAATCTCTCTTTTTAAAAAAAGCAAAACCTATNTGAGTGTGGGCATGTGGTGGGGGAGGGGACAGTGGAGCAGTAAAAATCTGAAATACTGATGATCTCAGGCTTTCCTCAGGCAAGCTTCAATGACGACAAGTGGACTTCAAAATTATTAAAATATGTGTACATAGGCCACGGACTAATAAATTAAATGAAAGCCAGAATTACAATAAAAACGAGGTGGCCACACACTGGATAGATAAAAGAAAGCATACAGAGGGGTTACATATGCTCTCTAGAGCTTAGAAAACTAAGTGGGACAGTCTGAGTGTTAGGTCACAGGAATGCAGTTCATGCAGGTTTCTACTCTTAGAGAGGGGATAGTATGTATGTATGTGTGAATGGACAGTGGTCACACACAGCCCCTTGCCTCTTTCTTACGCATACACAGATTTATAAGCTGTTATTGCATGTATAGTTAGATAAAATTCATTTCCTCTCTTGGGGTCTAATTTTTTCAAATTCATGCGTGTGTGTGTGTGTGTGTGTGTGTGTGTGTGTGTGTGTGTGTGTGTGTGTAAGTAAGCCCCAGTGCCTGTATGGAGGTCAGAGAACAACTTTGGGGAGTCGATTCTCACCTTTTCACCTTGTTTTTGAGGTAGGATCTCTCGTTATTTTTGCCACTGCACACATCAGGCTGACTGGCCTGTGAGCTTCCCGGCAATTCTATCTCAGGCTCGAATCTCCTGTATCAGTGCTGGGATTACAGATGTGCGCTACCACGTGCAGCCTTTCACATAGATTCCAGTGAGGAATTCAGGATGTCAGGCTTGCCCCTTTAGCCACTGACTCATCTCCTTGGCACTACTCTTTCATTTTTAAACCAGACCACGTGACACATGCCATCCTCTTTGGTATTCACTTCTTTATCCCGTCCTAGAGCTGTGACATTGACCGTCTGCATGGTTTCTCAAATCCTCATCTCCCTCTGGTATCATTTCATCTGTGCTACCACTCGCTCAGTCTGGGCCNCAGTGGTAGAAACAGTCTGGGCCAGCTGCATCATTTTTGCCTGCCTCTAAATCTGTTGTCTACACACCACTTGCAGCATTATTTATTTGAAATGAAATCTAAACATATCGTTGCTCTGGTTAAGACATCTTAGGGCATTTAGTCATCTTACTGGATGAAGTCAAAACTCTTCAAGGTCTGGGAAACCTGGCCCTGCCTCTCCTCCTCCCATACCTTTCTGGATTTCTGTGCTCAAAATGTCCTGGGTTTATTTTTGCCTCCTGAATTCCCTACATTCTCCACTGACACAGAGCCTTCACATATCCTGTCTCCTCTTTTATTTTCTTATTATGTAATCAACTGGACCTAGGATTCCTTAGCCTGGGTACAGTTCTTCAGCAAAATGGCCTGTGCAAATGCACATATCACTGGGGAAAGGAGCATACCCAGTATACAAAGGGCTGAATGGCATACTCTGTTATCTTACGAAGAACATCTTTTGATACAGAGGAAGACAAAATTAGAAGCCATGACTGAATTTCTAGCNGTCATTCAGGAACATTGAATCCATAATAATTCCTGAGTTGTGTATATTTCTCAATTCTCTGAACCCTATTTGTTCTATATAGTATGGAGTAAATATTATTAACACCCCCATTCTGTAGGTGACTAATAGAGACTAGGGAAAATTGAATAATCCCTTCAAGACACATCCAGATGTTAGTCTCTTTCCCTCACTATAACTATATGCCTGAGACAACCAAGTTTTAAAGAGAAAAGGTTCATTTTGGAAGTTCCAAGAATGGGAAGCCTCAGTTGTGGACCTCTGTATAGTAGAGCAAAATACTTAAATATGAATAAAGAAGCAAAAAAAAAAAAACAACTGGATGGGATGTGGGTTCTCAAATTCCTTTGGGGACACACCCTTGAGAGACCTAGGAACTTTCTACTTGACTTCACCTCTTGAAGATCCACAACTTTCCCCATAGTCTTACTCTGAGATCCAAAGCTTTGACTTNTGAGCATGTTACAGGGACACTCATCCAAACCAGAGTATCCTGTTACTCATTGTTCTGGATTCAAATGGAAGTCCATTCGATTCTAGAATTATATGCATATTAAATTTTTTATTTTTTTTTACATTCAATATATTTTGATCATAATCTTTGTTATCCCCCAACTCCTCCTAGATCCTCACCACCTCCTTGCCCACCCAATTTCATGCTTTAAAAAAAATCATTAAAAAACAAGGTCAAAACAATAAGTCAAAACCCCAAAACAAAACAAAAAGTGCATAAAAACATGGAGTCCATTTTTGTGTTGGCCCACTATTCCTGGACANGGGACCACCCTCTACTGNGGTTGATATACCCAGTGAGGCTCCTTTGAAGAAACAGATTTAGCTTTTCCCAGTAGCTATAGATTGCAAATAGCTTCTTGGTAAGAGGTGGGACTTCGTGTTCACTTCTCTCTGTTGCTTAGATGCCAATTCTTATAACTCTCTCAAGGCTTAATCACACGCCCAGAGTGTAGCNNTGTGACTTGTTGGCTTGTTAGAAAAAAGTCTTCCCACAAAACTGGACTCAGTGTCAGCTTCTTAGCCTCAAGTCTTCTGTAGAACAGGAAATGGCCTCCTTCAGGTATCATTTCCCAAGGGAAGCTTCCAGCTCATTGGATGACACCCTCAAAATAGCAAAGCAAGCACATCCCACCCACAGAGAAGGTAACTTCTCTTACCCTGTTTATGGCAAGCACTCAGAGAGCCTGCTGGAATTAAATGGCAAAATTCATCACAACTAATTTCTATTTGTCATCTATTAAGCTACATTGTTTTGTCCTCAACGTCAGGTTAAATAATGAACCTCTTTGCCATGGAGTAAATTAACCTCCACTTTATGTTCTTGTCATTGTCAAATGGAAACATCACTGGCACAAATGAGTAAGATTCATTAGTAACACAAACGCACAAGCTCCACTCTAGGAAAAGATAAGAGCTGTAGAGACCTTGTCATAACTCNTGTCGTGCGTGCGCACTTGCCCCGTCGTTATTTATGAAGTCTCTTGTAATTTCTGGGATTGTTTTCAGCCATGGCAATTAGCTTAGAATGCCTCAGGGGCATTGATGGGGTGAAGTAGGCCTCTGACAGGTGTGATGACCTGTCTTAAGGGGCTGTGACATTTGAGAAAATGTGACGCCATCTGCAAACAGCCTGAGGTTCATCCTGTGTGACATCAGCAGATGCTGGAAGTAATCTCTGTGTGGGCAGCTACTCCCGAATACTCAGCATCCTGGCAGGAGG
>LZPO01007965.1:651304-662155 GCA_001675575.1 Neotoma lepida
CTTTTTTTTTTTTCTTTTTCTTTTTGCCTTAAACAGAATCTTGCTATATGGCCCAGCCAAACTATTGATTTCCCTGCCTTATCATCTTAGTGCCTGGATTACAGGCATGTGTCACCATGTTCCATTTCAAATNGATTTCTTTAAAAAAACAATTATTGAAGCACAAAATTANTAGGTGGGGGGGCTTACAGNTTAGATACAGTTAAAAAGAGAATTCATATACTGGAAAATAATGTTGAAGAAATTACTTGGGATACAACACAGAAACAAAGAATGACAATGTTTAACCTAGTCTAAGTAGAATTTGGAAGAACATGAGAGAGGAAGTAGTAATTGAAGAGATAATGACCAATAATTCTCCAGAATTAATGAAAGAATGAACTTTGAAATTAAATAAAAGCATGATGAGTAGGATGCAATTAAATTATGATCAATCACACAATAACACTTTTGTAAGCACAAAGAAGAAACCTTATTAAAGCAAGCAGAAAAAACCCCCAAATCATCTGAAATNAAATTTGACTCAATAATGTTTAGTTTCTAATATCAATGTGATATGATATCACCAGAATGATGTCCTCAGAGATTAAATCTGTTAACTGGGCACTATATATCCAAATGCAGCTCTTCTAGAAGGTAATGTAAGTAAGCCTGCTGATAAACAAAACATAAAGTGTTCATGAGCTATGAATCATTCTTTTTAGAGAAAGATTTTATATAAGACATTTAAAAATCCTATGTATGTGTGTTTCCCTATGTGTGGGTATGTGCATTTGAGTCCATTGTCCATGGAGACCAGAAAAAAGCGTTGAGTCCCTCGGAGTTGGAGTCAACTGGTGGTTGAAAGCTGCCTTATATGGATGCTGGGAACTGAACTCAGGTCCTCTGCAAGAGCAATATATGGACCACTGGACCGTAGTTCCTGCCACCATTCTTAACAAAATAACTTTCATTTACGCTTCTCCCAGATGAGATATTTTAACCNTCTGGAGTAACCCAAAGTAATTTACAAAGGAAGGATAATTGTGGTGGCACCCACTACTTATAACCTAACAACATTAAGTATCAACATGGTTCTATAACTTAATGATGAGATGATGTAAGCACACTCTATAGCTTTGTCAAAATGCTGAAGGACAAATTGAGGATAGAAGAGTTTATGTTGGCTTACAGTTTTGAGGTTCCAGTCTGTATTCAGTCATTCTTCTAGGGTAGAACATCTTGGTGGCAGGAGTGATTGGCAGAGGAAAGGTGCTCACCTTATGGTCAGGATGCCCATAGGGTAACAAGGAAGGCCCTGTGCCCAAGGATACTCTTCATTCACTGCCAGAGCCACTTCTTCCAGCTTGGCTCCACCCTTCACAGTTCTGCCACCTCCACACAGTCTATTCAAATTACTTCTCTGTGGATTCAGCCTTTGAGGAAAGCAGAGAGTCCTATGACCTAATCTAGTTTGGAAATGCCCTCAAAGACACATCTCAGGCCAGTAAGGTTGACAATAAAATGAACCACTAGAGACGAGCCCCTTTCTTTACAAAGATGGATGTAATAGTTATGAAGGCTGATATTTTACTAGGCCTAAAGTAAGTTCCAATACATTTTAAATAAAGGTCATTAAGAAAATCAGGATCATATAGATATTGATTCATATAGAACAACAGACACTTACTATAGAATGAGAATAAAATGAGGCCTTTCTCTAATACAGAGTAGCAAACAGAGGGCATAATTGTAAATAATTCTTTGGTTANAAAACTAAATTATGGTGGAAATCCTAAGATTCTTGAACCTGAATAGAACCAAAGATATGTTTTTTTTTAATCTTGCTTTTTTAATGGTATGCTTTACTTCATGGATAGCAATATAATTTGTATACTAAATCATACTGTAATAGAATTATCTGATATATTTTTAAGCAGAATTTTTATATAAAAAAATCAATTTTTTCATAAGTAGGCCAATATGGCAAATGTATTAAACAATTGTGGTATATATAAAATTTGATGCTGGAAGAAAATTCAAAGATAAATTTGCTTAGTGTAGCCCCAAAGGCTAGAATGTCAATTAAGAAAGCAATGACAGAATAAAGAATAGAAGCCAGTGAAAATAGAAGCTAGACAAGATAAAGACACNAGGAAGAACTTCCAAATTTCCTTTAGTGCTAGATATGGCTGTTGTCTCTAGGACTGGTTACTCAATAATTCTACTTCTGCTCAAATGCTGAGCTGGTATTTCTCAGCCCTTGGAGAAATGTATGACTGTGGGACTTGCTGTGGCTGATGAAGTGGCAACAGGGGAGTGTGTTTTCTTTCTGGGTGAAGAATTGTCTGGGTTNTCCTTCCCTCTGGCCTCATGAACAGCATTAATCCAGAGATGTTTGTTTGCTCCATTAACCTGGTGTTAGAGCCAAGCTTTGTAAACCTGGTCTTGTTTGTTGCAGTGGCTGCTGCATCCAGTACAGGCATAGCCATTCGCTCACAGGGAGACTTGGAATTCCTGGAGACATTTTTGATTGTCTCAATTGCATGGCAAAGTGCTACTAACAAGTGAGTGAGGGCTGGAATTAATACTAAATATTCTACAATGGGTTGGTGCTTCAGTGTTGTATTTCTGTGAAGAGACATCATGACCAAGGCAACTCTTATAAAGGAAAGCATTTAGTTGGGGACTTGTTTACAGTTTTAGAGGGTTATTCTATTATCATGCAGCTATGCATGGTGCTGGATCAGTACATCCTGATCCACAGGCAGGCAGAGACACTGAGCCTGGCATTGGCTTTTGAAACCTCAAAGCCCACCCACAGTGACACACCTCCTCTAACAAGGCCACACCTACTCCAAAAGGCCACACCTCCTAATCCTTCCCAAACAGTTCCACTAATTAGGGAGACCAAGCATTCAAACATGAGCCTATGGGGACCATTTTCATCACCACAGTGGAATAAATCTGCACAAGGATTATCTCACACAAAATATGGCTAGTGTCAAGGTTGATAAAACTTGACTTCTTATATGCAACTTGATAAAAATCTGCCTTGTAGGAATAGAGAAATGATCTTTATTTGAAGAAACTGACATAGAAAAAAATCTCATTTTTCTTTTAAAGATGCTGTGCCACATTGATTATTAAAAATTTCTCTTCTGGAGGATTCTCTGCTAATTACCCTGAAAATATCCAGTCTTACTATATGTCTTCCCTCCAGTGAGATGTGGGGAAGGTCAAGTCAAGCCTAATGCTCAGACTACAATGCTAAAGAAAAGTTGTCACTCTATTCATTCAAGATTCAAGTGTCAGTGGGGACCCTCACCCTAGGTATTTCTGGGTAATTCTCTCTACTAGAGTCTGGTNATCAGTGACTGTAACTGCTCCTCGCTTTCCTTACCCATCTTNCTNTGCAGCAGCAACAGATGGCAAGAGTCAGATGAGCTCTCTTTCTGCCTCTTCTTCTCCCATGAGACAGTTAGGTTCTAGCTTACCCTATGGACTACAGTCAAGATCAACTTGATGCCAGACATAGCAAAAACGCCATGCTCCTCTCCCCTACCAGTTTTTGGCTGTGTGAGTTTAATCTACATCTGCCAGCTATAATAGGTCAACCGTTTAACTAGGTGGTAATGATGTTCCCCGTGGTCTAGTCTAGCCATGGCCTGTGTACTGAGGCTGGATGCCTAAGTTTCTACTAATAATGCTATTTGATTTCTGTCTGTCATTATTCTTTCTGCATTTTTATCCTGGAGCTCTCACTAGGAGGATGCCTGTAGTTTGGAGCAAGGTATTTTAAGACTCCCTGCTGATAATATAGTTACAGGCAAAATAAACTTAATTTCTAATGGGTTTTTGCCACGTGATCTTCCAGTTTAGTCAACAAGAGCTCATGTTTGATCTCAGTGGCGTGTATTCGCTTCTCCAATTCATTTGAGATGAGTCAGTCATTTTGAGCTCTTACTACTTACTACAAGTATAAGCATTTAAATGTATTTTATTATTAATTTTCAGAAATGTAATTTTAAAGCCAATATTATTATTCTTATTGAGTATACAAGGACCATGGAGAACAGAGGACTTAAGAAACTTGGTACACATGAAAGCTATAAATTAGAGTATACAAGGATCGTGGAGAACAGAGGACTGAAGAAACTTGGTACATATGAAAGCTGTAAACCAGACCATGTTATTTACCTCCACAGACTGTCCTCCAACACCTAAGCCATCTGGCTGTCTCAGGTTGTAGATTGTAATACTCTCATTTTTCTTTCAGGATAATAGGTGAGAGATATGGGCAAAATAAAGATGCCTTCTAGGAGGGACTCAGGGGCCTACCCTCCAGTGCTAAACTGTTTGTTTCCAATAGATTCAGAGAGCAGAGAACTCATTGCCTTCAGATGTGAGTTCANCAAAGACCCCACCATGCTCCAACAGATACTTCCAATCCAGTGGTTACAAAGATGGCCTTGGTTAAACTAAATGAGTTATAAAACAAACTAACCCCTCCCCCCCAAAAAAAAAACTATGAACCTGAGGGAGGGGCTAATAAGGATGCAGGAAATTTGTATGTGTGTGAAAGAGCAATCAGAATACTTATATAAGTGTATGAAATTGTCAAATGACAAAACTTGATCAGAAGTATTGCATGGGGGAAAAAATCTGTTTTCAATGAAAGAAAGAAAAAGCTGCCCTTCTAGGAAAAACTTGATGCTGCCATTCACTCTGGCATGGGCTTCCCAGGTCTTAGGAAGAGCAATCTGAGACACTGGGTGTCAGGGTGTATCTTCCATCCTCAGAAGTCCAAGTGGGAAATTGACCTAGTGCAGCCTGCAAGGCTTGTTTCTCTGGCGGTGAATACAAAGCCTTGGGTAGACCCCCAGGGGACCTCACATGGAAGAGCAAGTATGTTGGGCTGATTTGGGAAATTGGTGCTGTAAGCTCCTCAGAATCACAAACCTAAGGTTTCCTTAATTAGAGAGGTGGCCCTCCAATCAATATTCCTGCAGTGCCTTCCTCTGCCATCCCCCTTGCTTTTCAGCCAGCCGCTCGGGAGTTTCAGCTGATGACTGTGCAATTCTCCTGGGGGCTGTGCAAGGTACAGAGAGGGAGAAAGAGCATAATTTGTTGGCCTGTTCTATAGGGCTGCTAAGGCACTGGACCACATTCATCAAAGCCAGCTTAGTTCTCCCAATTGTATATTCAGGATGTGTCCTCCACGGTTCACTTAGGAGTAACTCAGGGGGTGGGGGGGAGGTAGAAATGCTGGAACACTGTGTGGACATTGTTAGGAATTTTAATGTTATCTTTGGTGACAATGAGAATATCTTCAAGTAAGTAACCCTACTGTTATGAGATCTGAACTCTGCTCACCTGTCTGTTATGTGCTTCTGAGAAATATCTAGGAGTTTGAGGGGAAGGAAGGATTTTTCCTATTAATATGGAAATCTGAAATGAATTGGACTTTTGTCCTTCTACTTTCCTACCTCCCTCACTCCAAGAAACAGGATGAAGAAAATAAAAATTTAACAACAACACAATTTTTTCCNTATTCTTTTGAGAATATAGTGTTGAGGACTTGGGACTCATGCACTGAGTTATCCACAAAACACAGCTATGGTTTTTATAATTTACAGAGGAAAACTGAGGATTTGAGTGCCAGAGCCACTTGCCCATTGTCTTAGAGGCTTTGAACTCTGGCCTCATGCACTTTGGAGCCCCTTCTTTGAACCATTGATTTGAATCACATAAAACTTGGAATTCCCACTTCAGATTTGATTAATCAGGACTCTCATAATCCTTGTCTCCGTTGCTATAAAATAGAACTGATTCGTCTCAAGGTACAATTGAAATGGTTCATCTAGACTGTGTTGACAAGGATAATGTAATTATAGCAATTTGGGGGAGTGTTCAGACCCCCCCAAAGTAAATATTAGTGAGGAAAGATAAGTTCGGAGCCCAATTAGCTGCAGTGGATCCGTTTCACTCGCTGGATGTGTAACTCTCCAGTTCCCTGTCCTTACACAAACACAGCTGCTTTGTACCCACACATGCCCCAGTATCCCCGAATCTGGAGTAAGGAGGAAGTTCTTAAAGAGAGGTCTGGAAGCCATGTTTGTCATCTTGTCCCTTGCCACCTCATCTTAGGACCACATATATATTTGGCATAAAATTGAAAAAGAAAATATGAGTTCAGTTCAATGGTTTCTTTATAATCTGAAGAAAAAGACGTGGAGCCTTTACCCTGAAGGAGCTGTATCACTAAAAGGAAAAACAATCTCTAAAAAGATTTCTTCTTCTGTGCTATTTGCTGTTGTTGGTAAAGACTGAAATGGTGTGTAATGTTATCCTGGTCTTGCAGTTTGAATATTCTGGAAATGACAGAATTCTGTGTAAAAAGATCTCGTTCAACACTGAGGAAAAGTATGTCCCTCAGACTTCATCTTCATCTGGGAAGTTTGTCAATGACCACTGAGAAGAGTGTGAAGAGCCAGAGTGAGGAGAAAGACAAGTGGAGGGTGGGTGTTCAGGTGGAATAGAGACAAGCTAACTCACTTCCAGCTTAAGGCTTGAAACTGAAATTCAATAGCTGGCCATTGAGGACTTGCTTGGTACAAGAGAGGAAGGCTTTGAGTTCCCCACCCAATGTTGTTCTTAATATTGACTCTCAAGGGTTTTATAGCATGAGATGAAAGGAGGCTTATAGTTGAGGATAGCATGGTGTCTATTCAAAACCAAACCAAAACAAAACTAAAAACATTTGTGCAACTGACTGAAATTTCCTTCATGCTAATGATAACATAGGTAAGGAAGGCAATCAGATAAATCAGTGTCCTTTCTCAGGCCAATACTCACTGAATGATAGGGTTGGTTTGGAAAAGATTGAGATTGATCTGGACTTGATTAGTGATGCCTGTCATAGGCACTGAAGGGGAAGAATAGTGATGTGAATTAAGTATGTTTGATATCCCTGATATAAATTTTGTTGCTTGAACCATAGCAAAGGCTGTGTCTACTCCCCAGCTAAGTATCTTTACAATTGGGCTCCAGTAACTGAAACTTGTCTCTTATTTANTACTTGGCCTGTATTATTTAAAAACGATAATACAAGCCAACCAGCATAAAGTTTTTAGCACAGGCAGTAAGTTAAACACTGTGTACATAGTGTCTTATTTATTACTAGTTACATATAAGGAGAGTTTGGTTTGTTCCCTAGAAATTGATTCAAGGTGCTTTGGACTAGGCAGCTAGGCTAGGCAGTGAAGCCTTCTGTCCCTAGGACCCACGCTTCTTGGGTTTCCAGTGAGGCCATTTATGCCTTTCTTTATGAGTCTGTGAGAACATCTCTTCTGAGAAACTAGAGAAATACTGAAGGACCCAGGTACAGCAGGAGCCTAGAGAATGCGAAACACAAACCCAAAACTAGCTTGCCTGGCACGATGCTGGCACCATTTTTGGCTCCTTCCAATGCTCCCTTTAGTGAAGGTCATCGCTGTAGATCATTTCCTAAAAGGGTTACATTTTACATTTATTCATTTATTTCTTGGTTTTTTGAGACAGGGTTTCTCTGGCTATCCTGGAACTAGCTTTGTAGACCAGGCTGGCTTTGAACTCACAGAGATCTACCTGCCTCTGCCTCCCGAGTCCTGGGATTAAAGATGTGTGGTACCACTGCCTGGCTACATTTTACTTTTATTAAAAAGCAACCCAGAGCCAGCAAGATTGGCTCAGCAAGTAAAGGTGCTTGCCACCTGACAATGGACAATGCAAGCATAACGGCTTGGGTTGGAGCCCCAGAACCCAAGTAGAGATTGGAAGGTGAGAACCAACTCCACAGGGTTGTACTCTGACCTCCATCAGGCACAGTGGCATGTGCCTCCCCCTTAAGTCATGCACATGCCTCTACACATAATAATAACCATAATATAACCTAAACAGTGGAGGTGCTTCTCTGTCATCCCACTGCTGATGGTGCTTGGGTGGAGAAGGATGGGTCTATGCCAGCCTGGGCTAACTAGTGAGAACCTACCTCAATAAGCTTGTCAACATTTTTGGTCTTTCAGATCTTCTCGTGGACAATGAGTGGGTGATTGAGGTTTTTGTTTTGTTTTTTGTTTGCTTGTTTGTTTGAGACAATGACTCACTATATAGGCCTAGGCTGGCTTTGAACCTTTAATCCTCCTGCTTTGTTATCCTTAGTGCTGTGATTAGAGATACTCACTACCCTGCCTGGCATGTGCTAGAGTTCTATGAGGCTGAGAAATGGTGTTGTGGCTGGGTGGGCTTCTCCCAGCTTCAGGGAGTCTATTTGCACATTGTTAGGAATCCTGTGATCTGTTTAATGACAGGTTGTTATTATAAAATTGGCCATAGAAGGAACATTTGCATATATGGAAAATGGAAAACGCTGTCATCACATTCCAGCCTCCCCCTCACAGCCGGTTGTTCAATGTTTAGCAGTAAACCACCTGTGCTGCCTAGTTTTCTGTCAACTTGACACAGGCTAGATCGACTCTAGCTGCTAGAGTCATTTGAGAGAAGGCAACCTCAACTGAGAAAATGCCTTCCTAAGAGCAGGCTGTAAGCCAGCCTCTGGGGCATTTCCTTAATTAATGATTGATGTGGGAGGGCCCAGCCCACTGTGGGTGATGCCATCCCCTGGGCTATTGGTCCTGGGTCCTGTAATAAAGCAAGCTGAGTAAGACTTGAGAACAAATCTGGGAAGCAACACCCCTCTGTAGCCTCTGCATCAGCTCCTGCTTCCAGGTTGTTGTCCTGTTGGAATTCCTGTTCTGACTTGTTTCAGTGACGAAAAGTGATGTGGACGTATAAATTAGCCACTTCCTCCCCAACTTGTTTTTGTTTTTGTTTTAAAACCACAGCAGTAGTAACCTTAACTAAGACACCACTTCCCAGAAGGATCACATGGCTGGCTCAAGATCACACACTAAAGGTTGAAGAGTTGGGTTTGAACTTGGTCTGCTCTGCCTCTGAGCTTTCTGTTTGGAGCTTCAATAACACTGAATAGGAGAAAAATGAACTTGAACTTCCCAATGCCTAGTGATTCCTCAGCCCTAGAAATATTCCAGGCCCAGCCTGTATTAGCAGGCTGTCTGCTGGACTCTGGAAGGCTCTTCTCTCAAAGTGTCTCCATGGTTAGTATCTTGACAGTCCCTCTGCCTTATCATAAAGCTGGTCTTTATGTTTTACAGATAAATTGTAAACTATGATCTATGGTGGAGATCGAACCTAGGGTTTCACAGTTGCTAAGGCAAGCACCTTACCAATGAGCTGTATCCTCCTAGCCCCATGCTTTCTTTTTCACTTTGCATTTTGAGGTAGAGCATCAGTAAGTTGCCCAGATGGACCTGGAACTTGTTCTGAAGCTCAGACTGATCTTAAACTCGGGATCTTCTGGCTTCAGCACTTGGTTTAGTTCAGATTACAAGCCTGTGTCACCACCCTCCACCTCAAGTGAAGGTTTATAGAGAGGAAAAAAATAGCCACCCACTTAGAAATAACCAGTGCTAACATTTTGTGCCTGTGCCCTGATTTTGACCTTGTGTTTCTAATCGCTAGGACTTGATTCTTGCTCGGTGTTTGTATTTGGCCTTTGTCTGTTTCCTCTCTGGTTTATACCTTAGTGATTCTTAGCACCGTCCATCTCCCAAAGCTATGGGCTCTGAATCTTCAAGTTCAGCCAACTCTGGGTCAAAACTATTAAAAAGAAAACAACTTGCATCTGTACTGCATATGCACAGACTTTTTCTACAAGTTAAGCAATACAGTGCAATTACTATTTGCAAAGCATTTACAGAAAATAAAAAATAAGTTAAAGTATACAGGAGGATATGTATAGGTTATAAGCAAATACTGGGACATTTTACAAAATGTGGAACATCCCTGTATTTTGTCATTTGTGAGGGGTCATGGAACCAATCCTGCACTGGTGCCAAAGGGTGACTCTGCCTTTTACTCTGCTTGGTCCCAGCAGTCCAGTGACTCTGCTTTTAGAACATGAATGCCCAGTATCAATATGTAAGGTGAAAACAGGATGTGATCAGCTCCACTCTTGAATCATGCCCAGGGTTCTAAGAGGCTTAGAGTTTGAGAGGTTAAGAGAAGCAAAACCAGAGGGATAAAAGCCACTCCTGCTACCCAATCCAGCCATTATGCTCTTTGTCTTTGGACTAGAACAAAGGGGAAGATTATACACCTTTTTGAATTGCTATTTCTCTCATATTATTGTTCCCTTCTTCCACACTCATTTATAGGGTAGTAATTTCATTTTATCTGAGGTATCTCCCCCCCACCCCATGATTTCGTTTACCTATGGTCAACCAGGTCTAGAAATACAAAATTGATATTCTCAAAATAATCAATTCATGCATTTTAAACTGTGTGCCATTATGAATAGTGTATTGAGACCTTACACAACCCAGCTACATGCTTCTGGGGACCTATGCCCTCCTTTTAAAAGTCCAGTATATCCAAGCAGCATATAACACCTGCTCATTAGTTATTTAGGAGCTTCATATACTGTCACATCCACTGCTGTGGTTTACAGTGCTTTTGTTCAGGAAGCCTTTGCTTAACTTAGCAATGGTCCTCATGGGCACAATAGAGATGCTGGAGTCTTTATTATATTTTTCAGATTGTTCAGATAGTTATATTCTTAATATTACATTGTGCCTAATTGATAACTAAGTCTTTACTGTAGTTATGTATGTACAGCAAAAGTCAGTATGGGTAAGGTTTAATGCTATTTATAGTTTCAAGCATCTACTGGAGTCTTGGAACATATGCTCTGTGGCTTAGGGGGAAGGAATGATTACAGGTGAATTTACACTAATTTGAATGTGTGAATGA
>LZPO01007966.1:43922-94601 GCA_001675575.1 Neotoma lepida
ACACACACACACACACACACACACAGAGAACAGGCCGTATAAAGTTAGAAAGGACCCTCTATGCCCTCCTCCAGGCCCCATGATGTGACTCACTGCTCAATTTGTATCCCATACTGAAGAACTGAGAGTGTGAGATTCTTTTAAATGTGTGCATATCCCGCTGAACAGCCAGGGTAACTTTTGCAAGGAATGAGAAGCCAGCTGTTGCCTGATGTGGAAAGCCACCTTCTTCCTTTGTATGTTCATTTAAACTCCATAAGGATCTGTTCCATTTTCAGGCACTCTGGTAGGTTCTGGGTATATAGTGTGAACAAATCATACTAACTGCACAAAGGGAGCTTCCAGACAAAGAAGTACAGTGCCATTTGCTTCATGCATGCTTAGCAAGTACTCTACCAGTAGAGCTGCATTCCAGATCCTTNTCATACCCTCTTTTGATAGAACCACCAGGTTTCAAACATGGGAATCTACCCTGATGACCTTATCTTCAACTAATCACGTCCCAAAACTGGACCTCCAAACAGGACCTCCAAATAGTTGGATGAAGTTTTGTGGTAGCTTGAATGAAAATGGCCTCTGTAGGCTCATATGTTTGAATACTTGGTCCCTAGTTGGTAGAACTGTTTGAGAAGGATTAAGAGGTGTGACACTAGGACAGGCNTTGAGGTTTCAAAAGACTCATGCAATTCCCAGTGCAAGTAAGTGATCACGATCTCTCTTGTGATCTCTCTTTCTCTCTCTTGTGATCTCTCTCTCTCCTCTCTTGTGATCTCTCTCTCTCCTCTCTTGTGATCTCTCTCTTCTCTCTTGTAATCTCTCTCTGTCCTCTCTTGTGATCTCTCTCTCTTTCTCCTCTCTTGTGATCTCTCTCTCTCTCTTGTGATCTCTCTCTCTTTCTCACTCTCTCCTCTTGTGGTTGTAGATGAATCAAGATGTGAGCTCTCTGCTGTTCCTTCTTTTCTACCACCATGGACTCTGACCCTCAGAAATCAGAAGACAAATTAAATGCTTTCTTTTATAAACTGCCTTGGTGAAGGTGTTTTGTCCACCCTCTATCTCTCCATAGACCTTCAGGCTACTGTAGCTGCTGTTGGGATTCTAGGGACCCAAATTCTGGTCCTCACACTTGTGTAGTAAGCACTTGACCCACTGAGCTATTTCTCTAACCTAACAGTGCATCTTTAAAGAAGCATGTGACATACTTTTAATAACTCATGGAAAGGGAAGAGAGTTTAAGCAACATTAAGAAACAAAAGCCAAGTTTTATATGGATGACGAAAAACTAAAAGTTTAAAATGAAGTTTTAAACAATAAAAACATCAACACCTAAGACAATCTGTAAAAAGCCATACTAACAAGAACCACTGCATATCCTTTTGCTGATTAAATATTCATCCTCTTTTATATCACAGTACTTATTTTACCTTTGACCTGATACCAGTCACTATCAGAGCCCAAACCCCACAGCCATCAGATATACAGTCTTTGGGAATGCCACTCTAATTATCAGTGTGGCCATACCGACCTAATTCTTCACAACAGCCACTAGGCAGGCTCAAGGACAAAAGAGGTGGAAAGCTCAGAGCCAAATTTGGGAATGACCTCCTAACAAAATGTCAATGGTACTTAGCAGTGATTATGCTGTGAACTATTTCCTCTTTGTACAAATAACCCTTCAGATTCCCCATCTAGGCTTCAGTAACCTCAGCCCTCAGGAGCCCTTAGGACTGGCACAGAACCANACTTCTCCATGAAAAGAGAAATAATAAAATGGCAATTAAAATAAAGACCAACAGTCTAATAAATATCTTAATCTTCTCATAGCAGTCCCATCTCTACTTCAAAATCCTGCCTACTTGAATCAAGACAAATCTACGTCTGGGATTCCAAAACCATCATCAGCCATAATCAACCCACCCTCAGACCTTGCTCCAGGTTCCTGACTCACTTGGCACCACTTACCCAAGCCAAATCATGGCATTGCTCTTAGCCCTTNTTTCTTCCTTCCCATCTCTCCCCACAACTTCTCTGATTTANCCACCCCAATACTCACTANCAGTGGTTGGTGCTACTCAGAATGCTCACTACCCTCTGGTCTCCAGTTCTACCAAGGCCCCATAAATCAGGCCTTTCTCGTCTTATNCAGGCACCTTAGGAGTTCCTACCACTGAAAGCACCCTGCTGGCTTCCATGACTCTAGTCTTTGCCTTTAAAAGTAAATGACAGTGTATGTTTCAAATAAAGAAAACATTTAAAAAATATAAGCATACCATCCAAAACCCAGATCAAGTTGTTTTCAAAAATAAAATCAGTTCATGTATAAATGTGGTTAAATAATTACAGCATTATGGGAAGACAAAGCAAAAAAAAGCTTCTTTCCAACCTCCTGACTTCTTTCCAGTTTTTACATATTTAATATAAACTTTGGGGAAAGTATTGTATTTGCAGAGTTACTAAAAGTCAGAGCTGCCGCACNCACCACACCAGTTTCCCTACAACAACTTCTTACAGTGACACAGTAGACTTGCCTCAACTCAAGTGCCAGGGCTGATGTATTCTCATTACGCAGCAGCCACAGTCTGCCCAGCACGCTTACTTCTCAGACAAGGTCCTTCCAGGCAGGGTACACAGCCATAGTCTCCCTAGCCTGCTCTAGGCTCTCACAGTGTCTTGGTCTTCCTGCGTTTTCAGATGACCTTAACCATTCTGAGAATCAAGGGTTAGCTAGTTCTGATAAGACACTTCAGTGTGCTTTTTCCAGAGGTTTCTGGGTTGGAAGAGGAAGATCACAGAGGTAGAATGACATGTTTATCATCTGTTAGTGTTATTTCGGTGGCCATAAAACAAAAACCACAACAGAAAATACAGAGGAAAGCTAGATCTTATCTGCCAATTTCAGTCCACAGGGCAAAGCTCACATCACAGGAGCCAAGAACCCGAGAGCAAATGCCTACACTAGTGGGGTTTTGTCCTTTTGCTTCTTATTCTGTCTGGACCCCCAGGCTATGGGGTGGTGCCCCACACTCANGGCTCATCTTCCTTCCTTCATCTTCTCTGAAGCTTTCTGGCATACATACTTACCTGTGCTTTCCTGATCTCCTAAGTCTTTTCCAGTTAGTTAAGACGCACAGATATATCATATATATCCAACAAGTCAGAACAGAGGCCAAGAGCTGAATCATGTGAGAATTCTGAGTGCTTATGAGAAAAGTCCAAGAAAACAAGTCTTGTGACCCCAGTTTCTGTGAAACACAGGATTGTTCTTGGAATGTGTTTCCGTGTTCCTTCCAAGTGTAGCAGACAGGACTGAGTTCACCTCAGCTGTTGTTATTCATGTGCCTCTATGGAAAACATGTTTTTGTCTCTTGTGACTTGTCCTTGTGATTGTATACTTTACTCAGGTGACTCTTCTTAACCCTCAGAG
The DNA here is from genome assembly GCA_001675575.1 of Neotoma lepida. NCBI lineage: Eukaryota > Metazoa > Chordata > Mammalia > Rodentia > Cricetidae > Neotoma > Neotoma lepida. The sequence goes on from LZPO01007966.1 coordinate 47,347, forward strand.
TATAAACTGTCTGATGCTCTGAAGAAAATTGGCTACCACATGAGCCTTTAGTCTGCCTCATTTTTAGGCCCTGCTCTTAGGTACACCAGAGCAGTAAATAAACCTCACTGCCTCCCAGCCCATACTTTGCAGAAGGAGGTAAGTACATGCCACCCACACTCAAGAGTGCTGTTACAGCCTAATAAAGCCTTCTTTTGTAGCTTAGAGTATCCCACCTTGGACCACAGGGAGCCCTTCCTAGTCTCTCACACAACCTCACTGCTGCTTCCTTTGCTTTCTGAGTACCACTATATTTCTTGGCTCAGCAACAATTACCGGGCTGCCTGTGCATGCTCCCTGCTTCAACTCTAAAATCTACCTCTTCTCCAACAAGCTTTGTGACACATGAGAAGATCTGGCAACGAGGTGGCAGACTCTTTTTCAGGCCCCGCTCTTCTTCCTCCTCTTCCTCCTCCTCCTCCTCTTCTTCTTCTTGTTTGTTTTGTTTCATTTTTTTGAGACAGGGTTTCTCTGTGTAGCTTTGGAGCCTGTCCTGGAACTTATTTTGTAGACCAGGCTGGCCTTGAACTCACAGAGATCTGCTTGCCTCTGCCTCCTGAGTGCCAGGATTAAAGGTGTGCGCCACCATGCCTGGCTGGTTAGAGATCTTCTTGTACATCTGATTCTGCATCTTGGAATCTTAAGAGAGCTTTCTGTATCTACAGAGAATATCATCCATATCCTGTAAAACCGAGGCCCAGGGGCTAGAGAGATGTCTCAGCAGTTAAGAGCATTTGTTCTAACAAAACCATTGGTAACTTCAGCTCCAGGGTATGCATACTTACATAGATACACTCATGTACACATGCACATACCACACATACACACACATACATTAAAAAAATTAGTAAGTCTTTAAAGCCATGCTCCAACTTCCACCTCCTGTTAGCTCATGTTATTCTGCCTCAGTGGACTGTATACCTGTAACACACAGGATGGCACTTAAGTGTCAGGTGTGATGCCACTGTGCCATACCACCTACATGTATTACCATCTACTTTTCACAGCAGCACAGGAGTTACAATCTCCAGTTTGCAGTGGGTAGGAGACTGAGGCTGACAGAAAGGCTGCCTATCCAGGTCACACACTGTTCCAGCACCTTATCCCAAAGTCCCTTGCCTACTTACTATAGAGCCACCAGTAGTCCCAAATACTAGCTGAAGGACTGGCAAAACTGTTTAAAGATTACTTACACTAATCTGTATGAAACTGAGAAAAATAAGGAAAACTGAGGTTGGGGATGGCTCAGTGCTCTTCAGTTCCCAACACCCATATCAAGCAGCTCACAAATATCTGTAACTCCAGCTCCAGTAGACCCAATGCCCTTCTTCTGGACCTGAGGGCACATGCACCCACACATGCACATACACACATAGAGACATACATAATTTGAAATAAAACACTTTTATTTTTTGAAGATGAAAGCTGCCGCATTTCTCACAAAGTTAACTTTATTTCACTTAAAGGCCTATCTTCCTTTCTGAAATGGTCTCTCTTTGCTTCCCATTGGTGCCCATGCCCCCATTTTATGAAATGATTATGACAGATAAGCTGCATTTGATCAAATTCAAGTGGCCACTCTGTGTCCATCTCCCTCACCCACACAGTCTTGGTGGCTTAAGTCTCCATATCACAGTAATGGCATTCAATAAAGGGATCAGCTTCTGTGCATGGTACACAGAACCCTGGCCATCTTCTCCACATACCCCCCTTCAACAACAGCAAGCTGCCTCTAAAACCAAACTCTTGAGTCCATATTACAGTTTCCTTTGCCAGAATCCTGTCCCACCCCCAAAACCTCCTCAGCAAATGTCTGACAGAAGCACCACATACACAAGGCACCCTTCAGTGATGAGGTGCAGTGCCTTGACCTTGTTATCCTCCTGCCTCAGTCTCCCAGGTGCTAATTTTTCAAGCAAGGGATACTGCTGCTGGCTCTAATGCCTGTCTTAATGTCTCTTTCAATGTTTTGTGTTTTGAATTATTCTCTACAGCAGTTACTAAACAAGGCACAATTTCAGAATCACAGAAGCAAACATAACTAACTCCAGCTTTAATAACAGCAGTAAAGGAGGCAGCCAGAGGGCATTCCAGATAGCAGGGTAACTGATCTAAGACAGCAGAGTGNAGCATTTTCCTGTGTCCTGAAACTAACCCAAACACTGAAAACCTGAAACCTCAGGCCTACTCTTCAGGGGCTACCTTGTGAGGATAAGAAAACAAAAATAAATAAATAAATAACAAACTGCGAGGATATGCTCTGCAAAACACTGAACGCACATGTAGCTGTCATCATGTGCAGACTGTCAACCTATCTTTTATTAGCCACAGACTGACAGATGTTAAGATAGAGTGGTCTCAGATCCCTGTTTCCTACCACACTTGCAGCTTAAGCTGCATTGAAACAACAGAAGGCAGGTGGCTTGGAAGGAGCTCCTAAGCAGACATGTAGTCTTCATGCTAAATACAGGTTTAGCAAAGGCTCTTCCCAGGCCTTCAATANAGACCTCTGACTTCAGGATTATTTTGTCCTGATGTTTAGAAAACAGCCCTTAAATACAACTTAGGGCAGACTATTATCAGTGACACGTTTCAAAGTCTCAAATAAAGACTTTTGGACCATGAATTATTCATTGTTCCTACCCAGGTATTGGTTTCCTAAACAGCCAGTAACCCTGATGACAGGCAATTGCAAAGTAAGAAAAAACACCATCACCATATCCAGTAAATTATCAACATGAAAATATAAGCAGAGATACGGCATCTTCCAACAATTTCAGCTAAACTAGGCTTAGTTTAAGGAGATCTCAGACCAAGATGGCTCAGCAGGGAACGGCACTTGCTGCCAAGCCTGATGGGCAGAGTTCAAGCCCAGGACCTATACAAAGAAAGAGCACCAACTCCTGCAAGTCACCCCCTGACCTCCACATGCATACTCCTGCACACACAAATAAATAAATACAAAAAATGCAAACAAGCTAGAGACACACGCCCTTTAGGATCCCTACAGCGTTAGCATGATACGAAAGTACTAGAGAGGAGCCCACTTCCCCACAGTGGAAGACAATGGAGAGACTTACTGTCAACAGTTGTTCTGAGTTGTATCTGCTTCAGTTAAGGGTCTGGAAATGTCCCTCAGAGACAAGACATTATGTCTGCCAGGAGCATCACCCCTAGGACAGCAGGACAGCGAACAGGTTGCTCCTAGACCATCGGCTGTACTCAGCCATAAACACAANCCTGCTTTCTGTGGGAGCTCTCCCAGTCCCCTCAGCACTGCCTGCGCCTGGGTAAATCCTCCATGGGAGACGGTGGATAGGCAATAGGACTGTGTGAGCAACGTGTGCTGAGTGGTTCCCTCTTCGACTTTTGTCACCTTACAGAATGTCCCCTTCAAAAGGGGACCACCACCACTGGAAGGCAGAAACAGCGCCCTGCTAGCTTGTTTTTCTTCTAGCTGCAGCTGGAGAAACTCAGACATTCCCAGCTAGTAGACTCTTTCTGAACATAGCTTAGGTATATTAACAAATGCTTTGAGATGGTAAAAAACAGATTTATCCCCACAACCAACATNCCAAGAGCAAAAAGGAGCAGAGAAAAACTAAAAGCACACAAAAGACCCACTGGGGACACCCGGCCAGTCTTTGCTACTGTGTGTCCTTCTAGTCTTTAAAGGCCATCAACTACTTCTCTAATAACCTGCAGGCTTTGTCATCTCCCCTGCTGACCTGCAATAACACTCCAGCAACAAGTTTTTTACTTTCTATCCACGGGTATATGTTAACAACTAGATTATAAACTGCCCTGCGTCTTTTCTTGGCTTCCCAATCCATCAGTAATAATTACTTTCCAGGCTACAAAAAGTGCCTACCTTTCCCAGTGGTCATGTTGTCAGCGATCTGGTACCAGATAAAAATGCCGTGAGTCCTCTCACAGCAGCTCAGGCATCAACAGACTCTCCTCCCACACCTTCTTCAGGAAAGCCAGTACTGGAACAACTGCCACCTCACTCCAAAATAAAAGCCTAGACTCTCGCCCTGCGTTTTTCACAACAGCCAGGGGAGGGGACTGCCTCTATCTGTCTTTACTCAGATAATAAGAGTCTTCTTTACAGCTTACTCAGGCTTTACAAACCAACTCTCTACTTCCTTAAGAAACACCCTTTCCCTAACTACCAGGAACTGTCAGACAAGAAGTGATTTCAATCCCACATGGAGATGGCACAGGCAGCCCCTGCTGCTTACTCCACTGAAGCTGCAAAGAGAGGGTCTCTCCTAGGCTATTCTGAGTGGGCTTCTCCTCAGCACNGCTCAACACATTTGCTGGCCTGGGAGCACATTACCCACGTCCTATCTGTGAGTATGGAGACACTTTCCTAAGACTCTGCACTCTCCAACCTGGGAGACATACAGCCTAGTAAACAGAGAAAGGGACCATTCTCCACCCCAGCCACTTAGGCAGCACTGCCTCTAAAGCCCTGTAGGTGGATAATGGAGGGTTGGCTGCCTAACAAAGGTTCATTTAAAATGAACGCTTTGTCCTCACCACACCTGGCAACAGCTTTACCTAAGGTGCTCATCGCTGGCTTGTTTTCAGGCTCACAGAGGGTTCTCACCTCCAACAAAGTTGAACTAGGTAAGATTTTGCAAGTTATTTTCAACCGTAAAAANGTAAGGAAGGCTGCATTTGGCAGCAAAATGATACNCTAGGTTCATTCGTGTATGTAACAAATAATAGTTTTATCACTATCTGTTAATTTAGTGTGTAGTTTTATCTCTAAATAATATTTTGTCCTTTCCTTTAGCTACAGATTATGGCATTTCCAGGCATTTGATGCTTTCTAGATCCCCTCATCGACATATTAGCCTTTCTTAGGAAACACCACCAAATTATGTCCATGGCCTCATGTCAATCAAACATAATTCAAGATTGTTAAGTGGCTGTAGATAAAGAACACTGCTTAGTCCATAATTAATGCTCTTTCATGCTGAGAGTCGAATTCTCCTGTTAGCATAGCACATCTGCTTGACTTAAAAAAAAAAAAAAGAAAACTTACACAGAAAATAATTTGCTTTTTGAAAACCATAGAAGGGAAAACTGTAATTTGTTCTTCAAGGGGTGTGCTAATTATATGGAGATGGAAAAAAGAAAAAGAAACATCTATACAACAACATATTTTTAATGCCCATATTTTTGCCAGACAAAGCTGAAAGCCCCTGGGTAGCCGAGCAACAAGGAGGAACCATACACAGATGAAGTATTCTCTTCAGACAGCAAGCCCGCTTTACATTGTTATTTGGCTATGTCTCTACTGCTAATTTCAGTCACAATCATGTCACACTCACAAAGAATGAAGCCCACTGCTTTAATAGGATACAGTTTTAAGCATGTCAAGAAACAACCCAAGATGAGCATTATCTCNTCCTTAGAGGTATTGCACTGAACATTAGTAGGTTTTGTAAAAATACGTGTTCATGATAATTATTTTCAAGACCTGCACCCCCGCCCAAAAAGACATTAAAGTAGGAGGGACTAGACAGGAAGAATAAAGGGCCAGCAGAGAAGAGGGGTAAGAGAGGTCAGTGGGATAAATATGATCACAGTGGACCATTATACATGTATGAAATTGGCCAAAAGTTAAATAATAAATCTTTTCAAAAAGGTTTGTCCAAGTTAGTCTAATTTAGAGCTTCTGTTTCTGACTGAAAATAGCATCACCATTCACAGATAACAAAAGGAAAAGAAATAGACGAATCACTTCATCAAAATCTTAAATTTTATATACATAGGAGAAGGGACAACCTGCAGAATGGAGAGGAATATCTGAAAATTATTTATGAGCTATGAATCTTATGATCCAGAAGTCTAGAAAGGATTCATATAGCTCAACCATGAAGACTTAAAATAGCACAGTTTAAAAATGAGCAAAGGGGTCAGTGAGATGGCTTAGCAGGTAAAAGTGCTTGCTGCCAAGCCTGACAACTTAGTTCCATCCCTGGGACTCCCATGGTGGAATAAGAGAACTGACTCCAGAAACTTATCTTCTGGCCTCCATTTGAGTGCCATGGTGTATGTATGAACAAATAAATGTGATCCTTACATTAAATGTAGAGACTGCTTGGAGTAGAAGGTGCACCAACATGTCTAATAATTCCAGCACACATTCTGACTGCCACATTACCATTGCCAGAGAGCTGACTCTACCATGTGGAAACACTTTAAAGTGATTGACAGAGGTCACCTTACNTCGCTCATGGTCTGAGGAAGAGACTGTGCAGTCACTATCACACAGAATCAAGTGTCCAACAAACTACTGGATTCCAGCACAGTGACTCACTTGTTCAAGATAAAAAAAAAAAAAAATACCGGCTGTGTGATGACTGAATGACAGCTGGCAGCAGATGTCAGGTAGCAACTATGAGGCAGCTAATTAGAAGTAGAAATGGCTACTGTGAGATTACTGTGGACATGCTGTGTAGAGGAATTGCTAGTATTTTTTACATCTATCCCCAGAATGCTGACATGAGGCCACTCGGTTGGTGCATGGTTGTAATTGATATAGAACAATGGCCGCAGGTGTACAGCATAATCCTGCAGGTTACTACATGGATCTAAAGCCACTGCAGCAACAGCAGGTAAACAGTCCACCAGCTTCCTTCCCTGAAAGGCAAAACTGAAGAAATCTGACACTGCACTTACATGCCTGTCTACTGTTCTGTCAAACGATGTCAAACTTTCAGAAGCAGAAGCTGGAGTAGCAACAGACAAAATTCTAAATTCTGGGTTCCTGCAGAAGCAGAGAATGACATTCCCCTTGCTGCTTTAGCAGAGACAGACTAAACATTATCATTAGTGTACGGAATCCATGATGCCACCTGCAATACTAGAGAGGGCCCTGGACTGGGAAGGGAGCCTCTCCTGCTCCTCCCAGCACTAAATAGGTTAAAACTCCATATAAATAAAAACAATGCTTTCAGGAGAAATTTAATGCAGAGTCCAATAACTTGAAATACTTTTTGTAAAATCACAAGTACGAATTTACTTTCTAATAATGGTATTCTTTTTATGTTGGGAGGGAGGGAGGGAGGGAGGGAGAGATCATTTTGGGTATCAGCTCCATCTGGGCACTGTGCTAAGGGTCCTACATATTATGTCACTATTCTGCCAATCTTCACAGGGTGCTTCATTTTGCAGATAAGCAAACAGCAAAAGGGCACTTTCGAGAGTTTACTTGATTGCCCCAGGCTGCAAAGCTACAGAATGGCAAGAGAGGACACACAGAAAAGATGTTTACACATCTCAATTACCTGCTAGCTGTTCCCCAACACTGGCTACACTTTCTACTGGGGAGACATGGGCACTCACACTCTAGTCACCACCCACTGAACAGCACTTATCACATCCTAACGCTGACTACAGGCTGGTAAATTTTCAAATCAGGAACCTGAATGACACAGATCACTGAAAAGACACTATTTTAGAGTCAGCTGAAGTAGTGTCTCTATTTATGAATCAGGCCACAAAGAAAGAATGATAGTGCATGCCTTTAATCTCAGCACTTGGGAAGCAGAGGCAAGGAGAATTTCTATGAGTTCAAGGCATGCCTGGTCAAGTTCCAGGACAGTACTACACAGCAACACTCTGTCTTCCCCTACCCCCCAAAAGAGAAAGAATTTAGCATGGATAAATGGTACCTATTGGGTAAACTCTGAAACAACTGTGCTGTGCAAGAAGCCAAACAGAAAAGCCAGATAGTGTATGACTCCATTTGTACAGAATGTCCACAATGGCAAAACCACAGACACAGACTGAGTTAAAAGCGTCATTTGCTGTTAGGGTGTCTTCACACTCTAGTACGGATGATGTAACATACATACAAGGCAGACGATAGCCCTTCANCAGTTAGGAATCACGTGTGCTTTCCTGCCTCAAGTTTATTCATTGTGTCAGCAAAGGGTTACTGGAGCCAGGCTTCTCCTTCTCACCCAAGTGTACCGGCAAATGCCTTGAAAATAAGTTTATTATTTCTTTTCCTCTATTGCTATTTATACTACTCAGCTTTCTTTCTCCATATAACCCAGTAGGGAAACACACACACACACACACACACACACACACACACACACACACACCTGTTGGCAATTGAATCCTGGATGGCTTTTCATTCTTACAGTAATTTACTTCTGTCTTTTCCTCCTTTTGGGAATCACAAAAGTTAAGCATTTGTCCTCAAATANTACCAAAAAGTATAGTGAAGGCAAGCCAAGAAGTAGAAATGACAGGCCATGATTCACATATCATAGTCCTTACCATATTTATAGAACAGTATTTATCACATACCTAGCATAGGCCTGACTGTTGTGGAGGACTGAGCTATTCTCAGCGGGAATAAAGTATAAAGAAGTAAAGGGGATACAATGATGACCCTACCCTCATAAGTAAGCTGCTAGATTATCAAACAGGGTGGGGCAGAGAGTCTAGGGAAGGCCCTGACCACAGTGCTCTGGGTGCTTCCTCTGCTAGGAAGATCAGGATGAGTGACAGGGCAATGTACATTCCACTGTTAAACTGTCATGTGCTATTTGAGCTCACTGAGAAGCTGGCTCTAGAAGCAAGGCTGGCACCCCAACTTCAAGCCCAAGCATATTTATGCCAAGTGTCTTCCAAGACCCCCTTTCTAGGGCTAGACTGGCCCCACTGACACTGTGACAGGGTAGCAAGAAAACAAAATAGCCCAAAAGTAAAAGACTGCACCCCTGAAAACAGATGGTAAGCTGTTACCAACAGAGTGCCTGCATTGGGAAAGAGAAGCCTGAAGGCCAGCAATGGGAAGCTCAGCCACTGAGAGAAAGCTCTATTGGGAACTCCAGCTGACTGTCTCAAGCTCCCCCATCAGTTTCTGCTGGATATTATGAGCACCCAATTTGATGATGCCATCTCTATCTGTTGCTATTTGTTCTTTTACTTGGAAACCTCACCCAAGAGGACACTTTCTACCTGGGACTCTCTTCATGAACTTCAAGTGGCTGCCATAAAAGGGCTTCCCTAGTAGGCTTTGGCTGGATGTTCTGAGGACCTGATTTGATGATGTTTAACTATCTATTACCTATTTATTCNTTTACTCGGCTTGCTGTACATTTAAGAAACTCATTCATTTACAACAGAAACAGAGCTACTATTGTAGATCATTCTCCATACCATACGCATCAGAAGAGGCCATAATGATACCAGGGACCAGTATTTCAGAAGTGGGAGTCATAAGCACAGAGATGCTCAGAATGTTCTAACTTTGCATGATGGCCAGCATGGCAGGAGTAGAGAGAACTTCCAGAAAGAAAGAATGACATTAGAAGAGGGGTCTAGGCCACATTACCAGGCCTGGGGACCACTAAATTGCAGTCTGGCTGTGAGTGTGAATGGGGGATCAACAACACCTCATTTGCATCCTAACAGGATTACTCTGGATGCTAAATGAACAGACTACAGATATGAGGGAGGAAGAGGAGCAGGACAGCCCAGGGAAAGCATCACTAGGTCCGCATGAGCCAGTGAGCGCAACNACGAGAGAGTGGACTATCCAGTGGATTCAATGGAGGTTCTGAAACAAAGCCGGGGGAAGCCCACCGGCCTGGAAAAGCAGATGGAGGAAACCTAACTTTTAAGACCTAGAAAATCTCATTGAAACATCCAGTATCCGTTCAGATTCAGAAATAGTTCAAAAGGATTATCGCCATGAAACTGAAAAATGCAAAAGTGGAGCCTGGTTTTCCCACTCACCATTTGCAGACTGTATCATATTTCCAGACTTTTGGACTTCATCAAATTTTGTAAAAATGACATTCAACCTGTTTGAAAACAAAACGTATATATGGATCAATATCACCATTTATGATTAACAAACACTATTAAGTTGACTGCCCCTGACATCCTAGTTTCATTTCTGTCGCTGTGACAAAACACCCTAACAAAAGCAAGCGAGGAGAGGAAGGGTCTATTGCAACCCACAACTCCAGGTTACAGTCNAGTGGAGACGTCACGTCCGCAAAAGTCAACCTGAAGCAGTTAGTCACACCCACAGTCAAGAGGAGAGAGAATGAATACACACAGGCTTCTAATCAGCTCCCACGAATATAAAAACCCTACCCAAGTGAATTGTGTTGCCCACAATGGGCAGGTTTTCCCACTTCAACTAACACAGTCAAGACAACCCCCAGGGACATGTTCACAGGCCAAGCCAATGCAGACAGGCGCTCCTTGAGATGTTCAGGTGATCCTAAACTGTTATCAAGTTAACAATTAAAGCTAACCATCAGCCNCCACACCCAAAATGATCAATTATAAAAGCCCCTTAGCAAGAACAGTAACTCCCTCAGTAAACTGATAATATCCAACAATAACTGAACACCTAGAATGGCTCCATCACTGGTTTAAGGACTCAGTCTAAAAGATCACACTTGGGGCTCAAATGCTAGCTCTATGGATAACGGTGCTTGCAGCACAAGCATGAGGCCTGAGTTCAAATCCCCAGTACCAATGTTAAAAATTGGTTGTGGCCATGCACACATCTGTAACCACATAACCACAACAATGTGAGGGGTAANAAACAGGAGGATCACTGGGTCTCGATGACCACCAGCCTAGCTTCAGGTTCAGTGAGAAAGCCTATCTCAAAGGGAATAAGGTGAGTGAGTGATAGAGCAGGACTCTTGATGTCCTACACGCACACAATACATGGAAAAAATTAGTTTTAAAAGTTTGTAATTCCCCTGCTTCTTTTGAAGCAGACTGCTACTTTGGATAAAGTTTTCATAATGTGCTACTTTCACACTACAGGCTTTCTCTGACTTGTGATAATTCCAAATGTTATAAATAACTCCTTCTAAAAACAAATGTTGTGACTGAACACGCTTCAGCTGAAGAAATCTACATGGCACTTCTGATAGCAGATTACCCCACCTTGGCATTGAAATNTAAGCACAACTGCTGATGGGTGCAAACATCCTATCCTAGCTGACATCAAAACTAAGAAAAAAGACAAGCGGTGGAACATTACCTGCAAGCAAAAGCACAAAGACTCCCAAGCAGAAGAGCTCGCTCATTCTCTGCTGGGAGACAAACACTGACCACAGTGCCAGACCACAGCACTCTGCATTCAAACAGCTGCCACCCGTTCCGGGACCAGGCTAGTCACTTGAGCTTTCTTGCCCTCCCAGCCTGCCTGAGAGCTAACCATTTCACACATACGTCTTTTCTTAACCAGAATGGAAGCTCCTTGGAGGCTAAGATGGGAGCCATATTCTCTCGGTAACAATCCAGAGGGTCACCTGAGAGGGTCACTTCNTGGTATCAGGGAGCTGGTACCTAGCCATGTTTCTGCCTTCTCTCTGGCATACTAAATACTTCAGACATTCTGGTCTTAGTTCATTCATTTACTTATGTATGCAACAAATGCTCACATGTCCATTCTGTGCCTAGCTCAAAGCTAACTAGACATTGAATGAGAAGGTTGCTTCCCTCTGAAGCTTAAAGTCGAAGGAACAGGCAAGCCAAGAACACTACTGCAAATAAATGAACAGGTAAAACTGCCATCCACAGTGGCTCCTGCTCCCATCCCACAGGAGAGATCAATAATCTTTTCAAAGCTCCCAGGTCCAGGCACAGCTTCAGAATCCTTCCCAAATTTACTCCAGACCACCACTCCCCACAAATGAAAGTGGAGACTGAAAATAAAGGTCCAATTGCCACCTCGGGGCCAGACATGAGTAACACTATCACTCACATTCAAATCCAGTGGTTACTAAAGTTCTGGAAAGACAGCTTAACGTCTATTCTCAAGATGTTTCCATCACCTTCCCTTTTAAAGCAACAAAGATCTTGGATGGANGGACAAGCCCATAAATAGGCTACTGCACAGGTCACCAGGGTGTGCCCTGACTTGGGTACCATTTATTGTGTCACAACCACACCCTCTGCCATGACAGGAACATACCAGCAGGTTTACAAGTTAGGGCAGGAGGTACCCCTTTCATCTNGTTGTCTCTGAAGTTTCTGGAAGAAGGCGAGTATTACTTACATTCTTGGGACAGTCCCAGTTATAAATGGCACTTGTGAAAACAGTATTANAGGATCTCTCCAAGGAGTGAGGTCTATGCACTGTAGCCTTAACCACGCCGTATGGCCTCAACAACCAGGCAGGAGAACATCCAAAGAAACACCACTGTTCCTGATACCGGTCTTCATTTGGAATTCTCCCAGACAGGATGCCCTTTCCATCACTGTCACATTCCAGGTTAACTCCCGAAGTCTTTGCTCAGTAGTGTCCCCATCAGGGCTCCTATCATGGTTACACCTCAGAGACCTGCAAGCTGGCTGTGGGCAGCTGAACACCAACAAGCACTCCTTAGGCATGGANTACTAACTTTCATCTGCTAGTTTCAAACACAGCAATTTAAGAGGCCTCTCATGAAACCATCAATGGCACAGATATAAACAGGTGAGTTCCAGGTTTCTACCCTAGCTTCACTTCTGTTGCAGTAATAAGACACCTGCCAACAGGCAGCTTCGGAGAGAAAGGGTTTATTCCATCTCACAACTCCAGGCTACAGTCCTTCACAGCAGAGGAGTCGGGGCAGCAGGACCACCAAACAGTCAAACCAGCCCAGACCAGAAAGAAGCCACTCCTGCGTGCTTGCTGGAACTCTCCACTCTTATACAGCTCAGGATCCCCATGCATAGGGAATAGCAACACCCAGAGTGGGTTGGGTTGTCCCACAAAAATAAACTTAAAGAAAAAAATCTCCCCACCCCCCAGACAAGCTTACAGGCCAAACCAATGTAGACAATGTCTTCCCAGGTGGTTCTAGGTTGGGCCAAGTTGACAAGTAAAGCTGACCTCACACCCTCTGAAGCTATCAAATGGTTTTATTTTTTAGTCTTCAGATTTCAATTTAACATCTTGTGGCTTGGGGTATGCCTCAGTGGTAAAGTACAGATTACCATACATGTAGCCTTGAATTAAACTCCCACTACCCTCAAAAAAGAAGAAATTAATTTATTAGTTTGACAAATCACCACTATCATTTTGCCCTAGTTTTTCTGAATCTGAATATTTACACTAAATTCAACCCAGATAGTTTATTATACTGTAAGATTTATATTTAAATCTTTGCTAGAATTTTTTAATAATGTAAAAATAAATTTTAAGTCATCCCTAAGAAACCAATCCTGAGAATCTCAGTCAACAAACTTCATCCAACCATCAAGAGCTTCTCTTGCTCAGCTTGTCTCCCCTCCTGAATAAGGGTACCAAAGTTTCTAACATAGAGACTAAAATACATGAGTTGGGGCTGGTGAGATGCTCAGTCAGTAACAGTGCTTGCTGCTGAGTCTGACGACCCAAGTTTGATCTCCAGAACCCATAAGGTGTAAGAAGAGAAGAGACTAAAGAAAAATCAAAGTTTAAAAGNTGCACCAAGGACTGAGAGATGACTCAGGGGCTAAATGTTTGCCCCCTGAGCACAAGGACCAGAGTTCAGATCCCCAGAACTCATGTACATGCTGAGTGGGTGAGGTGGTCTTCCTGTAAATCTAGCCTCAGAAAGCAGAGACAAGGGATCCCTAGAGCAAGCTCTGAGTTGGAGTGGGAGATCTTCCCTCAATAAATAAGGTGACTGAGGATGATTACTGACATCAACCTTGGGCCTGCACATGGACGCTGGCTGGTTTTAAGCCAACTTGATACAAGCTAGAGTCATCTGAAAGGCGGGAACCTCAATTGAGAAAATGCCTCCATAAGATCTAGCTGTAAGGCATTTTCTTAATTAGTGGTTGATGGGAGCGGGCCCAGTCCATTGTGGGCGGTTCCATCCCTGGGCTAGTGGTCCTGGGTTCTATAAAAAAGCAGGCTGAGCAAACCATGAGGAGCAAACCAGTAAACAGCACCCCTTCATGGCCTCTGCATCAGCTCCTGCCTCCAGGTTCCTGTTTGAGTTCCTGTTCTGACTTCCTTCGATGATGAACAGTGACAAGGAAGTGTGAGCCAAATAAACCCTTTCCTCCCTCAAGGTGCTTTGTTTATGGTGCTTCATCACAGCAATAGCAAGAGTGACTAAGACAATGTGTATTTGTGCACATGTACCCACACACGAGCCCATACATATACAAAAAAAATGCACATCACACACANATGAACCCATACATATACACACATGCACATCACACTCACAGTGTAAGCCATCAGCCACAGCCTCAGCTTGATTTCCCAGAACCCACATAAAGTAGAAGGACATAGTCAAGAGTTGTCCTCTGACCTCTACATGTGTGCCACGGTACACCCACCATCAAAGACATATAAAATAAATGTAATTTAAAAATTAAAGCACTCTGATTCCCATCTGATTATCTCATGTACATCACAGGGTCCTGAAGTCAGGCTCCACCCACCTGTTTAAAGCAGGCCTGCATCAAGGTCATATGTGCCTGACACACCAAGGCAAATGACTCCTATACTCTATTTCAGCATACCGTGCCACATCCCTAGTGCCCAGGACTCCNGAAACTCTTCCATGAAATAGAGNAGAGAAAATGAAGAAGCCAAGTCCAAAGAAATGAGTCTTAGCTCTCACTCATTACTGTGTGATCTCTCAAAAGTCAGTTTGAGTCTCTGGGCCCCTGAGGTTTCTAGGAACATAGGGACAGGCTTGGGGAGTTGTGCCCATCTAGGATTGTCAAAGTAATAGAAAGCCCATTGTTACACTATATTTTTTGATTCTATCTCTAAAGAGCCATTTCTAGCTCAAGTGTTCTTAGCCCTAGTAAGGTACTGTTTCTCTTGCATCAGTCCTATACACTGAAAGTGACACTGCTAACAAAACACTAACCTTTTGAGGATGTAGTCCTCAAAAAAAGGGGGTCTCCACTATTTATAGGCAGGTGTGTATTAGAACAGTTTCGTTCACTAAACCAAATATAGCGCTGCTGCACTGGGTGCTGGGTGTACACAAGACATAGAACCACAAAAATGATGAGTGCTGAATGTCTCAATACCAACACCTTTGAAAGGTGTGGGACACTGTAATGTTTTGAATAAGAATTGCCCCTCTAGGCTCATATTTGAAATCTTGGTCTCTAGTTAGTGGAAGTGTTTTGAAAGGATTACAACAGTGGTTCTCAAGCTTCCTAATGCTACAACCCTTTAATATAGTTCCTCATGTTGTGGAACCATAAAATAAACCCCCAACCATAAAATTATTTTCATTGCTACTTCATAATTGTAATTTTGCTTCTGTTATGAATTGTAATGTAAATAGCTGTGTCATCTGATGGTCTTAGGTAACCCCTGTGAAAGGGTCATTTGACCCCCAAAAGGGTTGCAACAGATAGGTTGAGAATCACTGGATTAGGAGGTGTGGCCTTGGAGGAGGTGTGTCACTGGGGTAGANTTGGGATTTCAAAAGCCCACGCCAGGCCCAGTTAACGGTCTGCAGATGTGAGCTCTCAGCTACTGCTCCANCTCCATGCCTTCCTGCCTGCTGCCATGCTCTCCTGCCCACGATGGCCATCAAAGTAACTCTCTGGATCCACAAGCCCCAATTAAATGTTTTCTTTTGTAAGTTGCTTTGCTCATTATGGTAGTTTGAANGAAAATGGCACCCATAGACTTACGGGAAAACAGCACCTTACTAGGAGGGGTGGCCTTTTTGGTGTAGGTGCAGCCTTGTTAGAAAAAGTATACCACTGTGGGGTAGGCTGCTCAGGCCAGGCCCAGTGTCACTCTCTCTTCCTGCTGCCTGCTGATCCAGACGTAGAACGCTCAGCTCCTTCTCCAGCACCATGTCTGCCTGTGTGCCACCATGCTTCCTGCCATGATGATAATGGACTAAACCTCTGAACTGTAAGCCAGCCCCAATTAAATGTTTTCCTTTGTAAGAGTTGCCATGGTTATGGTGTCTCTTCACAATGGTAGAAACTCTAAGGCACTCACAGTGTTTTGTCACAGCAACAGGAAAGAAACTAAGACAGAAGTTGGTACCAGGGAGTGGGTCAGTGTTGTGACAGGCCTAACAATGCTGGGTTTGGGGTATTCTTTTTTTGGGGGGGGAGCGGGGGATGTGTGGTTGAATGCTGTAAGCAGAGCTTAGTGGGTCATTCTAGTAAAAGCTTGGAAGACAGTAGTGCTGAGAGCAATGTGGACTACAGAGGCCTGGCTCATGATGTGTTGACTATGGAGGCCTGGCTCATGATGTGCTGACTATGGAGGCCTGGCTCAAGACATTTCATAGGAGAATGTTAACTAGACACACTTCTCCTGATACTTTGGCAAAGAATGTGCTTTTTGCCCCTGTCCTAAAAATCTGCCTGAGGCTTAACTAAAGAGTTATGGATTAATTTTGTTGGCAGAGGAGATTTCAAGACAGCCTAATGTTGACTCTGTTGTGTAGTTATTAGTGATCACTCTTATGCAGATCTACAGTGAAAAAGATCAACTGGGCAAAAAAAGAAAAAAGAAAATATAAAACACACAGTTTGAAGAGAAAAAGAACACCAGGAAATTTAATGTTAAAGCCTTGGTTGGTGCTGAAAGAGATAGGAAGAAATGAAATAAAGGAAATGAAGTCCTCAAGGTGAAACTCCCACCCAGCTAATCCTGAAACTTGTCAGGGAAAGGGCCTAAAGAATTATCTATTCCTAAAGAGAAACAACAAATCAAAAGTTTATGCAAATGTAATTCAAGGAGGGGGGCAGGTTCCATCCCAGGAAAGCAGCAGAACGTCACAGCTTTGGCCACATGGATTTGGTGTTAGAGTCGTGAAGGAGTTATGGAGTCTTCCTCTGTGGTTAAGGAAAGCTGCTGAGGCCAGGCCTGTGGCAGTAGAGTCCCTACACGGAGGCCTAGAGAGGTGACTGCATGACTCTGTNAAAGTGAAGCATGGATTACGTTGGAGACCTGAAGATATTGNAGATGCCAAAGCCATGTCCTATCTGCCAAGGAGAGCTGCTAACAGGGAGTGGAACCAGCCCAAGAGAGAGAAGTGTGTTGCAAGCTGGAAGGGAGGCGACATCTAAGCCTTTTGATATTAGAAGTAAGCCTACAGGAATTAGAGCTTGCTCTCCTGGTTTTCTGTCTTGCTTTGGGCCAGCATTTCTTCATGATGCCCNCCTCCCTCCCTTTTGGAATGGTAACGCATATTCTGGGCCATTATACGACAGAAGCATGTAATTAGCTTTTTGGTTTTCCAGGGGTTTACAACTGAGAGATTGTCAGCGTCTTAGAAAAGACTTTGGACTTTTAAACTGCACTGAGGCTGTGAAAGACTATGTGGACGTTTNAAGTTGGATTAAATGCATTTTGTGTTATGATATGGTTACAGGTCTACAGGGCCTAGAGAACGGAAATGCTGGTCTGAATGAGAATGGCCTCTAGAGGCTCACATATTTGAATGCTTGGTCCCCAGTTGTTTGGAAAAGATTAGAAAGTGTGGCCTTGGAGGATGTGTGTCACTGGGGGTGGGCTTGGACCTTTCCAAAGACTCACTCCATGCCGTGTGTTCCTGCCTGGTGTGGATCAGATGTAAACTCTCAACTATTACTCCAGCACCATGCCCACCTGCCTGCAGCTATACACCTCAATGTAATGATCAGGAACTCTAATCTAGAACCATGAGCCCTAGTAAAATGCTTTCTTTTATAAGTTGCTTTGGTCCTAGTGTTTTGTCACAGCAATAAAAAAGTAACTTAGATATGGAATGAGGCCAGATGTCGGCATGAGTCATCTGAGGTAAGTGAGAGTTGGGGGGTGGNGGAGAAGGGAACTGTGAAAGTCTGAGACCAACCTTGGGTGTCATTCCTTGGGGGCCAACAGCTTTCCTTTTTGAGATGGAGTCACATTGGCCTAGAGCTCTTCAATTCAGCTCGGCTGGCTGAGAAGGGAGCCCTAGGAGCTTCTTGTCTCCACCTCCCCGGTGCTGAGACTACAAGCACATGCCAACGCACCCAACTTTTTTTAAGTGACTTTTGATGCTCAAACCTAGGTGCTCATGCTTACAAGGCAAGCACTTTACTGAGCTGTCTCCCCAGCCCCAAGTCTTATTTTTGAGGGAAGAAGATAAAAGGCTCCCACTGACGTCTGATGTGGAGAGGACGTCTAGCCACCAGCCTTATAACCATGCATTCTGTGGATAAAATTACCACATCAAAGATAGGAGCATGAACCAAGATGAAACCTGAAAAGGAGCAGGGAAGGGGTGGAGGAAAAGTACCCACAGATACATACAGAATACATAAATGTTTACAACGTATTTGTAAGGACCAGCAGGTAAAGATACTTGCTGCCGAGTCTGACTTGAGTTTAACTCCCAGTGCTCATGTGGAGAGAACTTAGTCCTACAAGTTGTCCTTTGACCTCCACACACAACATAGCACAAGGACCCCCATACAGAGACACAAATAAATACATAAAAAAANTTGAAGTGGAAAAAGGAGAAAGTGAGCACTCACCGGGACTGTGGCAGCCCTTTCTTACTGAGGTCTGCCCTCACACGTTCGCCTACATGTCTGTAAATTTCCACCAGACTGTTTATTGCTGCGTCTCTAACCTAGACATAAGAGAAGAGATCTTACAGGTCTTCATGTCACTTCCCAGCCCTATCAGATAGAATTTAACAGTCTATATGCCACCCCAATTTATCACCAGCCTACCAGTACGACCATGCATATAACCCCTGTANATGCCAAACTAAGCAAAGGGCACATGTGNATGTTTTCACTCCCATTAAACAATCCCAAATCATAGAAAATCCAAATTGTAGAAAAAGTCCTCAGCTTTTTAAACAGACCTCCCAAGTTCTCCCCATTCTTCAACATGTGATCAGGAAACCAGAATTTTCGAAATAAAGCATCAGATATGTAGTGGTTTGAATGAGAATGGCCCCCGTTGGTTGGACTGTTTGGGAAGAATGAAGAGGCGTGGCCTTGTTGGAGGAGGCGTGTCACTGTGGGGAGGTGTGGCCTTGTTGGAGGAGGCGTGTCACTGTGGGGAGGTGTGGCCTTGTTGGAGGAGGCGTGTCACTGTGGGGAGGTGTGGCCTTGTTGGAGGAGGCGTGTCACTGTGGGGAGGTGTNGCCTTGTTGGAGNAGGNGTGTCACTGTGGGGAGGTGTGGCCTTGTTGGAGGAGGCGTGTCACTGTGGGGAGGCTGATGGTTCCAAAGCCCACACCGGTCCCAGTTTGCTCTCTCTGCCTCGTGCTTGTGGATCAGTATGTGAGCTTTTAGCTCTAACGCCATGCTTGCCTCTGCCAAACTGCCTGCCATGATGGTCATGGACTCCAACCTTTTGAACCTGTATTCCTACACAAACTCTTTCTTTTAAAAGTGGCCTTGGTCATGGTGTCTGTAGTAACTAAGATACTGTGTAAGTACATTATGTAAAGCATCAGCTTCATGTGTGAGAAGATTAAAACAAGAAACAAAAATGAGTAATAACCTGCTACAAGGGCCCTACATTCAAGGGATTTACAATGAATTTACAATGCTACAACAATGAAACGCTGCACACAAATGCCATTTTTAACAGAAGGCAGGATGTGGTCAACGTTGTCCAAAACCGAAGATCATAGCAGAAAGGCAGGAACAGGGCTGTTGGGCAAAGTGCTGGCTCTGTAGGCACAAGGAACTGGGTGACCCCTAAGAACCTATGTAAAAAAGCCAGGTGGGCACATCTTTATACTCCTAGCACCAGGAAAGCAGGGACAGGTGGATCCTGGGGTTCAGTGACCATCTAGCAGAGCCTACATACTGAATTCTAGGGCAGTGAGACTATCTCAAAAAATAAGTTGGACAGTGCCTGATGAATGATATCTAAGTTGTCCTCTGGCCTNCACGTGCGTATGCGTGCTTGCACGCACGCTTGCACACACACACACCTACAAAGAGAGAGAGAGAGAAGGTGGGGAGGAGGGAGGGAGGAGTCACGTCAGTGCTCAGAAGAGTTAGATTTTGCCAGGTTCAGAAATACTGATGGTCAGGATCTAAATAAGACCCTGCTGCTCAAAGGCAGGAGGCACTTGGGCCCTCACGAACTGCAAGTACACCATCTGTAGGCCAGACACAAGGACCTACACACAGGCAGTGAAATAAGGAGTAAGGGACAGAATGGATGTGTTTTCTTGGAGAAAACTCATGGAGTATACATTAAATATCAATGTATTGATGTTAAATTTCTTTAGTATAAAAATGGCACGTGGGGTCATTGAGACTGCTCAGCAGGTAAAGTGGCTTGCTACCAACCATGCCTGACAGCCTGATTTTGATCCCCAGATCCCAAGCAGAAGGAAAGAACTGCCTCCACAAGGTGCCCTTTGACCCCCACATATGAGCTCTTTCTAGATACATACGTTGATTTTTAAAAACGTGGTTATGTGANAAAATACTTTTGCCATCATATGAAACACTGAACCTTCTGGAGTAAAAATATGTCTGCGTGTTATTTCCAAAAGGTTCAGAGAACAAATACATGACGCACAAGCAGACGTAAAACAGATCTTCCAGGGTGAGCTCACAGACCCAAGTGCTNGCTTGANGCTCTTCTGGCTTTTCTGTGAGTTTACAATTTTGCAAACAAAAAGAAAATAATAAATTTTAATACAGAATGGAATAAGGGCCAGGTAGGAAGTGACATGGATGCAACAGCGTTTTAGATTTGTTCTGTAGCAATGAAAACAAAGTATGAAGATGTTGTGGGATATTTGTTTATACTGTGTGAAGATGTGTCACTGTGATTGGTTTAATAAAGAGCTGAATGGCCAATAGCTAGGCAGGAGAGGGTAGACGGGATTTCCAGGGAGGGAGAAGAGATAAATCTAGGAATGTGGAGACGCCAATGAGACATAGAACAAGTTGTACATACGGTACAGAGGAGAGGTAACTGAACCATGTGGCAAAATGTAGATTAATAAAAGCAGGTTAATTATGTTATAAGAGCTAGTTGAAAAAAAGTCTAAGCTAACGGCCAAGCTTTCATAATTAATAATAAGTCTCATGTCATTACTGGGGAGCTGGTGGTCCCACAAAGGAAAGTCCAACAAGAAAGCCTACTAGATGAAGGAAAAAGGAAGGGAGGGTACAGGCAACAGTTCCTGACCCTATCTGACCTGGTGTTGCATGACAGGTAATGATCTCTATAAACCCTCTTGTTCTAATAAATCACAGCTCATTCATCTTGTCTCTTAAATCTCATGCTACAACCACCAAAACTCAAATGCTGAATCCCTAAGCCCCAAGACAGGGACAGGGGCTCCAAGGAGGTGATTGAGGTTTGGAGCTAGGGCTAGAGAGATGGTTGAGAACCTGTGCTGCTCTTACAGAGGACCTGAGTTCAGATCCCAACACCCACGTTAGGCAGCCCACAACTGCCTGTAATCCNAGCACCATATGATCCAACAGCCTTATTTGGACTCCTCGGGCACCTGTACTCATATGTGCATGCACNTAAATAAAAATAAAAGTTAATCTTTTTATAAGTTTTGGGCATGGAGCTCAATGGTAGACCAGTGGATGGCTGAGTTGACTGGCATAAGTGAGGCAGGGTGGCGTATATATTTCCATAAGATGCAGTGTGCATGCAATGTGCAGAATGTTTTACGTGCAGACAGATCACTCCAAAGGCAGATGTGAGGGCGGGGCTAGAGCTGAGGAGGGAGGGGGAGGTTCACAGGCATGAGGCCCCAGCCTGCATCTCTAGCTCTGCCAAAGAAAAGGAATCTCAAGGCAGATGTAGCTGTGGGGATTGTTTTCAGTGTTTAGTAGAGAATCCCCAGCCTATAAATCCTGTCTACTACAGGGAACTAAAAGCTGCCCTGAAGTACCGGCCTCANTTTCCACACGATGGAAAATGGAGACAAACAACAACATAAAGTAATAAGGATTTTCTTATTAAAGGCCTATGGATCAAAACACTGTAACAGACCATGTCTGACGACCAGATAGTACAAGTGCCTACCAGACACTGGGCAGAAATTTGAGGTGTAGTTTGTTGACACAATTTCATATTTTCCATTTTATTAAAAAAATTGTTCCACTCACTTGCTTTTTTTTTTAATTTTTAAAGTTTACGTGTATTTGTGTTTTGCGTTGCATGTGTGTGTGTGTGTGTGTGTGCGTGTGCGTGTGCGTGTGCGTGTGCGTGTGTGTGTGTGTGTGTATGCATTTTGTGTGTGCCTGGATCCCTCAGAGGCCACAAGAAGGCTTAGATGACCCAGAACTCAAGTTATAGACAGTTGTGAACTGCCATGTGGGTGCTGGGAACTGAACTCAGGTTCTCTGCTAGAGCAGTAAGTGTTCTTAACTTTTATTTTTGAGATAGAGTCTCACTGTGCAGTCTTGGCTGACCTGGAACTCAGTATGTAGACCAGGCTGNGCTTAAACTCTGAGATCCACCTATCTCTGCCTCACAAGTGCTGAGACTCAGGGAATGTGCCACTGTACCTGGTACCTCCTATTTTTTTTTTCTTTTAATTTATATAGTCTAGATAACAATTATTTAGAGAGCAGTTAGACACAGTCCGGCTTAAAGGCATTACTTTCACATTTAGGTTGCATTGCTACTACTACTGAGAATCAACCCAGGGGTGCCTGCCTTTGGGGAATGAACACTGTCTCTTGGTACATAAATGTATGTGTGTTGTCAAACCAGGACTCCCAAGATTTGGTATATGCAAAGTATATCCATACCAATATTGTGAAGACACTCTAAGATACCAGTACAAATAAATCATTTTCACTTATTTAAAACAATACAGCTGGCCAGGCAGTGGTGTCGCACACCTTTAATCTCAGCACTCAGGAGGCAGAGGCAGGCTGATCTCTGAGTTCAAGGCCAGTCTGGTCTACAGAGTGAGTTCCAGGACAGCCAGGGCCACTCAGAGAAACCCTGTCTCGAAAGCCCAATAAATAAAACAACATAGCTAAGGGTTTCTCACAAACCCACTGGATTTGGCAGGTGTGGGATCTCTGCAAATGCCAATGCCCACCTCAGGCTAAGGAGACTCTTAATAAGTTGTGTTCAATGGTGGTGACAGAGACAAAGAACACTCATCCTCCAAATCACTTGCAGGAAGATTCAAAAGCAAACACATACTACTGCCCTAACAGGGAGGCAGGCTCAAGACCAAGATGTACACCAGGATCAGCTGTGCACGGCCAGGACACATCTTTACTCTAGGCTATCTATCTGTTGACCCAGATAGCTCAAAGTTTGATATATTCTCTTCAAATTGATACACAATGCTATCTCTAATATGAAATATGAAAACAACTGAGTTAATGTGTTTAGAATGTGGGATTGTGCTGACATGATATTTAACCCAAGCTACTCCCAAATAAGGGGAACATCCCAAAACCCTAGAAACATCTTACACATTAACTTCCACTCTGGACCTGAACAAGAGAAGTGGAATCAGGGAGCAGTGCTACATAAAAACAGATGGCCCCCAACTGTCTCACGGTTCAGGGCAATTCTAGGTGCTGTATACCATGTGCTTGCTAACTGAGTTTCCCCTGGCAGAAAACTTCGGAAGTGAAAACCTGAGAAGAACCAGAAGAACTCTAAGATTCATCTGAATAGCTTTAAAGGGAACAGAGGATCACTTTCAAATTTCTAAATTGGGATGTGAGCTTCTGAGTAAAAATGCTGACGTTACTCCCACAGCACACAGCAGAGGGTCCTGGGCTGGTGAGGTGGTCCTTCCGCATCTCTACTTTAAACACCATCTAGTACTAATGCACAGCGGTGCCAGAACATCTGCTGAGGAAGGAGGATGCCCTGCAGAGTCCTGCCAGGTATCACTGTGCACCACACTGTGGGGCCAATGGAGTGTCTCTACTATCATCTGGAGGATGATGTTCACACCAGTTACAGAAATACACTGTGTGCTATATGCTTGCTAACAGAGCTTCCCCTAGCATCTACCCCACCTAGTCCTGTGAGCCTGCCTTCCCTGTGAGCCTGCCTAGTCCTTTGAGGCTATCTTACTCTGTGAGCCTGCCTTGTTGGGGTAGATGTTTGGGCTTCTCCACAAACCAGATAGCAGGNAGTTGAATGGTAAGTGCTGTCATGCTAAATGGTGTGTCTGGCCTGTTCCATCTTACAACCAAAGTGCACTCAGTGNACACTATTCTGGTGCAGATNCAAGGCTGCCCACAGCTCCACCATGAACACCACCCCATCACCTGCCTGTCTCATGTAAGCAGCTTAATGACAGACAGCCTCAAGTAGGTACCATGTAATGGCACTGACATTTCAAATGGGACTTCTATAAGGGACTTTTTCTGCAGAAAACAGAAGTTGCAGAAACAAGGCCAAAGGCCTAAGGATGAGAGGTGAAGGCAAAAGCACTGAAATCTTTCTGAAGAACTGCTGTGGCCATTTTAGATTTCTTTTAATTTTTGAGATTTTATTTTATGTGTATGAGTGTTTGTTCACATGTGTATCTGTGCACCACAGTGTTATAGATGGTTGTGAGCTACCATAAGGGTGCTGGGAATTGAACACAGTCTTCTGCAAGAACAACAAGCCCTCNTAGCCATCTCTCCAGCCCCTGTGGTCGTTTATAAATGATAGACTATAAAGTAGGATTTGGTACACAGAAATTGCTGTGATTTCTCGGCCCAACATACAGAAGAGGGTAAAGTAGCCACTGCACTTGTGATATTTTATAAATGCTAATGGATAGCTAATCTCTTAAATCGGAGTCAGAGCTCCCCAGAGGTAAGTCAGCCCACCTGCTGCACACAGCACACTCACCTGGCTGTTGGGATCTCCCAGTAAGTTACATATATGTGGCACAATCTTGCTTAGTGTTAGAGTCTGTGCCCCAGAGCTGGAAATGAAAGGCACGAGTGAGAACAAAGAGCAGAAAGACTCCCACGCCCACACCTGCCCTTCTCCACCCCCAGGANTATCCCCTCACACCAAGGTTCCGTCCNTCCGTCTATTCAAAGTGGCTCCAAAGCATTCCAGAGCCCACTTGCTGAGCTCAGGCCCGTCCATGGCCTGGCCTCAAAGACTACAACAGGGCCTGAGCCTTGCCGCTTGCCTCAGACCCTCGCTCTGCTATGTCAGGTCACACTTCCTGTTCTGCCAAACTCAGAGGACCCAACCAAACTCTTCAGGGTCATCTCTGGAGTGGCTTTCAGACTTTCTGTTAATGTTGCCGGTGACAAGACAGTGACAAGATGGTTGTGGGCATCTGACTACACACTGCTCTACGGGGGAACTCCAAGTTTGTCACTTTCCTTTGAGGTTTATTTTTGCTTTTATTTATGCACATGTCTGTCTGTGTGCATGCCAGTCTTAAGAGGATGTCATATCCCCAGAAATGAAATTTAAAGGCAATTGTGAGCCACCTGATGTGGGCTCGGGGAACCTAACTCAGGTCCTCTGAAAGAGAAGCAAGCACTCTTAATCACCTAACCATCTCTCCAGCCATTTCACCATTGCAATGCTGCTTCNACAGACATCCTTTGTGAATACACTCTATAAAACAGCACAGACAACTCTGGAAATTATTTCAACAGTTTCTTTTAAAAACTAGAAATGGGGTGGGGAGTGCAGGGATG
Organism: Neotoma lepida; assembly: GCA_001675575.1. Lineage (NCBI taxonomy): Eukaryota > Metazoa > Chordata > Mammalia > Rodentia > Cricetidae > Neotoma > Neotoma lepida. Next base: position 72,996 of record LZPO01007966.1, read on the forward strand.
GATCAGTGGTTAAAAGCACTAGCTACTCTTCCAGAAGGCCGGGATTCAATACCCAGCACCCACATCGCAGCTCACAACCATCTCTACTCCAGTTCCAGGGGATCTAATACCCTCTTCTAGCCTCCAAGGGCACCAGGCACTCACGTGGTGCACAGGTGTGCATGCAGGCAAAACTCCCAAACATAATAAATAAATGAACAAACAATGAAAATATCAGTTCCATCGTACTCTTACTGAAGGGAATTGAAAATTTACACTTGTGCAGAAACTTATATACATATCTGCAGCAATTTTACTCCTAGGAAGCTCAAACTTGAAGTTACCCACCTTTTCTTCAATGGATAAATGACTAAATAAACTGGACTACATCCACAGTATATATTCTATACCATATAATCTATACTACAGCATAGGCTCTATTCCAAAGGATTGTACTGAGCAGTGAAACAAAANGAACTATCACCATCNGTGGCATACACTGCAAGCTCTGGGAATTTAACTAAGTGGAAATCTAGAAGGCAACCCTGGAAGGGTACACCAGGCTTGATACCACTTGAAGAACAGTTTGAAGTGACAAGATCATAGAGACAGAATCCAAATTAGTGGCTGCCACAGGCTATAAAGTGTGTGGCAGAAGGGCAGTGGGTGGGAGCCTCATACACACAGACAAGGTCTGTGTGCAGCTGTGGCAATGCGGACAAGCTCTGTGAGGTACTGTACAGTACAGGGTACTGACGGCTACACCATGCTACTCGAAATCCTACACTGGTCAGGTAGAGGGAAAGAGCTNCTTCCCAGTACATTTCTTTACAACTACCTATAGATCTAATTACTTCAGAATAAAGGGTAGTGGTGGTGGTTTTTATTTTGTTTTATTTTTAAAGCTTTAGCCAAGGGGCTGGAAATGTAACTCAGATTACATTTGACATTTCTAGTAACCCCAGAGCCAAATAAATAGGNCACATGTTGGCCTGTGCCAATTATCCCAGCTCTTGAAGAATGGAGGCAAGAGGATCGATAGTTCAAGACATACTCAATTACAAAGTAAGTTCAAGACCAGAGGACTACAGAAGACTCTATCTAAAAAAAAAAAAAAGCTGGGTGGTGGTGGTGCACACCTTTAATCCCAGCACTTGGCAGAGGCAGGTGGCTCTCTATGAGTTTGAGGTTTACAGAGCGAGTTTTCCAAGACAGCCAGAGCTGTAGCGCTGTTACACAGAGAAACCCTGTCTCAANAACAAAAAAAAAAGCTTTAGCCAAGCACAGTTTGCAGGTTCACACCAGACTTACGCATTGAGTGTTGCAATAAGGCAGAGGCAGATGCCCTCTCTCGTCCGGAAGTTCTTGTGTTTGAAGCCTCCGAGCATTCTGTCCCACACATACTGCAGGTGACAAGGGACAGGTGAGAGGGTAAGGACTCTGCAGCCCTTCACACAGTAAAAGCCTCTTCATAGGAACCAAACTGGGCCCATTCCCACCAATCCCCAGGGTCCTCTCACAATCATACTGAAGTAGGACAGGGAATTACTTTATCAAACACGTGCAGTTAAAGTGTGAAAAGCATGTGCACTTATATAATGCTACTGGATTCTCCCCACACTCCTGAGGAGGTATAATTACCCCCATTTTATGACTGAGAACAGTACAGCCCAAATGACAGCAGGCACACACACTGCTTTCTGTCTGGAACAGCTCTCCTCACGGAGGCTCACCCCAATACTTGTTTTATCTCCCCTGGGAAACTGCTGCTGGCTGCCTTGCTGCATCCTCCAACAATGGTCAGTGGGACCCTGGGGACATGGCTGGGTCCATCAATTCTAGCAAGCCCCACTAAGTGTCATATAGGAACCAGGCCCCAGCCAGGCTACTGGCTCCTCAGATACCACCAGCTGCCCCTTTCCGGGGAAAGGGAGAGCCTGTCCCATAAATGAGCTAAAGGGTGTAACAGATTAAGCAAATATTCAATACCCGTGTCCNAGCCACTAATTTATTCAAATGATACATTTTTCTAATTATATATTTAAATCTTTCATATGAGAAGGGACTGTGGGCCATAAGAATGTTTATCACTGTACTGGCTAGTTTTGTGTTAACTTGACACAAACTAGAGTCATCAGAGAGGAAAGAGCCTTATTTGAGAAAATGCCTCCGTAAGATTCAGCTATAAGGCATTTTCTTAATTAGTTATTGATGGGGGCTGACCCNGCCCATTGCGGGTGGGGCTATCCCTGGCCTGGTGGTCCTGGATTCTATAAGAAAGCAGACTGAGCAAGCCATGAAAAGCAAGCCAGTAAGCAGCACTCCTCCATGGCCTCTGCATCAGCTCCTGCCTCCAGGATCCTGCCTGCTTGAGTTCCTATCCTGACTTCCTTCAATGATGAACAGTACTGTAGAAGTATAAGCTGAATAAACCCTTTCTTCCCCAACTTGCTTTTTGGTCATGGTGTTTTGTTGAAGCAACAGAAAACCTAACTATGACAATCTCTAACCCATCAGCTTAAAAGAAATTAAGCCCAGGGAGCTGCATGAACACTGTTTGGGCACACAGGCGTGCTTCTCTTGTCCTACCTGGGGGTTAGCAGCTTGATCCATGATCTTTAGCAGCAGGGTTTGGTCTTGCTCCCTCACGGAGTCCTTGGCATCTCCCAGTCTGTCTATTAGACTTGGCAACACTGGGAACCAAAATGGAAATGATTAAATGAAGACNGATCTAGGGATGTGAGCTCACCCACTGCTCATCTGTAGGAGGCTGGCCTAATTAGGAATTCCAAAAGCCTGTTCCATGTGTAGCTATTCCAAAGCCACCCATCCTTGGTCAGACCTCCACTCTCCTTGCCAAAGTGCATTCCATAANCACAGACATTGGCAGAACCTTGTACTTGGGCGGACTGTCTCTACCCTCACTTTCCTCCAGTCAGTCCCAACATATCTGGAACCTGAAATATTAAAACAGAGACTTTGGCAGGCAAGAGTGACACAAAGGCAACCTGAAGGAAGGAAAGAGCTGGGTAAATACTGTAAAATCTTAGCACTTGGGCCATGGAGGAAGGAGGATCAGGATCAGGTCATAAGTCATCCTTTGCTGCATGGAAGGTTCAANGTCAGNCAAGGATATATGGCACCCAGTGTGGAAAGAAGGAAGTAGGGAGGAAGGGAGGGAGGGAAAGAAGGAACTTAAAGTAGGAGGACTCTCAAGGACCCATCCTTCCCTGAGGACTCACATACAGTTAATTGTTGGTGGGAGAGGGAGCCGTTTTCATCAGTGGTTACACTACGGATAAGGACCATTACCCTAAAACAACCCTTNACCTATGCTTCTAACCAACCCTCANGAAACTCAGTGGTCATGGGAGGGAAAAAAAGAAGCCATGAAAGCAGAAGAGGGACTAGGTAGGAAAGGAAGGACATCAGTAGGAGGGGGAGGGGAACATAGCAAGAGTGGGGTTATGACAAAATACACTGTTNAATGTGTAAAACATAATGCTATATAGTTGACATGGGCAAAGGGGATCAACATGCCTCCCTGACACTGGGTTCATTTTACTTATAGCACACATAAGACACACACCACATTTATACACTGCAGCATGGGCCAGCCCACCCATTCCTATCTCAAGCCTGTTAGGCCTCTTGTGAGAATCCACGAGAATCCTCCTACACTGAGCTAATGGAGGAGGGAAATGGAAAATGGTTGAAACACCAAATCCCCAGCAGTAANCTTTTATATGCTCCCACCATCTTTCTCAGTGAGCACACTGACCACAAAGCTACAGAAAAGGAAAAGGACAAATACTGATGATGAACGCCACTNGGAAATTCCAGCTAACACTGTGGCTCAGTGGTTAGAGTGCNTGACTGGCATGCAGAGCCCACACAAAACAGAAAGAAGAAAGGAAAGGGGAATGGAGAGATTCTCTACAGAAACAGTTGTATAAACAGAACTGCTTAGTGTTTACACTGCCACCATGAAACACCTTGATTTAGTGACATTTAAACTGTGGGAAAAGCCACTGGCTCCTTTTTTTTTTGGTAGGACTTTTCAAAGAAAACTGCCTCTCAGGAGGGGCTGGGGACAATATGTACTGGCTGGCATCAAATCTGATGGTTAATCTTGCATAAAGTCCTCAATTGGCAATATTTTATATTCGAAGATCACAGCAGGAAGGACTATTTCAGGATTAGAGGAAAGGTGATAGTCTAGAGGCAGTGAAGCCGTGATGTGGGGTGAATCCAGAGTGGGAGGAGAGGTGAGAGTCTGCTCTTCGCGACTTACCTGTGCCGATTTGCGCCTTGAACCGGTCCTGCAGCCTTGTCACCAGTGCAGACAGTATGTCCATGCCCAGGAGAACCACCTGCAACGGGAAATACGCACAGCGTCAGCGGTGCAGAGAGGTAGCGCCGGCATATCTGGTCCCCGCGGACCCAGAGCCCGGGGCGCCTAATGACTGGGAAGCCTGGGCTGGCTGGCCAGGAAAGGATGCTAGGCAAGGAAAAACCGGTTATGGAAACTCTCTGCGGCGAAACTCCATTGAAATAGAAGCAGCTCAACCCACAGGAGCCCATCACGGCCCCGCCGCGCCCCGCCCCGGAGTTGCGTATGCAAATTAATCAGGTCGCCGTACTAAGCCTCCTTCCGGCCCCGCCCAGAGAGGCGCGTATGCAAATTTTCAGACGTGTGGCGCGCAGCCTTCTGGGTAAAGCCGAGCAGGCGTCTGAAAGCCCCTCGGGGTTTCAGGAAAGCAGAGAGAGTATTCGGCGTCGGAAGCTGCACTTGTAGAAAACACTGGCCACCGCACGGGCTGGGTCAGACACCCTTGCGGTGGTCACCGCAACCCAACCCGGGCCTGAAGCTTCCTGGCTGCTGGGCGCGTGAGGCTGGAAGCAACCATCCTTTTCTTGGGGTTGCGCTACTGTCCAATGAACGCGTAGTGAGGGCAGTACTGCTAACGCCTGACAACACACCTGCATCGGTTAGAGCTCTGCTTTACCTTGGTGCAATTTTTGGAAAACCACAAAACCTCTTTTCCTCGCATGAGAGTTCAAAAGCAATNTAAGATCTACAGTCCGTCCCTGCGCTTCCCTTGTTGCCTGACAGAGGGCAGTCGTGATGTGATTACGGCAAAGCCANCTCCNAGACTTTACTGTTGTAGCCGCGAAGCTGCCATTGCCAGGTTGCTTGTTTTGTGACTATAAACTTCACAGGNTTCTGTATATTAGTTGACGTCCAGTTTCCAAACAGATCCACTTAGGTCAAATACAAAACCAGCCTTGGAAGGAATTAGATACTTGTTGTGACTCAGTTTATATAGCCCCGGACTGGCCTAGAATTTTTTGGTTCAAAATACTGGTTTTACTTTTGAANCAGGGCATTTAAGTTTTCCTAGTTTGGCTTCCTTACAAAGAGCACAGTAGAGAAGGGAACTGATTTTACAGTATAGAAACCTGATAAACCACCTTATCCAGGTGACCAAGGTCCACATGAACAATGCTAAGTCATTCTGGTGATGTAAACTTAATGTAATATACACTTCACCTCTGTGATAGTCTCTCCAAAGCCTATAAGCCATGAGTAATCCCAGAAAAACATGAGGGGAAATCAAAACACCTGATCTGTATGCCACTGTTAAGATCAAAACCAAGGACATCTGAGAAACTGCCACAGGTAAGAGACAGCAAAAGGAGGGAAACTAAATATAATAGGTATCCTGGATGGAATTACTGAGAGGAGTGGGGGTCCTTTCCTTGGGAAAAGCTAAAGAGATCTGATTTGACCACAGGTTAAGAAGACAAAAATTTAGAGAAAACCTTGTAGCAACTGGTACCCCTTCTCGTAGGGCCATCATCCCCCAGGAAAGGGAACCCAGACAGTGAGAATAACTTTATAGCCTTTTGATTTGCCTGGGAAGAGGAAAACAGTATTCCAAAGATGTTTTTTTGAAAGAACCAAATAATGAACGGACCAAGTTAAGAGCCAATGAATGGGCTCTATTTACAGTGCCCTGTACACAGAGCAAGAGAAATTAAACAGGAGGGGAGTCAGGGAAAGATCTAAAATACAGCACAAGGAGGCAATGGGTCAGAGAACTCCAAAGCGCAGGAAGAGGAGGGGAAGACGTGACAGCGGAAAGAAATATAAACTGTACACTGATGATGGGAGTGGAATGTGAGTGTCAGTGTATAAATGTCTGCAGAAAATTAAATACAATTTAACTATATGGTCCAGCAATTCTACTTCTGGACATAAATGCACAGGGGGTAAAGCAGGGTCAGGGGTCAACGTCCTTGACCTCATTTCTACAACAAGTACCATAACAGATGAGTGGCTGCTCAGCACATGGTCTTATCCGTAGAACGCAGTTGTAACATGAAAGCAAAGTCAGCACACTCGTCTCCTACCTTCCTTATCCACAATTGTGCTTTCTGCAACACCATATAATAAACTCCTGAAATAAACAATTTATACAATTTAAATTATGTGCTGTTCTGAGCAGCACAATAAAATCTCAGTCCCACTCAGAACGAGAATCATCCCTTTGGCATCCAGGATCCAATGATGCCCTCCATGAGTCACTTGGCAGTCACACTGGCTGGTCTGCTGGGAGAGACGAGTATGCTTAGGAAGCCCTTAGCTACCTAACAATGTTCCCAAAGCACAAGAGTGAGTGGCACTGACAATTTGGATATGCCAAAGAGAAAAGTATTGGGATTACAGGGGCCTACATAGTTCCACACCTGGCTTTCCCTTCAGCAAGGACTTCATAGTCTGGTGAATATATGTAGAAATACAAATGGCAAGACTTTCCGCCTCCTACTGGACACCAGGACTGATGACTACAGAAGAGAAGGAGCAAAGGCAGGCGCCACTAGTTCCCATGCAGATTGAGTGATAACAAACAGAAATTCACCAACAGCCAGGAAAAGACCCAAGCATTTGGGGCACTTTCTTGACACAGCAAGCACCAAAGAGCAGTGGGAACAGTGTTACTTTTACATAAACACCCTTGGGTCACTCCAGTATCTAGAGGGAATAAAAAGAGAATGCCTCCTGTAACACACCAGGCACAAGCAATACAGCTTCAGCAAACAACTCCATGATCCTGGGATAGGAGAAAATTCAAGCCAGATAAAGATAAACTTCACAGGACTAGATTGATGAACTGGACCATATTTGACTCCCTAAGGCACTTTGGGAAAAGCAAAGCAGTACAAACCCATATAGAGATTATCCAAGGCCATGATGTTTACAAACAAACCAAGCCTTCCGACTATGTCAAGGCTGTTTTCAGTGCAGCTCCACCACATTATAGACAGACCTGGCGCTTTCAAGCTTATTCACCTCTCCCCAGCTAGCTTAAGACCTTGGGCAAGTCACAACACCTCCCCACCAACACCAGATTGACCTCCAATGTCACCTGACTCTCTTTGGTGCTGTGATAATGCCAGGTCCTGAAAAAGCACACAGGCTCCCTAAGCCCAGACTCACTGGGGACAGGGAACACCAGACTCAGCCACCCACTGCCAGCCGTCCCACCTCTAAATTTCAAAAGGACCACCTAACAATACATCCACTCTACAGAGCACCCAGGAGGGCTAGCAAGCTTTATCAATGTGCCTGGTACACAGTAAGTACCCATAAGGACCCCGCCTCTTCATCAAGAAAGCATGGGTTCGGCTGAGTTGGCAAAGTGTTTGCAATCAAGTGTGAGGACCCAGTGCCCATCTCCAGAACCAAGACATAAAATCAAGCAGGGCATGGTGGCACATGCTTTTAATCCCAGCAGAGGCAGGCGGATCTACTGAGTTCAAGGACAGCTTGGTCTACATAGTGAGTTCCAGAATAGCCAGGACTACATAGAAAGACACTGCCTCAAAAATAAATAAACAAGTAAATTAAACTTAATAATAAAAATAAACGTGGAGAAGGATTGATGAAGACATCTGACCTCTGGCTTCCACATGCATTCGAGCACACACACACAGAACACACACACACAGAACACACACACAGGCACACACAGAACACACACACAGACACACACATAGACACACACAGAACACACCACACAGACACACACACACACACAGAACACACACATAGACACACACACAGAACACACACACATTCACATACACACAGAGAATACACACACACACACTCGGACACATACACAAAGCATGAGTCAGATAAAGTCAAGAAGAAACAAAGTCATGAAATGTAAAGCAAAGGCAAGGTTGCCTAAAACCACACCAACCAATGACAACTGGTAATACTGGTAGTCACCCTGTGACACATCCGGCGTGCCCACACATACAGTTTTCATTCCACATGCTATGGCAGTCTCCTCAGCCAACAGATCTATAGTCCATTCTCAGTGGACCAGTATCCTACTGTAGCTAGCTTTCATGATGACCGGTCCAGTCCTCCAAACACTTACAAACAAGTGGACATATATGTCCACATGTGTGCTGCTCTTAGGACATACGTGTCCATATGTATGCTGCTATCTCTTAGGATATACATGTCCACACATGTGCTGCTTTCTCTTAGGACACACATGTCCACACGTGTGCTGCCATCTCTTAGCACCAATGTTTTTAGGATATCTGCAGGTATAAAGATACTCTTCCTTCCTTCTACAGTGACACTGTCACAGAATGCAGGGGCTGTCCTTGAGAATCAGGGTACATGCTGCTGTATCTACATTGTTTAGTTGTTGCTTCCATTGTTCAGCTGCAGCCTGACATCAACTAAAGAGAAATTAATTAGCACTCTATGCTGTGCTCACTTTCAATTCCAAGATTAAGAGCACAATGCAAACCCAAAAAGGAGGGGGGTAAAAAACGTTAGATTTGGAAGCATCGAGAGTCAACGATAGGACTAGTCTCGCAGAGCTGTCCTACAGAGCAGTCACCTAGGGAGTTCCTGGACATTCATGGTCACACTAACGCGACTGGGCTGGCTCTTAATTAAATCCTTGTCTGGAATTCCATCTGGAGAAGTTATGGGACTTGTTATAAGCTGATTGCCAGTTGCTGCCCCTACACAGAGATGGAAGTATTAGAAAAGGACTTAGGACATTGCACCATTAAACCACTTCTTTTCACAGGAGGCCACAAAAGGCTAGCTAGGTGTCAGGTGAAATCATAGTGCTGGGCAGAGTTAGGGAGCTGTGTTTGGAAGTCAGGCCTACCTAGTACAATGTATTAATAATGGGAAGTATTCTGGGACGACCTAGTCCAATACAGTCATCATGGCCACACATAGGCCTTTACTCATCAGCACCCACTGGCTGGAGTCTGCTGGCACAGGCTTGTACCCCCAGTGCTGGGGAGACAGAGACAGGCAACTAGAGCTCCCTGGCCAGCCAGCCCAGACTCATTGGTGAGACCCAGGTCCCAGTGAGAGACCCTGTCGCAAAAAAGAGGGGGGGGGGGAAGAACAGGTAGACGAGGTGGCCAGCTTCTGAGGGATGATACCCAAGATTGTTATCTGGCTGCCGTATGCATATGTGCACACACTCATACACATACACAATACACATCTAGATGTGTATAAGAGACAGCACACACACACACAGAGAGAAATGTAAAATAGTGCAAATGGGAACCAGAACCAGAAGTTTTCATCTCGTAAATGTTACTTGGTGTGACTTTCACTACCACCGACTACCTCACTGGCTACCCCGCAGCACTACTGGCTACACACTTCAATGAGCAAGGAGAAAGGAGGCGGGCAATGGAAAGGGCACAGGGCAGTCATAACACCAGGGCAATGCTTAAGAGCTAGTCACCCATCAACATGNGAGAAAGAGGCTGGACTTAAAACACTGGTAATCTAGTCTAGAGACCTACAGCACTAATGAGATCAAACAAAACTCGGTATTCCACACGATGAAACACCATTTAACAACAAAAGAGAAACGAGTGACACACACGTCACCTCAGATACACTTAGAAAATATGAGACTCGGTGAAACAAACAAGATGCCATGGACTGCATACTGAATAAATCCACTCACAAGAAACTTCCAGAAACAGAAAAGAGACAAACGGTTTCCTAGGGCTGTGGTTCAGAATGGGGAATGACCTCAAACAGGCACGAGGGATCCTATGGAGATGGAGAATGTCCTAAAAACAGATTGTGATGATAGTTCTGCAAATTTGGAGAGAATAACTGAACTGTACATGTGGGCAAATTTTAGGTATAAAGTAAAACTCAAAAACTTTTTTTTAAAGGCAAAAGCTATTACTAGGCTTAAAAGAATTCTCCAACCTTTCTGGAGATGAAATCACGGAAGGACTCTGGCTGCTGAAGAAGGCGGCAGGTCCAAGGGGTCAGGAAGTGGAGCTACGGGTGAAGGGCAATACTCTAGACAGACCAAGTCCTAAGAGGCTGGACAGAGCTTAGAGCTCATGGTGTTCATACCCCCCCCCCCACTCACACAATACAGAAAGCAGGCTTCCAGCCTCCCACAGTGCACTGCTCTCTTGGTGGTAAACAGTTTTCCAAAATTCTGCAAAATGTATTCAGGTGACTTGCAAATTGATTCTTTCTCCAAACAGAACACAAGCTCTATGAACACAGAATTTTTTAAAAGATTTATATATTTATTATGTATACAGTGTTCTGCCTGCATGTATTCCTACAGGCCAGAAGAGAGCACCAGATCTCATTACAGATGGTTGTGAGCCACCATGTGGTTGCTGGGAATTGAACTCAGGATGTCTGGAAAAGCAGCCAGTGTTCTTAACCTCTGAGCCCAAACATAGAAATTTTTACCTAGTTACTCACTGTCTAGAACTTTATCTTCTGAATAGATAATAAATTCCCTGTTGTTCCCTTGGGAAAACATCTTTCTCTTGAATTCAAAGTTAAGTTAAATATGAATACTTTCTGACATACACCTTACATTTCACTCATCAAAATCTAATTAGACCACTTTCCTCCGTCCCTGTCCTCCCTCGAACTCCTCCCATGGTCCCTCTCTCCATATTTATTATAATTATGCATATGAGGAAGTGGCACATGCATGGAGGTCAAAGGACAACTTTGTGGAATCAGTTCTTTCCCTCCCTTTCTGAGGAGAGGGTTGGAGGGACGGAACTCCGAGCCCGGGCTCCAGCACCACGTACGTTACCGTGTAAGCCATCTCGCCCGCAGCTCCCGCACTTCTTTTGTAGGAACAAAGCATGAGCAGATGGGCTCCTGTGTGAGAAACCCTGCACTAGGTCCACATCCTAATCCTACTTCTGTCACCAAATGACACCAGGCAGGCCACTTCCACCTGTGCCTCCCTGACTACAGAAGACCCTCCAAGTGGTCTTCAGGGCCCTAGGAGCTCTGCGGCTGGAGCTCTCCTGTTCATCCTATTCAGTAGTCCACACTGAACTGGCAATGGCAGCCTTAGACTTCCACCTATGGCCTCCTCAGAGTTCATGATGGACCTAAGATATAAGTTCTACTCATGTCTTAATGTGGTTGACAGTTTAAATCAGAAGCCTCTAACACATCTGATCATACATCCTTATTAGAATTCCTAATGTGTACTCATGAAACATACAATCCACTGCTATGCAAATATACAATACAATTATAGAATATATGCAAGATAGAGATTCAAAAAATGAGATTAAAAAATATATACAGCCTAGTTTTCTAATCCAGTGACCCCACTAATCTAGCCAGTAAAGGTCCCATCAAGCGGATGGCACTGCTACATCCATCTTATAGAAAGTCAAGGAAATTCTCCAGGAATCACAAGAAGCACCCCACTGACCAAGAAGAAAGGGATAGTTGTAGTGACACACCCCTGAGACTCTGAAAGTTAAAATATGAAAAATCTGAGAGACAGACAAATCTTCCCAGGGCTATGCTCATACTGTTTCATAACAATGGTGTTCAGGGCTGGGGAGACGGTTCAATGGATAAGACGCTTGCATACAAGCATGAGGACCAGAGTTCAGATCCCTAGAACCCATGGAAAGCTGGGCACAGTATTATGTGATGTTAATCCCAGCATTCCTACAGCAAGACAGGAGGCAGAGATGGGAGAATTCCCAGAATCTGAGGAGCCAACCAATCTGGAGTTCTCAGGTGAGACTTACTTAAACAAGGTGGAAGACAAGATGGACCAACNGAAGTTATCCTAAGGCCTGGGCTTTATACTGAAGCTTGCAACTTGGCCTGTGCACCCTAAGAATTTTGTAATAAAAATATTAATCCACTGAACTGCAGGCATCAGCAACCCAGTTTCACTGCAGGCAGCATTCAAAAGCTGTGCCTTATCTAAACTCAAAGATTTTAGATCCAGGTCACTGGGGTGGAGGTAAGCTAGGTATCTCTCATGAGATATGCAACCTACATGGGCCAAGACACTGGAGCAGAACGCTCAATCTTCAGAAATCCAGATGACAAAACTCAGAGAGGATGATAGCTGTTGGGAAGGACATGGAAAAACTGGAACCCATATATACAGCTAGTGGGACTGTAACAGGACGCAGTCTCGTTATGTGTCAGTATTAACCATCAGAGAAATTCTGTCCTAACCATTCCACTCCTAAAGAAACACTCACAGGAACAGAAAAGCTTTGTCTACACAACAACACACAAATGTTCAAAACACAGCTATTCAAACAGTCAGTAGAATCAATCAACCCACATGTACAACAACTGAAAAACAAAATGTGGCACATCTCTACAGCAAGTATCTGGGAATAAGGAAATTAATTATGCTGAATTCATACCACAACATGAATAAAACAACTTGAAAATAGTACCTGCCAGAGAAATGAACTAGACACAAAAGGACACATGTATTGTAGAGCACTCATGAAATATCTAGGATGGTGACAGAAAAATACTCAGGGACTGAAAGGTGGCTAATGGTGCCATTGCCAGGTACTGAGCTGGAGCATGGCTGCTGATGACTCTGGAGTTCCTTCCTCAGAAAATGAAGATTTTAGTTAGATAATGTTGGCCCAATAGATGGTTCAGCAGGTAAAGGCACTTGCAGCCAAGCCTGATGAGCTGAGTTCAATTCCTCAGGACCCACATGGTAGAAAGAAAGAATGGACTCCTGCAAGTTGTCCTCTGACCTCCACATGCATGCTGTGGCAGTGTGCACATCCACACACACACAAAATAAATAAAGGTAGTAACTTTTAATTAGACAATGTTGGTTCTAGAACTGTGACTATGGAAAACAATGAGCTGCGTGTTATATAACAGTGAATTTTCTAACAGTGAATTACGTCGTTCCAGGGAGGCAGTTAAAATCATCATTATCACCATGATGATTTCTTGACCTGGAAGTCTGGAATGGATTCAAGAAAAGAGAAGACAGTTATCAACAAAAACACTGAAGCAACCCAATAAAGCCGGCAGACAATTAGCAGTGCTGTATCAAGTCCTTTGTAGTTTTTATTATAGTCTTGAAAAATGTGCTCTGCCCATGTAAGATGCTCGGTTAAATATATACAGTAATCTCTCAATGGTTTTAAAGGAAGGGGTTAATTAAAATATAACAGGACAAGTACTAGAGAGATGGCACAGCCAGTAAAGGTGCTTGCTGCCAAGCTGGCAACCTGAGTTCCATCCCTACGACCCACACAGTGGAAGGAGAAAATGTGACTTACACAAGCTGTCCTCTGACCACAACACTTGTGCCTACATACATCTATGCATGCATGTGTGTATGCACACACAAAATAAATCAAATAAAAATGTAATTATATATATATATACTCACATGCATATGTCAGAACAAATAATAGCAACTTACTATCAAAAACTACTATATGATGTAGCTACTGAAAGAAACACTATATTTAACATGGAAATAAGCCTGTGTTACAGAGTTAAGAATGTAGAACACTATAGATAGTATGATTCAATTACAAAAACAAACCTTCAATGCATTGGTTGTGTGCAGTGTGTCCAACTCGGAGAAACCAACTTTTCATCTTGGACATCATACATGTCTGTACTATGAAATTTTTACATGCATATGTAACTTGAGATTTAAGACAATGACAAGGAGAAAGTGATAAAGACACTCAGTGTCTTTCTCTAACTCTGTATCACATATTACAGACACATGCACACACAAATTTTCAAAAATTAAGGAAAGATCATAATGAAACTCCTAATATCTGAAAAAACTTGGTGTGTGCTGCCATGAATGTGTGGAGGCCAGAGGACAATCTCAGGCATTATTCCACAGATGCTGTGGTGGTTTGGAAAGGAATGGCTCCCATAGGCTCACAGATTTGAGTACTTGGTCACCAGGGAGTTGCACTATTAGGAGGTGTGGCCTTGTTGGGAGTAGGTGTGGCCTTGTTGTAGGAAGTGTGTCACTGGGGGTGGGCTTTAAGGTTTCAATGCTCAAGCCAGGCCCAGTATCTCTCTCTTTCTGCTGCCTACTGATCCAGAACCCTCAGCTCCTTCTCCAGTACCATGTCTACCTGCATGCTACCATGTCCCACCATGATGACAATAGACTAACCCATTGAACTGTAAGCAAGCCCTAATTAAATACTTTCCTTTATGAGAGTTGCTGTGGCCACAGTGTCTCTTCACATCATTAGAACACTAAGACAGGCACTGTCCACCTTTCCCTGAAGTCAAAGGAATCTCACTGGCCTGAAGTTGATCAAGTAGGTTAGGCTAGCTGGCCAATGAGTCAACAACCATCACCTGTCTCTTGGTCCCCAGCAAAACTGAGACTACAAGTGTGTGCCACCACACCCAGATGTTTTATGTGGGTCTAGGGGACCAAGCTTGGATCCTCATGCTTGCTCAACTGAGCTATCTCACAAGCCCTTAACATTTTAAACCTCAAACACATAAATTCAGCTCCCCTAGAAGCTGCTGCCAGGGTGGAAAGAAGGACTGTCTGGTTTTCTCAGAAGGGTGAAGAAGGAATCCTCACCTTGAGAGGGCCCTCAGCTCCAAGGTCATGTCCACCACAACAGGGTGGATCTCTGCACTAGCAGGCATTCTAAGAACAAGTAACTGATAATCATGAAATCAGGTGAGAGCTATGTGCAGATTACGACATTCTCTCTACTTTGATTATATTTCAAATGTTTTTCAATACAAGTTAAAGAAAAACAATAAAGGTGTCCTCTGTATTTGACCTCTAGAACCTACCTTCCTTAATTACTCAAGAGTCAGGATTAAGATACAGGACCATCAGTCTGGGAAGGAAGGAGACTCACTGACTGTATACCTCTACCCAGACCCTTCTTCCTTTTCTCTCCAGATTGCAGTGCAGAGGACTGATCTCATACAATCACTGCCATAGGAAAACTCGGGGGCAACAGGACTGTAAGGCAAGTCCCAGGACTGAGAAAAGAAGAAGTGAATTTATTTATTACTGGTTGGTTGATAGTTAATAATTAATTGACAGTGTCACACCCTTCACTCAGACCTTGAGCAACTGAGACCACAGGCCCGGATACCATGCCCAGCTCTATGCACAGCGTAAAGGAGAGCCACGGTACCCGCTCTATGACATGGTGTGGAGGGAAACAAACGAGAACAATGAGATCGAGAGCGCACACTCACTCTCCCTCCCACGAAAGACCATCAGTCGCCCAGCTAACCCATCTACAACAGTCGAGAACAATGAGACCGAGAGCGCACGCTCACTCTCCCTCCCACGAAAGACCATCAGTAGCCCAGCTAACCCATCTACAACAGTCTGCAGGTATGCGGGTCACAAGAGCCAGAGGTCAGGCTGCTTTCGTTAGGAAGCCTACAACTTCCAAGAAGCAGAGCTAAACATCAGACCTGTGTTCTACCTTCTGTGGTCTATTTCAGGATGAAGTGTTTGCTCCTCACATAAAATGAATGTCCACAGTGAAAGAGTGACAGCATCTGGCCCAGACATCAGGGCCCCTGCCTGCTCATTAAGCCCTTCCAGAAAAGGAGCTTGGCAGGCAGGCNGCTCATGGCTGACTATGTTCATCAGTTCATGTGATCAATAAATGTTAGCTGAATAGGTATGAGTTCTTCCCAGGGTAAAGGGAGCTATTTTGAAATTAAGTGCATAGCACACAGCCTAGGAGGTCTGATCCTTCTTCCATTCCAGCCCCCACACCTTTTCCTATATTCTACTTGTCAGGAATCTACCCATACATGCATACATACATACATACACACACACAGTCATTCAGCAAGAACAATCCCACTAGCACGTGAGACTAGACACAGTTGCTCCAACACTGACCAAGTCTTAACTCCATTAAAAACAGAAGAAGTTGGGCGTGGTGGTGCACACCTTTAATCGCAGCACTAGGGAGGCAGAGGCAGGTGGATCTCTGTGAGTTTGAGGCCATCCTGGTCTACAGAGCGAGTTCCAGGACAACTAGGACTACACAAAGGAAGCCTGTCTCAGGATAAAAAATAGAACATAAGGTAAGAATAGGAGGAGGAGAAGAATTATTAATAACCCTAGTGGAACATCCTCCTGAACAATTCAGATCAATATAATGTGGAAACTTTTCCACACAAGAGCTAGCCCAAACTCTTCCATTATTTATGGAGGATCAAACCAAGCAAAGAAATACACTAGGCAAATCTCACTTACACTGCGCTTTACCCTGGGGGTCTGGTTCATTCAAGTGCTGGTTTCTAAGTCTTCTCTTTCAATGCCANTGTCAGTGTGGGTTCAGAAAATCCTCTCCTTTGTTCGGTTTGGTGCTTAGAGCATTTGGAAAGGAAGTCACCTGTCTCCCTAGGCCTCAGCTCCTTTATGTCTCAACCAAGTAGCTCTAGATTAATTTCACATCTCTTCTATCTGTGAAATGTTACAATACACAGGCATAACTTTGCTTTTTAATTTTATTACATTTATACATTTATTGCAAGGGGGCACAAGCAGGTGTGAAGGTCAGAGGACAACTTGTGAGGAGTTGGTTCTCTCCTTCCACTGTGTGGGTGCTGGGGACTGAACTCAGGTTGTCAGACTNGGCAGCTCCTTAGCTGCTGAGCCATCATGCCAGCCCTGAGCAATTTTCTAAGTCCCCATTGTAGTCTCAACTGAGACCAAGCTGAACTCCCTACAGCACTGCCCCTTCCTCATTTGGCTTCCCACAGCTCCCACAGTGCCGCCTCCTCTCAGCTAACCAACCAATCCGTTCCAGGTCCAATCATAAGTGGCTCTTCTCCAACGGAGCTCTCCCATAGGGGCTCGGTCTTCCCTTCTCCCTGGCTTCCCTGACCTGCAACCATCACACCCCAAGATCACATAAGCTGCTACCTGTAGTGCGAATCTTAAACGGTCTTATTAATTGAAAACACCAGGCCAGGTATTGAGGTAAATTCCTGTCTCTTATACACATCTAGATGTGTATAAGAGACAGCCTTATATACCTTTCTGCTTCCTGTCACTACTTTCTAGGATTAAAGGCATGTGTCTTTCTCAAGCAAAGACANGAGATCTCAGGTGCTGGAATTAANGGTGTGTGCCACCACGCCTGGCTGTTTCCAGTGTGGCCTTGAACTCACAGAGATCTGGATGGATCTCTGCCTCGGGAATGCTAGGATTAAAGGCATGTGCTACCACTGCCTAACCTCTATGTTTAATCTAGTGGCTGTTCTGTTCTCTGACCCCAAATAAGTTTTATTAGGGTACACAATATTTTGGGGGATACAATATAATTACCTGACTGCCCACAGAGTTTTTGGGGTAGTCTGTCTAGTGCCAGCCAGCTTCTCTTTCTACTATCTCCTACTCCTATTGGTCATGATTTCAAATGTAAAAAGCTTTAGGAAAAATAAGCAAAGAATTAGTGAGAGACAGAAAGTTGAGTTCCTTGGCAGGTGAGACGGCTCAGCAAGAAAAGGGATTGTAGTTAAGCTTTAGAAGCGAGTTCAATACCCAGGACCCACGTGGTGGACAGAGAGAGAACTGACTCCCAAAGGCTTGCCTCTCACTTCCAATCACACCACCCTTTGCCACATATAGGTGTGTATACACACACACACACACACACACACTTAAAAGTTCATAATGATTTTAATTGAAATAAGTGTGCAGCCTAAGTAATGATGAAAAGCAAATTCAAGAGAACATTTAACATTTACCCATTCTGTATAAACACTTGGTTTTAGAAAACAGAGTGTATTCTGCCTGAAACCCTGTCACTTATTCCCCCTGGCCCAGGTCTGGTGATCAAGCCCCTATTATGACGGCATGCTGGCTTGATTTCCATAACTGCTGCATGGAACCATGGAAGGGTTACTCAAGGCCTTAGGGCCAGGCAAGAACAACCTTTTGACATCACAAGATAATGTTATCAACTACAAAGTTAACGTTTGAGAAACACAAACATACACGCACATGCACACAAAGATCTCCCAATGCTTTAAGTAAGTTTACGATTTTGTGTTAGGCCACGTTCATGGCTGTCCTCAGCAAACACACAGCCTGTGGGCCACAGTTTTGAAAGGCAGAAGGGCTTTGGACATTTCCCTGTTTTAGCAACAGCTTTGTCACCTGCTCCCATATCTGAGGAGGGCTCCAAAGTCCAGTTCTGTCCGTGACGCTGTAACCAGACGTGCAAAGTTAAAGACAAGAAGTCTAGAAGACATTTTATCAAACTTTCTCTTGCCCACTGTTAAAGTGACAGAAGCACTTTAAATCACCCTGCAAGCAGCCTGGAGGGCTGGGGGAGACAGGGAGGTCCCAAGCAGCCAGTCAGCAAGTGACTTCTCTTTCCCTGCACACAGCCCCAGAAGAGAAGTGAGGGAAGATGCACGTCAGAATCTGACACCCNAGGTCCTAAAATATCCTTCAGGCTTCAGCAGGCCACTGTGGGACAAGGACAGACATACTATGATAAGCAAGAATGTGGATAGACAAGAGGTTAAAAAGCAGAAGTACAGAAACTGTATAATGGGCTGGCTAGATGGCTCAGGGAGTAAAGGTACTTGCTGCTAAGCCCGACAAACTGAGTTCAAACCCAGGAACCCACAGAGTGGAAAGAGAGAGCTGACCCTTGTAAGCTGTCTTCTGACCTAACAGGTGGGGAAGGCANAAGAGGAAATCTATGGTCATGAAGAAGCCAGGTGGGCAACTCTAGATTTTAGGCTCATCTGTGATGAGTACTCATGAGTTTGCCTCCATCACAAAGACTTTATCATCCACATGAGGAGTTCTGAAGATCAAAAGCGAGCTCTGCCATACCTGGACAAGAAGTGTGCATAAAGACTTCTATGGGCAAAGTGAACACACAGCCTCACTGGGCATGAGTCCCTGGGGCTGAACCTTATGTCTTACTCTGCTCCATAGTCTCCCTGGATAAAGTGAGGATGAGCAATTGCTGTGACCATGTTCTTCAGTCATTGCAACCTGCCTGCTCCTCCAAGAGGAAGTCACAGCCCTCTGCAGCAGCTATGTTCCCCTAGAAGATACACCTGGCTTCAGTTAAACAAAATCAAAATGAACTGCCTCTAAACAAGCTTTGGAATAAGCACCTCCCTATCACAGTAGGCCAAAGCTCTGCCTGAAGCCACTTTCCCCCTGAACTCGCTGTGACCTTCCATGTCCATCCCTCTCTTGGCAGAGAAAGGCTGTCACTGCACTGAGAACTGCAGCGACAGCTGACACTCCACGCTGTGAGCCCAGGGCTTTTTTCACCAGGATGCTCCAACTCTGGCCATTACTGGCGCGGTAACTCAAACAAAGATCACCAGGCATGACCATATCTGCAGCCCAGTCTAGATGCCAATGCAACACTGAGAAGCAGAATACACTGTAAGGACCAAGAGGCCACAATTTTCTCTAAGTCCTTTCCTGGTTTGGGTCAGTCTGTCTGTCCAAAGTCACCCCTCAGGGAAAGCACTAAACAAAAATTTGGAATCTGTTCTTTTCTGAGGAGAAAATGCTCAAAAAGCACAAAGAGGCTGTCTCAAAGAAGGCTGGAAACAAGGAACAGGGCTAGCTCTGGACTCTGACCCAGGCTCCCCTCTGAGATTGACAGCTGTGGGTCCTATTAATGGAACTCCAGCACTTGTATTACATTTCACTGCTTTAATCCAAGTTACCAGAAAGTCTTAACAAGACCAGCCAATAAGCCATAAGGACAGGGGCTGGGGATTGGAGATTGTAGTGTGCAACAGAGAAACGGGAGGAAGTGAGTGCAGGATTGCAGACGGGGACTCAGGTGCTTCTTGGGTCCATTATGAAGTCACATGACTGGTGTATGACATGAATGCTCACTTTCTAACTCAGCACTGCTTCATGAACAATGCAATTACTCCACACTGTAAGCTTTCTGTTGCTCTGTGCAGTCATCCTTCTCCATCCATGAGAACACCTCAGGACACACACATACTCAAGTCTCTGAGATAAAATGTCACAATAGCCTGGCCCAAACTCCATAGGCTGAAGCAGAACTGCCTCAAATTCCAGACCAGTTTGGGTCACACAGCCATTTCCAGGCCATCCTGGGTAANAGTATGAGACTTTGTCTCAGAAAAACAAAAGATACAGCCAGTGGGTANAGACCCTTGCCATCAAGCCCGACAACCTGAGTTTGATCCCCGAGACCCATGTAGTAGAAGGAAAGAACCAATTCCCACAAGTTCCCTCCAACTTTCACATGTGTGCCCCAACCCATGGCGTGGACCTAGGCTTGCACACACACATAAAATACAATAAAAAAGAATTGTACTTATTTAGTTAGGTTTGTTTATTTTATGTGCATTGACTGTTTGCCTGAATGTATTTTTGTGCTCCACATGCAGTCTTAGAGACTGTAGAGGTCAGAAGAGGGCATCAGATTTCCTGGAACTAGAGTTATGGGCCACCACGTGGGTAATGGCAATAGAGCCTGGGTCCTCTGCAAGAGCAACAAGTGCTCTTAAGGACTAAGGCAACTCTCCAGCCTCCAGTCAAAACAGTTTTAAAAAAACGAAAAACCAAAATACAATAGTATCGGCATGTAACCTAGACACGGCTTCCCATGTACTTTAATCACTGTCTTATTTATAATACCTGCTACAATGTGCGTGTTATGTAAAGTTACACAGGTTAGGGAACTGTGACAAAGAAACAAGTCTGTACATATTCGTACAGATGTAGTTTTCCATCCCAGGCAGCGTCTGATGACCTGGGACCTGCAGATATGTCGGGCTGAGTATGCTTTGGTTTAAAAACACTAGTGCTCAGAAGACAGCTCAGTCAATACAGTGCTCACCACAAAGACGTGAGTGAAGATCTGAGTTTGGCTGCCCATTACCTATAAAAACAAACATGGGGCCGAAGACATGACTCAGGGGAAGAGCACTTGTTGCACTTGCAAAGAACACAGGTTCAGTTCCCAACTCCCACATTCTGGTTCACAACCATCCTTAACATCAGTTCCAGGGAATCCAACAGCATGTTCTGATCCCCGTGAGCACCAGGCATATACATGGTACATATACATACACTCAGGCAAAACATATACAATCAAATAAAAGCCAGATGGTGGTGGCACACACCTTTAATCCCAGCAATCAAGAGGCAGAAGCAGGCGGATCTCTGAATTCAAGGTCAGCCTGGTCAACAGATTGAGTTCCAGGACAGCCAGGGATACACATAGAAACCCTGTCTC
>LZPO01007966.1:96156-127245 GCA_001675575.1 Neotoma lepida
AGGAAGGAAGGAAGGAAGGAAGGAAGGAAGGAAGGAAGGAAGGAAGGAAGGAAGGAAATAAAGAAAAACAGAAATAACTTTGGAGCCCCACACAAGCCAGGGCTTGGAGGTGTAGCTGGCCAGGAAGCTCTGTCTCTTTCTCTGTGTGACTACTCCTGTCCTTCCAGAGGGCGATTGCACTGCTTGTAAAGTCTGGGCAGAGCAGTGAGTTCATAAGACTTGCATACTTTTATACCCATAAAACACAAAGGGAAGTTACGGCCTGGTGGACTTTCAATGTTCCATCTATTTAATGCAGCTTAGAAAATTTTTCTGACTAATAAAAATTTTGGTGCAAGTCAAGAGGGTAAAGGCTCAGCACAGAACAGCAGCATTTAATCGAATGCCCAGAGAACTCGTGTTGGTGTGCAGTGTTCCCACACACATGGTGGACCCAGCAGAGGGCAGGTGGCTCATACAGCCCATTAGTAATGGCTCCTCGCGGTTCAGAGTGTTGGTTCTCAGCTGAGAGGTCAAGAAAGCCAAGCTCCTTCCTCCTGGATCCCTGGAGGCAATTAGGACCAGGGCAGCTAAGAAGGGTGGCAGGTTGCCTTCAGGACCTCCTGCCATACTCTGGGATAGTCCTATCAAAGAAATTTCCTTAGAAAACTCAAAATATCTTTGATTTCAGATAAGGAGCAGTCTGGATTCTAACAAACGAAGTAACACATTCTTTATAGTCACAGCACAACTTCAGCAAAGATTCTTCAGCACTAAACAAGNAACAAGCTCACAGCTGACCAGCTGGTCTCCTGGCTGACCTCAACGATCCTCACTGAGATCCTCTTTCTAGGTGAGTCTATACTGTTCATTCGTGTTTNGTCTGCATGTATGTCTATATGAAGGTGTTGGATCCCTTGGAACTGGAGTTACAGACAGGTGTGAGCTGCCATGTGGGTGCTGGGAATTGAACCTGGGTCCTCTGGAAGAAGCAGCCAGTGCTCTTAACCACTGAGCCATCTCTCCAGTCCCTGTAAGTCTATACTGTCAGGTTGACAATCAAACTAAATACCACATTTGCAATAATTAATTATTAATTTATCTTCAATTGCCAACGTTTAGGAAGGNTATTGCTCTGGTTAGTTTTTTGTCCATTTGATATATGGTGGGGTCATTCAGGAAGAAGGGATCTCAATTGAGAAAATGCCCCCATAGACTGGCCTGTGGGCAAGCCTATAGGGTGTTTTCTTGGTCAAAGATTGATGTAGCAGGGCCCAGCCCACTGTAGGAAGCNCTATCCCTNCGTAGGTGGTCCTGGGGTGTATAAGAAAGCAAACTGAGNGAGCCAGGAAAAANCATTTCTCTATGGCTTCTGCTTCAGTTGCTGCCCAAGTTCCTGCTTTGGTCTATCTCAGTGACTGTGACTTGGGATATCCAAAGTAAATAAACCCTCTCCTCCCAAGTTGCTTTTGGTCTAGGTCTTTATCACAGGAATGCAAAGCAAACTAATACAGATGTCAAGGTAGTTATCAGCCAACCAGTACCCATCTTCCAGATTTGTTAGCTAGGATGATGCTCACGGTCAGACACTCATCCAACTTCATCATCAAGAAAGATGAAAAGTCAGCCAATTTCTCCCGAGCACCGTTTCTACCAATTCCTACTCTAGCAGTCCTGCTCATACCACTACACCGCTTTAGGGCACACTCAAAGGGAGGGTTTTTAACTTAGAAGGGAATTTTGGTCTGGGGTGAGGGCTGTTGTTGTTTTGTTTCTTTTGTTTGTTTTATTGAGACAGGGTTTCTCTGTGTAGCCCTGGGTGTCCAGGAACTCACTCTATAGACCAAGCTGACCTTGAACTCACAGAGATCCACCTGCCCTTGCTTCCTGAGTGCTGGGATCAGAGGTGTGTGCCACTATCCTCTTGCTTTTTGTTTTTCTAGAACAAAGCAAATTAGAAAGAAAGAAAGAAAGAAAGAAAGAAAGAAAGAAAGAAAGAAAGAAAGAAAGAAAGAAAGAAAGAAAGAAAGAAAGAGAAATAACCACCTCAAATAAAAGCAAGCAAGAGACATTTAGTATTATCCAGTCAAATATAACCGAATTTAACAAGAAGTTATAAAAACACTGGGTCTTTCTGGGCAAGAAAGGGGTTCAGGAACCCAAGGATAAATAAAAAGGAGTCTTCATCTGCAAAACCATGGACAATATAGCTGAACCAAATATGCAGAAGGCCAGAAGTTAAGACAAGCATGGTCTGCCAAAGTGAACTGTGGCTAAGTGGATGAAGCACCAACTACTACATCAGTTCCTTCAACCAGGCAACAGCCCAGACTTCTCAGGAGCCAGAGCCCATATGCTACACTGTTAGCCACAAGAAAGAGTTCAATAGAGCTAAGGAGATGCAATCCACACAGCCAAAAGATTCACTGCTAGNGAAGGTATCTGCTCATTCTGTCCAGAACGGAAGGAATGCAGTGGGACGGAGCAGGAATGGCATGTGTGGGAGCGACCCTAAGAGGGCTCTGAGTAAGCATGCTCAGGTGTTTGGGCTCTAGACAGCAGAGCACTCAAGGCTCCTGCGAATCCAGGGAATGCACAGTCAAGTGTAGTAGAGAGCTCACTTAGCTAGAGAGGACTAGCTGGAAAACTCTTTAACAAGCCAGGCAAGAAGACTGGCATCTGAGCACTGTTTCAGAGACAGGCTGGACAAAAAGGCAGACAGGCTTGAAGGGCAGACTTGCAAGTGATTAACAGGTCACATGTTCTTTATGCTCTTCCGCTACCTGCAAATAGGTATAGACTCCTAAATACAGGGGGAAATACAGCTAGCTTCTTTAGGAAAAAGAGCACATTACTAACTGGGTTGTGTATAATCCGTAACTACATTCTAAACAATTGTCCTTATACCCACTTTGAAGTGTAGTCCTCAGCCCTCATCAAGGGCTTCTTTTTGCAACAGACAGAGACAGAGAACCATACCCAATCAAAATTCCCCAAAGCATACATCTACAAAGCAGTCCTGCACCTAAGGGAGCATGACAGAAGAGGGGCTGGGAACACCTGAAGAGCCAGAGGGCCAGGGAGTTTGCTGGGAGATGTGTCTCCTGGGAATGTCAGAAGCTACACCATAAAGTCCACCAGCACGACTGCCTAAGCATGAGCAGACCAAGGACAACAGTATGCTAATAATAATGCTAGAATGGATGGGAGAAAGCTCACGAGGCCTCCACCTTACACAAAGAATTANAGGCAACTGAGGAATGCTGAGGGCTTTCCCAGCGAAAATATCCCAGGGAAAAGCAAACCAATTGGTTATCCAGTACCAAATGGTCAGTATGAAAACATACATCCAAATAATTACAGACTGAGCTGGTTGTACTTTGGAATTTATATGTATATACAAATGTGTACATACACATGCATGTTACAGCAATTAATGAAAAAAGTGGCCATGAATTTGAAAGAGAACAAGAAGNGATATATGGGAGAGTTTGGATGGAAAAAGGGGAAGGGAAAATGATGTAATTATAATCTCAAAAAATAAAAGAAGCAAAAAAAATTGCCAAGACATTCATTGTTTCACCATCAAGAAAAAAGAGGAGGAGGAGGAAGAGGAGGAGGAGAAGGAGGAGAAGGAAAAGGAGGAGGAGGAGGAGGAGGAGGAGGAGGAGGAGCTATGTGAGGTAACGTGCCTATCATTGCTCAATTAGCCAATCTACAGCACATACATCTGCACATGCAGCGGCCAGAGCAGGACATCGGGTGTCTTCCTCTCCCACACTTCACCATATTACCATCAGACAGGGTTTCTCACTGAACTGGAAGGTCACCATTCAACTAGGCTAACTGACTGCTAAGCCCTTGGGGCTCATCTGTCTCCACCCTCCAATACTGAGGTTAGGAGGACATGCAGCCTTACACATGGCTGGGGATTGTAACTCAGGTCCTTATGCTTGCAGAGCAGGAACTCTTACCCACTGAGCNATCTCTGCCCTACCTAAAGGCCTTTTCTCTCCACAATGCAGTTCATATTTACTTATGTGTATGTGTGTATGTGCATGTAGCCACGGAGTCCAGAAGAGGCTGCAGATCTCCTGAGGCTGGAGTTATGGGTGACTGTGAGCCACTTGACAAGGGTGCAAAAGCAGCAAGTGCTTTTAACCACTGAGCCATCTCCAGCCCTGAAGACAGTTTGGTGTTTTTGTTTTGTTTTTAAGATTTTTGATGAGATTCTTTGGAGCCAAATTCTTAGAGAGCAAACACAGAAATGTGTCTGATTCTGAACNTCAGAGACCACAAAAGAAAAGAGCAAAAGAAAGAAAANGCAAATGATTCCTGCAGGTAGGCAGGGCAGGCTTGATGACCAATGACCACCTGTCCTTGCCTGCTGAGCTATCTCTCCAGCCCCTGCAAACAGACTTTTGAAAATATAATTTACCAATATCCTTGGATTATAACTTCCTAAGGATATTCCAGATGTGAGAATGATACACTATATGGCTTTTTCCAGTGATGGTGAATCTTGGTTGTCAACATGACTTGACAGATGCGAGAAAAGCAGTAAAGCACACGTACCATCTGAGGGTGTTTCCAGATGCCTGGTACATGAGTCAGCTATCTGAAGAAGAAAAACCTTGATGTGGACAGTACCCCAAAGGGATGGTCATGGATGGAAAAAAGCAGAAGCACACAGCACACATGTGCTGAGCCTTCTTGAGTGGGGACATTTTTGGCTGATGCCATGCCTTGGGAATGCTGGATTCCTTTAAACACAGACTTGTACCCAAAACCCTTTAGGGAGCTTCCAGGCCTTTGGCACTGGACTGAGGCTGTATCACTGGTCCTCTTTTTCTGAGGTATCTAGCTTTTAAGACTACACAGCTATTGTTTCCCCAGCTCTCCAGCCCACTGACAACCATTGTGGTTGTCATTGAGCCTTGAGTCATATAAACCAATCTAATAAACTCCCCATAAAATAATTGTGTATATTCTATTCTGCAGACTATCTAAAGGGTATCTAATTACATACACTCTATTCTATTCTCCTTCAGAGAACAAATACATTTGCTTTGTCAAATGCCCATGAAATTCAGCATTCTCAAAAGACTAGCCTTCTCTGTGATTTATTATGAAGAGGACTAAGGAGCTGGTAGACCCTAAACTATGCTTTTTTGAATGCACTCGGATTTCTTCCCATACAGAGCTTTATCCTCTTGTCCAGCTCCTTTCCTATTGCTGTGACAAAACACATTGATGAAGTAGAGAAGGTAGAAAAAACTAATTATTAGATACTCATTTTTTTTTTTTCAGGACAGGGTATCTCTGTGTAGCCTTGGCCATCCTGGACTAACTCTGTAGACCAGGCTGGTCCCAAACTCAGAGATCCGCCTGCTTCTGNCTCCCAAGTGTTGGAATTAAAGGCATACACTACCACACCTGGCTGATTCATTTATTTATTTAGTGATTTACTTAAAACACTGCCTGTATTACCTTTTTATTAAGCATAACTTCACTTGCGACCTGGAACAATAGCTAAGTTGTTAGAATAAATAAATTAATAGAATGACCTGGAGAAATAGCTAAAACACTGGGCCACTGCCCTTAACAACCTGTTGACTGCCACACACACATCTGTAGAATCTTGCTTGCTTGCCCCCCCCCCACCTGTGGTTTTAGGGTATAAAATGAGAATACAAACTGGACCTGGGACAGAAGCCTTTCAGGTGCTGTCCTAGCCTCGGTCCACCAGTGACATCTCCTATCGTTCACTCTCATTGGTGTCAGAGTGTCTATTCCAGAAAGATTCCCACAAGGCTGACAAAAAGCAACTTAAAGGGTCAAGGGTAGATTTGGCTTGCAGTTCCAGGTTACAGTCCATCATTAAGGGGAAATCAAGGCAGAACCTTAGAACATCACCTCCAGTCAGAGCAGGAAAAGAAGAAACATGCATGTTCTTGCTTTGTTTGCTTGTTTTCATCTAGCTTTCTCCTATCTCATTATAGTTCAGTACCCCTGCCTAGGGAATGGTGCCACTCATGATGGGTTAGGCCCTCAGACATCAATTAACCATGAAGACAGTATCCCGAAGACATGCCTTCAGGTCAACCAAACCCAGGCAATTCCTCAACTTTGGTGATTCTAGGTTGCTTCAAACTGACAATTTAAAAACTAATCATCAACTGGTGCAGTAGCCCACGCCTTTAATCCCAGCATTGAGAGGCAGAGGCAAGTGGATCCCTGTGAGTTTGAGGCCAGTCTGGTCTACAGAGTAAGTTCCTGGCCAGCTACGTACATTGAGAGACTTTGCCTCAAACAAAGTAATCACCACACCTCTTCAAACATTCCCTTTCTAAGAACAAAACAGTGATATTCACAAGCCATAAGGCCCTCCCACATCACATCACAAGTAATTTAGATGACATGCACAGGTTGTTTGACTGCCACTGGCTAATTCTAGAATACTTCAGCATTGAAAACAGAAACTTATCCCATTAACAGCCACTCCCCATCACCTCCCCAGTCCCTAGCAAACCCCAGGACAACTGTAATTCATCCTCAGGCTACTCTGTCATGAAGGGGGGAGGAAGATGTAGTGCATTCGCTCCTAACTCACAGGATCCATAAGAAGAACCAGCTTGTCTGGCCGCATGGCCCATTGTGTACTGAGAAAAATAAGTACGCATGCTTCTCTGGAATTAT
This sequence comes from Neotoma lepida, assembly GCA_001675575.1. NCBI lineage: Eukaryota > Metazoa > Chordata > Mammalia > Rodentia > Cricetidae > Neotoma > Neotoma lepida. Next base: position 102,835 of record LZPO01007966.1, read on the forward strand.
TCCCTCCACTGTACAGCAAAATCCAAACCAACACTCAGATCCAGCTTGCTCTTCTGCATTGCTAATCAACTCTGAACATTTGGCCACAGCATATTTTACCATCTTCTATCTCAAAATTCTGAAGTGGAGACCATAAAAAAAAAAAAACCCTACAGCAATCATATCTACACACACACACACACACACACACACACACACACACACACACACACACGCGCGCGCGCGCGCGCACACACACTCACACTATGCTAAGCTAAGCTAAGCTAAATGTTAAAATGTAGTAAATGAGTAATTAAAATAGATAAATTCACACCAGTGTTTGCTCATTTAGCTGGCAAAACTCATCAAAACAGTTCATATACTAAATGCAGAATTTCTACAGATATTTAAGTTCAATGTTAACGGCANCCAGATGAAAATCTGTTGTGGGGGGTGTGGAGAAGTGATGCTAAAGAGCTGGATTCGTTCAACAAATCCTTGTCCAATTCGAAAGCCATCTTTCTCATTTCTGTTCAATTGGAAGCTCTGCTCCAGTCCCACCCACCCCCACTCCAAACCCACCCCTCTCAGCCCAAAAAGCGACAGCTCCTCCCTCTGGAGCTGCCTACAGGGTATTTAAGTTCGGGTCCCTAGACCTGCCACATGATTTTCCTCCTCCCTGCCCTGCCTTACTGGGGCGGGGCTTGAGAGTCAACCAAGAGTGCTTGGCTTATTAAACCTGGACTTGTAATTCAGCAGAGAAACTCACTACTGGGGAATCCAAAAATACTTACCTGTTTCAAGTAATTTGTCTTTAATTCATTCACACACCTCTTTCAGGATACAGACACACTANATGCACGGAAAACATGCATTTGGTACCCACAGACTCTGTTATTTTCAAGCTATTGTGATACAGAGTTATTGCCAAAAGCCGCATTCCAGTCTGAGGAAAACACCATCCATGTCATTAGGAATGAACAAACAATGAACCATCAATTCTTCTAACTATTTAGAAATGAAAGGCCATGCCCTCAATCAGTCAAAAAGCCTTCTCTCAAGTCTTAGCTTACAATCAGATCCCTCTCCTGACCTCTAACACCAAAAATCATGAGGCAAGACATTCACCTTGNTCACCCGAGTGTCCCTTTACTAATGGCTATCAGATAGATGACCTTGAATTTCCAATTTACATTCTCTTAACACATGACTGCAGAGTGAGAGATGNCAGGTGCTGTGAAACCCAGTCCNGCATTCATTTCACTCCCTCCCTTTGTTCTTAGGTAGAAGATAAATACGTTTTCCTCCTGAACTTAGTCCTAAGGTAACTGTTAGAACAGAGAGCTAACCCATGGAAAAATCCTTGTACTTTAAAGCATGTTTTCCCTATTCACATGTAGTCATCAAGCCAAAGCTAGTCACTGCGATAAGATGGCTTGGTTAATAAAGCATTTCTTGTATAACCTGCATTCAGATCCCCAGCACTCATGTAAAAGCTGGAGACAGCCATGCAGCATACAGACAGCATGAAAGCCCAGTGCTCAGAGACTGAGACAGGAGGGGAACGGTCTGAGTCACCAAGCTCCAAGTTCAGTGAGAGCACCTGCCTCAAAAGACCAGGTGGAGGGCATTGAGGAAGACAGCTGATGTCAACCTCTGCCCCTACAGGCACACGCATGCACGCACACACACCCACACCCACGCACACCACACACAAGGGGGGGGAGTGTTGTTGTTCTTCTATACATCTGCTGGACTTTTATAAAAAATTTCTCCCCCTGAAAATATAAAATCTTATTCATTACCAACAGGAAATTCAAGATGTGTTTTAGTTTTCTGACTCCCTACACAAAGAGATTACCAGGCAGGGATATACCTATCCATTGCAGGATGGACAACAGACTCACCGGCATTCAAACACTCCTACCCTAGAAAACGTTACTTAACCCAGAAGAATCTCAGTCCTAATTGACCTCTGGGAATGAAGACGACTAAAGATGACATACATCCACCCTGCCACACGATGACTTTAGGATGCTCACATGCAGGAGTTCTTCTCTTCAATCTCCTCACCATTTATTCAGCATCATAATCAAAAATAAATACTTGTAATTCATATCTTGGCTTTACTCAAGCAAGCCATCTTGCTTTCTTCATTGGGGACCCAGACAACCATCAAGGCTAGCCACTCTCACCCCATCCTTTCCAGTCTTGCTCTTCTGTGGTCTCTGTTGTACTCACTGATGTTTGCTCACGCTGGAACTTGACAACCCTAGAGGTGAGGCCTGTGGGGTAACTGAGTCATGAGGGCTGAACTCTCCAGATGGTGTAAGTGACTTTTTAAAGGGTTGGGGAAGAACTGGCTAGGCCCTTTTTGCCCTTCTGCAGGGTTCTCTCATCCCCTCCAGGACACAGCCACAAGCTTCAGCTTGGAAGCACAGCCCAAGCCTTCCACACACAGCGCCTGCAGCACCCTTATCTTGGACTGTGGCCTCTAGAGCTGTCAGGAAAACATTCCATAATTGCAAATTGCCAGTCTGCGATTACTTTGCTACAGTAGCAGGAAGGGGCCAAGACAGTCCCTCTGAACTGAAAACCTTGTGGGACAATCCACTGCTCCTGTATGCAATTAAACTGCTGCTGCACACATGGTAACCAAAGCCTCTCTGTCACTCCAACCACCTACAAGTCTAGTCAGCTTCTATGCATTTGGAGTTCACCGGCATTATTGGGAATAGGGGGAGTGAGATAGAAGAGATGCCCCTAGTAATTTAAATGTAATCCACACAAGGATAAATGTTTATTTCCAAATGCTTCCTTTCATGAAAAGAAGGTGATGGGAACAAACCAACAGGGCTGGAGAGATGGCTGAGCATTAATTATTCTTCAAGAGGACCTGGTTCAATTCCCAGCACCCACATATGGCAACTCACAACTGCCTGAAACTCCAGTCCCAGGGACTCCAGCTCCCTCTTCTGGCCTCTGCAGGCACTGCACTCACATAGTGCACAAATACACAAGCAGGCAGAACACCCTTACACATAAAATAAAAATAAAGGTAATAACAATAACAACAATAATANTAATAATTGAGAGTATACCCCACAATCCAGCCCAGCACCCATGTAAACACGAGAGACTAGGTCAAATCAACCTTCACCCACTATACTGCAAAGATCCAGCCCACACTCCTTCAACTTCTGTCTCCTGAAATGACGCTGCTCTGCAGACAGATTTTACCACTGTTGGCTATTTAGGGACAATGTAAATCACAACAGGAACCAAGGATAAGTAATGACAGCGCTGGACCAACTACAAAGAAAAGGAAGGAGGACTGTCACAATGCTGCTGAGCACACTTCCCATAGGGCAGCCACTGTCTAGGAATGTGCTGTTTTACCCTTTATCCTGTGAGAACCATGGGCCTGATAGTGCCAATTTTACCCAAGTACTGGAAGACCACACAATTTACAGAGCATCACGCAGTAAGGGAAAGAGGGATGGAGTAAGTGCGCATTCTAGTTTTAACAGCCTGTTGTTTACAGTTCCCTCCAGAATTGAAACACTCCANCTGGTGGGAGGCTCCTTTAAGTAGGAAGGGAAACTACTCAAAATAGCTTCCGCAAGTCCCTGAAACTGACCAGATTCACTAGGCCCCTCCCTGCCAGAATATACAAAAAAGCTGAGCATCCCTCTCAGACAAAGTGAAGCTGAACTGCAAAGAAGACTCTAGGAGGAGAAAAGCTACAAAAAAGACTCAGAGACCAGCTGCCTGGAAGAAGCAGAAACCAGCCCAGCTGCCTGGAAGAGGCTTAGACCACCTGAGGCACATGGAAAAGGCACTCTCCACCCTGGTGAGCTGCCTGCAGGCAGTTCCCAGCTTTGTGAGGTGTCACCCATGCTGGGGTAGGCCTTGGTGATGCAGCTGTCTTTGAGCCATTTCTGCTTCTGTAAGTAACCCACACCCATACTCCTGTAAGTCACCCCAATAAAACTCATTGGTTCACCAAGTTAGATTTTGGTGGTATCCATACTTAGGTTGGTCATATAGGCTCCCTATCTGGGGTGCGAAGATGTGTATGTTGTATCTCCCCAGGAAAAGTTTGTCACACAGCACAATCTGACTCCAGATTTCCAGGCTCCTACCTTCTCCATTATAAATGGTCCATTTCACAGAACTGGAATCACTTTCACAGAAAACATAGGTGCTGACGAGTGAAAGCCCTGGTGTAGAAAGTCCTTTCTAAGTGTCTCCACAGCTTTGGGGCATCTGCCAGCAAGTGACAGAACACAAAACTGGAGCAGCCAGAGGCAGGTCACCATCTCAGAGGCTGTGAAGATGAAGCAGCTATTGCCGAGGTAAGATTTAGAGCATCACTCCCTCCCCAGAGCCTCAGTACAATAGCTGTCCCCTCCCTGTTGGTGTCCCCATTTCCAGGTACGCATTCCCTGCCCTAAACAGGATGCATTTACTTTGGGAAACAGCAAAACAAAGAAACTGCATTTTCCTCTTTAAACAAAGGGATCAATATCTCAGACGCACTTTTCTACCAAGCTAGCTGAGGGAGAGAGGTAATGCCACGGGTGTTAGCCTGCAGCCTGCACTTGCTCTCCTGGCAGATAACAGAGCTGAGCAGGAAGGAAACAAACACACCCAGCACAACAAAGCCAGCCTGTGTTCAAAACTAATAGTTTTGAGGGGGTTAAAGTTTTTAAGTAAAAGCTTTAAAACATTTTTAAATTCTAAGAGGCAAAATTTATATAGCATATGTCATATGCCTGTAATTTGAAGGCAGAGGAGGTAGAAGACCCCAAAATACTAGGCCATCTTCAACTATGTAGTGAGACTCCACCCAAAAAAAACTTCAGCAATGCATGAACCACTCTACTGTCCTGACTCCATTGAGAGCTTGGCATATGTCACACCAGACATTACCCTGCGTGTAAAGATAGACCAATCATTTCTTGAGTTCAGCTAAACTCAACGGATTTTTTTTCTGAAGTCCACCTATCAATAGCTGCCCTAAGTGCATGTCATGAGCTTCCACTGTCCACATCCAATGGTAGTTCTGGAGCCCTGGATCTCATTCCTCCTTATTCACTTTACAAGAAGATCCTACACTTTACATTGAAACAACAGGGTCCCAACCAGCCAGCTGCAGGCCGCGCCTGGGGATGAAGCTGGCAGTAGTCCATCAGTCCCAGCACACCACTCACAGGGAAGAGCACTGGCTTTCCCCACCTGCTCTGAATCCACTTTTTCTCAAAGTGATGTGACTAGGCTATCGGCTGCTTCCACCTAAAAGATCTCAGATCAGGAAAGATCAAGCCCCGAGAGAACACATCAGGGCCTGAGGCAAAAACAGAGCAGCAAACTGGGTCTTTGAGAATAGGGTATAGCCAGATCCAGGGGACAGCTAGAAATGAGTCCTCGGGCCCAGCTGCCTAGCTCCCCTTCTCATATCTCCCCTTCCCACCAAGACTTCACTTGGCTCAGCTTACATTCCTCACTCATAAGATACCCAGGAAAGGTTTCTATACCAGGTGTGTGGGGAGAGCTCAGATGAAGTGTTAAAGTACTATACAACTCTTGTTTCAATTTTAACTATCTTAGTGTGTGTGGTGACTGCAGGTGCCATAGCACTCCTGTGGACGTCAGAGGAGAACTGTCCACCATGGATGCTAGGACTCAAACTCAGGTCCTCAGGCTTGAGCAGCAAAAGCTTTTTACCCACTGAGCCATCTCACCTGTCCAAAACCCTTTATAGAGTTCAATATATAGATAATTCATACTTTACATTTTTAATATGCAAAAGGAATGGCACCAGACCTAAAAACATAGTATAATCATCACCAAAGAGAAGTCCTTGAGTCAAAAAGAGTTGGGAAAAAGGACAAAGTCTCACTTGATGATACAGTTAAAGGCTAAAATAATAAAAGATGCACAGAGAAAAGAAAATGAGTGCCAACACAGAAGCATACGTGCCAACCACGGAACCCTTGGCTATACCTCAGGTCTGTCAACCCCTCGGGAAGAGCCAGTCAATACTCTCTCCATCTTTTCTCTACAGCTACAAATAATAAAATAGTGATTTCAGCCCTAAGACTATCAGTGGCTNTCAGGGCTGGGGAGATGGCTCAGTGGGTTAAGAGCTCGCCGCACAAGCATGAGGACCTGAGCTTGGGTCCCNGGCACTTACAGAAGAGTTAGCCATAGCAGCAAGCGTCTAGAGTCCCCAAGCCAGGTAGCTTCCAGGGGCTTGCTGGCCAGACAATGTAGTTGAAATGGCAAGCTTCATGAGAGGCTGTCTCAAACAACAACAACAAAAAATAGATAAATGAGTGGGCCATTCAGTAAGCAAAGGCCAGTGACCTGAATTTCATCCAAAGAACCCACAATAAAGACAGAAGAGAAAACTGACTCTACAAAGTGCTCCTGTGACCTTTACATGCAAACCATGACATATGGCCACCACATGGAATCATTCATATACAACAAGTAAAAATTAAAAGAAAACAGGTTATTATTTGACATTACATAACAAAAATTTTAACATAAAAAATATCTTCATATCTACATTTCTAAATGTTCATCAAAAGTATGTCATAGGGTTTTTTTTCTTAAGAATATTTTCTATGAATCAAAAATCAAATTTATCAATAGGCTATTCACTGTTGATATTCAGTAAATAAAATGCATCCTGAAGCCTGAAATTCTTAATAATTCCTAAATTCATTCCACTACATTGTATACTCAGACATGTACCCAGACACGAGAACATGCATTCACAAACACATAGGCACATATGTGCACATACCACAGAAAGGGTTGTTTCTCTTTATCATTGAAACAATCACTAACTGTGACCTTTTCTTCGTGCTCCCGTAAGTGCAACTACTAAAACTGCTGAAAACCATCAAGTGTTGCATATTGCTTCAGAGGCAGGCTCCAGGTCAAGGGGATTCAGACTGACTCCCTGCCATGTGCAGAAAGGCAACTGCCCGCTTCCTGTTGGATTTGAGGCCTGTTCCACAGGAGGGAATTCATGCCTGGTACTGTAAACACAGTCAAAAGCCCATGAAGTCATGTCCCTAAGGTAAAACTACGTTGTTATCCATGTTGTCAAACTGTCCTCTAAGTATTTATGTTCACACCCATGGATTAGTGCTGCTTCCAACCTTGGCCAGAGAAGCTGCTTTCCACACTGGGGAGCATTTCCTACAGAGGCCATGGCTGGTCGGAGCACTGCGAATAAGTGAACACTGAGTGGTCAGCCCTGAGTGGGACATGTATATCATCCCCCACCCTCATATGGCTCAGGGAACACCACAGAAAGAATGGAAGAGTCAGAGGATGGAGAAGCGTGCTATGAAATACTGAGTTCTAGAGAGGACTTGGCTCTGTGCTATGTTCACCAGCACGAGCTCAGTCAACATCCAGCAACAGCACTCACCAGATTTGGGGTTACTTTAAAAAAAGTGAGGGGAGAGATTGAAGTGGGAGGGAGATGTGTTGGTGAGGTGAGGGGACATTGGAATAGATACGCTCAAGACATTGGATCAATATAGACAATATACACTGTATGAAATTGCCAAGGAATAAGGAATATTTTAAAAATAAAATAAAACCTGCCCTTGGCATACCTAGTCACATAATCTCAGCAAAGTTTCTCCCAAACTTCTCTTCAGAGGTCTCCTGGGATGGAGACTAAATAATCACAGGCTTATCACAAACGCTTCCCTGAAGATCACAGAGAANGGCAGTCAAAGCACTTGAGGGTGCCTGGCAGTCAAGGAGCACTTAATAAATGTTAGTTACTGATAAACACTAGCTTTCAGGCCTCATCAGCCTCACTGCTGACTGCACCGCTCACCCCAGATGTTTCTCTGTTTGCTTTTGGCATCCAATTAATGATCTCTTATCTGTATCCTTATTTAAATTTTAGCTTTTGGAAAAAAGGCAAAGTATAACAGTTGTATTAAAAATAAAAAGAACAAGCAAAATCTTCCAAAAACCAGAGTCCTCATTCAATGGATTAATTTATTCCTTTACCACACTCTTGACAGACTCCCCAGCCAGCAGCTGCTCTGCTCAGGGACTGTATTATCAACACTGAACACCTCAGGGCTTCATCTTACTACAGAAGATCTGAGTCTCCTGTTCTAGGACACAGGCTAATGGCAGGGCTACAGAAGGCACGCAATAACAACCCCACAAAAGTTGACTTTGAATAGCTCATGCTATCATTTGACCCCAATTACATATCTTCATTGATTTCTTCTATTCACCACATGCTACCTGCACAGCACTGCGGCAGCGCCTGACATGCACTGGCTGAATCCTCAAAGTAAGTTTACGTAGAAGGCAGCACTGGATCCATTACAGCACAAAGGTCAAAATGACAAAGCCAGGAGGGGAACCAAATGGCTCACACTCATATCTGAATTATTTCTAGTACAGTTTGTTGTCTGTCATATGCATGTGTGTATGTGCACACACACACACACACACACACACACACACACACACACACAGAGAGAGAGAGAGAAAGCAATCCACTACAAATATCAAAAAGAGCATTTTCACTTGACACTCCACACACATTTTCTTGAGATGACATGCCCTGAGGTTGTCTGTTTTTGCTTAGCACTGCTCACTGCAGCTTTTCTATTTACAGGAGAGGCATCTTTTTTAATTGCACCAGAGAAATTAACTTCCAGCGCCCTTATGCCAACAATGCAGGGAAAGTCAGGAAGAGCCTCTTCCCTGGCCTCCTAAAGATGCACCACTTGGCGGAAGCAAGCAGCCAGCCAGAAAAGAAACAGAAACCACTTAATCTGAATGCAGTAATCTTTTCTGGCTCTTCTCTTAAGGACACAGGAGGGAAACAGGAGCCTCATGAAAGGAGCCAGGCCTGGGAGATAGGCAAGGGAAGAGAAAGGCACCTCCCTGTCTACCCATACATCCCCCTCCTGCCCTTAAATGCATGTGTACACTGAGCTCTGAGAAGTGGCTTAGGCAAGACTAACCCTTCCACAGGCCACAGATAGTGCTGCCCAAAGAGGGACCAGAAAAGGCTGTTAGTAACTTAACTTCTCATTCTTTACGGCCATTTTCTTTTTTTGTCTATTAAATAATTTATTAAGGGGTGCAATGGAAATACAGACTCACGAATACAGGACAAGGAAGATGCCGCTGCTGATCCTGCTGATCCAGCTGCCGCTGTCCTGTTGTTCTGCCCAAGGGTGATGAGGACCAACCAACCGCAAGGCTTGCTTCTCCTCCAATCACCCTAGGGAGCACACGAACCCATATTCCTCTGCTCTTAAGTGGTCACATACACAGGCAAGACCACGTCCTAGAGCTTTCTACCCCAAAGCCATTGGCTGAACAGAACGAATTCCCACAACATTTCCCTTTTTTTGTCTAAATAAAAGGGCTCTAATCCTAACACAAAGCTATATGCAATAAGAACAATTATCAAGTGTTGTCCAGAAAAAAGAAAAGGTACTAACATAAACAAAAATGGAACTACAACCAACAAGAACAACATCAAGCAAGAAACACATACCAAATGTCCAGACTGTAGGTAATTGGTAAATTTCAGAGATTACTCTAATAGCTGTCCTATCCAGAAGAATCTAAGTCTTGTACCTGATATGCTCTTAGCTAAGATACAAGAGGACTGTATCTGTAACTATCTAATCTTCAACTCCATCAAAGATCTGAGAAGGAAAATACTATCTGAGTAAGCAGGAAATGTAAGCAAGAAATAACAGAAACAGCTGGCCGCCTGGACAGTCATCCAATGTTCTCTGCAATGCTGGGGCATCCTACTTTGGTTAATGGACTAGAATATCTGATAGACCATTTTCAGAAGCAGGAAAACTTGAAAGACTGTCCTATCCTGGCTTGGCAAGGTTTAGCAGTCACTTTTCTTTGTGTACTGTTTGTCCAGATTAGACAGTGTGCTTACTGTCAGCAGTCGGGCAAGGGCAGTTCTTTGCCCAATAGGNCAGTTTTGCCAAGAAGGAGACAAACTCCATATGGAGTGTCTTCNATGCCCATCGTCCTCTTGGGAGTAGATCGGTGCTGCCAGGAGCAATTGCTTCTCGGCCGTTTTCAATCCACTTTTCCATCAGGTCTTTCCAACTGAGAATACCCTATTAACCTTTTTTCATCTTTCCACTTAAAGCATTCATACACATTCCTGTGGGATAATTTACAATGGACTGTTTAGGATCTCACATTGTGTAGTGTGCCCTTGCTCTCCTGTACGTCTTAGCTGCTCCTCCAATCAGACCATAGCAACCTTTAGGGCAGGGAAGTTACGTAGGCTAATATAGAAGGAATTAGGAAGCTCAAAATTCAAATTCCCAGCAGTGTGGCACAGGCCTTGAGACCACCATGGACAGAGGCAAAGTTGACAAATACTAAATTAAACAAACCTACACTGCCTAGACACCAGCCATATAGTGTGAAGGCAGAGACCACTCCATCCTTTCCATACAGTGAGACTCCACGGCATAACATCTGCCAGATGCCCAATGCTTTGTTTAAATCCCAGAAACCTTAATTACTAGGTCATCACCCCAAACAAGTCACCTGACTTCTCCAAGCATCAATTTTCTCATCTACAAAATGGAAATGACAGTAAGTACCTCATATAGTAAAAAGTAACTCCCTTCAGCAACATCTGGCACAGTGAATGTGTCCTAGCCACAGGATGCCATTATTGTTCCACAGTATTGTACATAGGTCCACAATTGCTTATCCAGAACTTGAATCCAAGTGTGTTCTGGGACACAGAATTTGGAAGGTTTTAAGAAGGTAAACAGTACTATTTAATATACCCCTTGAATATTCTCTGGGGAAGCAACAACAATCAACTTCCTCCTGCAGTAAAACGTCCTAGGTAGCTGGTAAAGAAAGCCTATGAAGTTTCCTGACAGTTCCAATGGCAAACACTAGGTTTTTCAGGCTCTGTGGCTATGAAAACTTCTGAGAAGAGCCTGTGATGGTGTATGTCTAGGATGCTGGGAGAAAGGCTGTAAGGCTGTATTCACAGAAACTGCCCCCTCTAGGATGCTGAGTGTCCACAGAGCTCAAAGGCGCATGCACTGTTGAGGATGAGAGGTGATGCAAGTGCACTGCGGCCGAGGAAAGGTGGCAAGACCAGCTGAGAAGACTGCGCAGCCTAGGTCCCTCTCAGTTGCCTCAGGCTGCCACCACCCACCAGTCTCTTAGGGGACATCATTCTTCTTTTGGAACACGATGGTGAGTGGGAACATGATGGCTCCGAATATGTGCAGGAAGGTACCCCAGCATTTCTCCTTTCCTTCAGGCTCTCATCAAAGAAACCAGAAAGGAAATACCAGGGGTTGGGGATGGTTGTGCAAGCCTTTAATCAGTAAAGGCAGGAGAATCTCTGTGAGTTTGAGGCCAGCCTAGTCTACATAGAGAGTTCCAGGACAGTAAGGGCTATAACGAGACCCTGTCTCTAAAAAAAAAGAGGAAGAAAGAAAGGAAAGAAAAGGGAGGATCAGATCACTGAGAACAGCCATGTTCAAAACGTGAGGGTTTCATTTTATTTCTGATATATGGGTAAGCTAAAGAGAAACCTCATGGGTGAGAAGGGCCTCCAGTCTCCCATGGTCACTATAACAAAGTGAAACACTCCACAAATTATTCCAGATTAAACAGAATCCCCATGGTGTGCTCTGTATGTATGAGTATTTAAATTTTCAATTACACAGTGTGTGTGTGTGTGTGTGTGTGTGTGTGTGTGTGTGTGTGTGTGCCTGTGTGTGTGTGTACATGAGAGAGAAGAAGGGGCAAGCATAGGTACCGGTGTGCCACAGTGCACATGTGAAGGTCAGAAGACAACTCTACAGAATCAGTTCTCTCCTTCCACCTTGTGGGATCTAGCAGCTGAACTCAGGTCATTGGGCCTGTGCATAAGTGAGCCGTGTTGACAGCACTGTACCAATATTTAAATAACCAATTATTGAACTCTTAAATGACGACATGTTGGGCTACAGAGATGTTGGTTAAGAGTACTTGCTCTTACAGAGGACCTGGGTTCAGTTCCCAGAACCCACATGATGGCTTACAACCATCTGTATCTCCAGTTCCAGTGGATCTGATGAGGACACCAGGCAAGCATGTGGTGCACACACATTCATGAAGACAAGATGCTTACACATAAAATAAATAAATGTTTTTAAATGACTCAATGCGGTGTGTGTGCGTGCATGTGCGTGTTTATATAGGTGTATACATATGTATGCAGAGAGGCCAGGAGTCAACACTGGTTGACCTCCTCTATGGCTTTCCACCTTATCTGAGACAGGGTGTCTCATCAAGCCTGGAGCTCATGGATTTGGCAAGGCTGGCTGGCCTCCACTTCCCCAGCCCTTGAATTGGGGTAACAAACCTGTGACACTGCATCCAGTTTTTTGTGGGTGCCGAGGATGTGAACTCAAGTCCTCAAGCTTCAAAGGGAGAGACTTTACTGACTGAGCTCTCCAGTCTCCTCGAGATGACTTCACCCAGTCAAGAAAGCCCAAAGCCAGTTCACTGTACATGACAGTGACAGGCTAACAATTTAAATTGGTATCAATGAGTCTGAAGGAGAGAGCTAAAACAGGCAAGTGTTCCCGAAATAAAGGATTAAAAATAAACTGCTCTAATCTAAACTAATGCCCCCATTCTCAAATTACATGCAAATTGAAATCCCCACTATTCACCCTGATGAATCATGAATGGTTCCCATGCTGAAGAAAAAGTGTTCACCTGAGTCATATCAAGGCATTCAAAGTTACTGAGCACAGGGCCAAAGTTTCTGTGAATCAAGTTTTGCTAGGGCATGGCCAAGCCTGTTCATTCATGTATTATCTTTAGTTGTTTTTGTGACCCAAATTACCTGACTATTTGCTAGAAAACCATGTGTTCCACAATGCCTAAAATACTGACCGGTCTGCTCTTTAGGATCTTATGGAAGGCTGGACCAGCAATAAGAAGGACCCATACTTAAGATTCATTCCATAACCACCGACAAGATTACCTCACGTATAAAATTAAGATGCTTTCCTGTTGCTGTGATAAAGCACTGACCAAAAGGGGCTGGAGAGATGGCTCAGTGGTTAAGAGCACTTCCTGCTCTTCTAGAGGACCTGGGTTCTGGTCCCAGTACCCACATCAGGTGGCTCACACTGCCTATAACTCCAGCTCCAGTGGATCCTTGAATACCTGCACTCACATGAACATACACATAGTAAAAATAAATCTTAAACAAAAACAACACTGACCAAAAGCAATTTGGGGAGGAAAGGGTTTATTGGGCTTATTTATACTTTCAGATCACAGTTCATTGATGAGGGAAGTCAAAGCAGAAGCCTGGAGGCAGGAACAGAAGCAGCAATCGCGGAGGAATGTAGTTTCCTGGCTTGCTTTCCCTGGCTTGCTCAGCCTGCTGTCTTAAATAACCAGGAACTGCGTGCCCAGAGGTGGTATCATCCACAGTGGATTGGGCCCTCCCACATCAACCATTGATCAAAAAATGTCCCACNGACATGCCCATAGGTCAGTCTGATAGAGAAAAGTCCTCAACTGCAGTTCCTTCTTTCTCAAGTATGTTAGCTATTTTTCTGTTACTCTGATAAAACACTGCCTAGGCAACTTATAAAAGTTTATTTGGGCAAAAGGTTCCAGAAAGAAGGCATGGCAACACGCATGGCAGCAAGAACAATCAGCTGATACCTTACATCTTTAAATGCAAACAAGAAACAGAGCAAACTGGAAGTAGGCGGGACTTTTTAGTCTCAAAGTCCCCCAGTACCACACTTCCTCTAGCAAGGCTGTACCTCCTAAACCTCCTCCAAACAGTGCCATCAACTAGGGACCAAGCACTCAAATGCCCAAGACCATGGAAGACATTTCTCATTAGAACAACCACAGCAGGAGACTCTGGATTGTGTCAAGTTGACTAAAACTTTTTTTTTTTTTTTGGTTTTTCGAGACAGGGTTTCTCTGTGTAGCTTTGGCACCTTTCCTGGAACTCACTCGGTAGCCCAGGCTGGCCTCGAACTCACAGAGATCCGCCTGCCTCTGCCTCCCGAGTGCTGGGATTAAAGGCGTGCGCCACCACCGCCCGGCCAAGTTGACTAAAACTTAACAACACAGATACCAAGGGCCTGAGAAAAAAACCAAGCAAAAATTAACGTTTTTGCCAACAAGCCTGACAATCTGTTTGAGTCCCAGGACCTAGATGGTGGAAGGAGAGAATCAACTCCACAAAGATATTCTCTGACCCCCATACACCCACTGTGGCATTCACACACACACACACACACACACACACACACACACACACACACACATACACAAATAAGATTTTTTTAAATTTTAGGTAGCAGGGGTGCTCCGTAACTAAGTAAGAAGCAAGATGGCTGATTCGTAGTTTGAAGTGAATGGTTAACAGTCAATGACAACGTGTCTGCAGAGTCAGGAAAATACTCTAAAGCAAATTTATTCAAGGCCCAGCCAAACCTTTTTAGCAGGGCTTCATGGTCAGAACTGTAAATGCGAGCCCTTGGGAGGCTCAGGCGAAAGGATGCGAGTTCTAGGCCAGCATGAACTGCACAGTGGGACCCCGTCTCCATGGCATTTATTTACCTTTCCTGTTAAGAAAATAAGGACTGGAGAGAACTCTTGGCCACACAGGCACGAAGACCTGAGTTCAATCCCCAGGCCCCACATAATCCCAATGCTGAGGAGGCACACGCTGGGGGATCCTGGAGCTCAATGGCTAGCCACAACCAGCCTAGATACCAGGCAAGTTTCAAGCCAGTTGAGAAATCCTATCTCAAAAAAAGGAAATAGCTCCTGACAAATGACATCTAAGACTAGCCTTTGGCCTCCACACATGACCCTCCCATACACGAAAGAAAAAGAAATAACGTATGAGTACTGCTGCTTTAGAAGGCAAAAAATTACTTCACCTTTCTCCTACTATCATCTCTTTAGCCCTTAACTTAAAAGAATCTGTAAATGCAGCTTCAAAGTTCTGTTTGGAAAGCTAATCTCTTCTATTCCTACTATTATAAAATTAAAGTCTAATAAAATGTACCTTGGATTCTCAGCACTCTTGACTAAGATTAAGAAAAATAAAGGAGGAGGAGCCTAAAAGGTTAGTGTCAGATATCAACAAAGCAACCAGCCACACCTGCTGAGCAGTCTACATTCCAAATCCACTCTGCATCCAGTATTGCTGAGCCCCTACCAGGTCCAGGCTCTGGGCTTCAGCTGGGAGCAAGGCTGTCCCTGTACTCAGAGAAGTTATACTTTGAAAGGAGCAGGTGCTCTGTCCTGCAGGATTAAAACCACAGAACAGCCTCAGATACACGACCATTTGTATTAAAGCAGCAGACGTCAGAGCTAAGTGTTCCTAAGTGACATGGCACTCAGCTCAGCTACACAACAAATGGGTTAGCTAATCTGGTCACAAGCAAGTTGGTAGCTAGTCCAATTTTTGTCATTTTACTTCCCAACAAGTTGCTTTTGCTTGCTAATTACTTCCCTAGTCAAGCATGGGAGCACACACCTGCTGTCATTCCAGCACTTGGGAACTAGGGTCAGGAGTTCAAGATCATCCAAGTTCAGGCCAGCCTGGGTTACGCAGAAGACTCTATATCAAAAAGTAAAGAGAAGAGGGGGGAAAAAGAGGCCAGGAGAGGAAAGGGGAGGGGAAGGACAGAGAGCATGGAGGAGCAAAGATAAAGAATTACACCTCCTCAGAGTGCTAAGTCTTAAACCTTCCCTCCATGACTTTCCAAATCCCTCTGAAAAAGGACTGAAACTTCAAGGCTCTCCAGGAAGTGGTGCTGCTTACATCCGCCTTGCCCAGAAGCGCATGCGTTTCTGTGTGTGCACATGCTGCACCTGAACAGTGATGCAATCACCTGCTTTGACCAGCACCGCCACTAGACAAGAGCCACCACTACACCGCCACTGGACAAGAGCCACCACTAAGGAGATTGGTATGCAGTGGCACGAAGCAACTAAGACCCACTCTCTCATTCAGTGCTCATAAAAACTTTACTAACTGACTGGGGAGATGGCTCAGTAGGTAAAGTGCTGAGTTCAGATTCCCAGAACCATGTAAAAGCTGGACGTGGGAGAGCATCTATAATCTGAGCACTCCTGTGGGGTGAGGGGAGGTGGGCTCAGAAGACTCCCCAGAAGCTAATGGCTCAGCTAGCCTGGCACACACAACAGTAGTGAGCAAGAAGAGACCCTGTCTCAGATAAACTGAAAGGCAAGGACCAACAACTGGATGCTGTGGGATATTTGATCGCACTGTGATACTCCGAGACTGTGTTAACGAAGTTAACTTTGAATCAGGGCAGAGCCAGTGACTAGTTGACCTGAATTAGCCATAGAGAAGCCAGGACAAGAAGGAGAAGGGAGGGACTTGGAATTCATGCGTACTCTCTTCAGTCTCGGACATATGGAGAGAAGTGCTAGCTGGGTCTCCAATAAGAAAGGGAAGGTCAGCTGGCCACTCCTCCTCTGCTTCTTTGATCTTTAAGTTTTTCACCTGAATATCTGACTCTTGAGTTTTTATTGGAAATAGAACAATTCAGCAAAACACAACACCTGAGGTTCTCCAACCTATACACACACACCATGGTATATGCACATTCACAAACACACAAACATGCATATATACAAAAAGATCTTTTAAGGGGCTGGAGAGATGGCCTAGTGGTTAAGAGCATTAACTGCTCTTGCAGAGAAGCCAAGTTTGGTTCCCAGCACCCACTGGTGGCTCACAACTGTCTGTAACTCCAGTTCAGTTCAGGGAGATGGCCTCTTCTTGCCTGCATGGGCACTGTATGCATGTGGTACACAAACATACATTCAGACCAACACTCATACACATAAAATAAACATAAATAAATCTTTAAAGATTAGTAAATAATCTGATTATCCTGACATTATAAATGGGGAACCTGAGACTCAGAGACATTACAAAGCTCAGTGAAACAGGCTCCACAGGTTGTTAATTAACATCAGCATTATCCCAGCTGTAACCTCCCTTCCTCCTCCAACCAACTCAGGTACCCTCCCTCCTTCCTGTGAGCACAGACTTCCCTCAGGGGAGGGAGGAACACCTTGGCTGAGACCAGCAGTTAAGCAGGAGGAGGAAAGTAATCCTGGACAGGCATCAAAAGGCCCTGCCCAGTGGCACTCACTGCCCAGTGGCACTCACTGCCCACTTGTCCTGCAGGGAGGGAAGGGAGGAAGTAAAGCCAGTTGGCCAGGGATGTGCATGAGGTCTGCTGTGAGCTCAGAAAGCACTCTTCCTCCCGAGATATTACCTCAGCTACTNCTAGGCTTGCTAAATTTCCTACAGTACTTCTCAGTTTCTTAACATGCACACAGAAGTAGTAGAGCCATGACTGAAACACAGACAAGGTAACTTGCCAGCCCTCATAAGCACAAGTAGACTCTACTGACCTCTCATCTACAATACTCTCACCATAAAGCACCGGGTGGCCTGCACACAAGATGCACTCACTAATGTCTGCCAAAAGAGACTGAGACAGGATCCCTGCTCAGTTTCAAGGACAGGGAGAATTGTATACCCAGTGGTGAATGAACTATTATGTACTAGGTAATATCTTAACAAATGTAAGAGCTCATCGCTCTTGGTTGAGACTGGGGCTTGAATGTATGTGGAATGCAGAGCAAAAGGAATCCTGTAAGCACCTGCTTCTAAATCAAAATCAGCCTCAGGCAACTGAGTCAGCAAAGAGCAGCACAAGAGATCCGGTATCTGTGGCCCCTTGATAAAATCTCCAGCACTAACAGCAGCTATGCACGCTTCCTACCCTTCCGTCCATTCAATCCTGATCCAGAGATGCCACCCCCTGGAAAGGATGAGGGGGAAGATACAGGAGGGGGCCAGGTGAAGAACACCTCTTCAGGGCTTCAAACTTCATGCAAACTTCAGGACCTGTAGTTTGCATTCATGAAGCTCAACCTTGAATGGTAAAATGGTCCATGTTCACAACTTAAATGGGCTGTGGATAGCCACCTCCCTACAGACACCCTCCCCCTCCCACGCTCCACCTGTCGCACCTGAAGAGCCCTCCCTAATCTTCAAAGCCAAAAGCTATCCTCTAGATCATTACCCATGGGTCAAAGTCACTCCCTGACAACTTAAACTGTTTCTGGCCAGGTACCGAGCAGACTTCCAAACAGTAATTTGAAACTAAAATGCTCTACATTCTGACCCCCAAGAGATCAGTGAAGACACCTTCTGTTTGTGAGAGGCCATTCACCAAGGTATCAAAACCTCCTCCCTGCAAAAACATGATGAAACTTCAACATCAGGGCTGCAAATGCTTGTAAATGTCCCCATATAAAAGCTTCCCCATCTCTTCCCATAACTTGCATGTGTATTGTGTTTGAAGCCGAGGGATCAGGCTGATACTTCCCAAATGATTTTTTTCCGGGACAATTTTGATCTTCCAAGACAGCCTCACCACCTTCAAGAGCACCTCCTAAAGCGAGGCTTACCTTGTAATTGCTAGAGTTCACCCAAGAGGTAGCGAGTCCATCCACAAGCTTATCTAACATGGTCTGGTCATGCTCAAGGTCTGCAGACTTCTGCTTGTCTGAGAAATAGTCTATGAGTTCTTGGCCAACCTGCAGCCGTTTCCCCACATCCTTCTGCAGCACCTGGGCCAGACAGGACTCCATTCGAGGTTCCATGGTAGGATTCAAATCCAGATCCAGCCAAGGCTAGGGGGCGGTCAGGATGACTCCCTCCCGGTAGCTGTACCGGGAGGTGGCCTCTTTGTTCGCTGAAGGCTACTAAAAGCGTGTGTTTCAAAGATGCAATCCGGGGAATGGCAGCAATGCACCATGTGTGTCTGAAGAGCAGCTGTTAGGATATTAAAAGTCCAATTTAAATAACTAGTAGGCGATAAAGGAGAGAGTGGTGGAGTGATGATCTACGACCGAGTCTGAAATACTTCATAATTCAGCAGTCCATTCTGAAAAGGAAGGAAGGAGAACAGATCAGCCAGAGAGCAGAGCACTCAACTGTCAGGAAACATTTAATCAAAGACAAAGAACACATGCTGCACAAACACTCTTGATCACATGTGGGGTGTGAAGCGTGAACACTCGGCAAATGTATCAGAAAAACATAATTATTATTTTTATTAGCAGACTGACGAAGCCCAAAGGATTGAGCCAGTGAACTCTGTGTTTGGTAAGCTGGTATTTTTCACAGTTTCCTAGCTTGTTAACATACAAGTTAGGAAAGCAATCTTCTGCTTCCACCAAAGCCCTCGCACCACGCTGAGAGTCACGGTGGGCACTGAGGCTCATTGCCTTATCGTCTGTCTCTCAATAGACTCAGGCCTGGAATGGGAAGGGCTCCTCTGAACACCCCTACCCCAAGCTTGGTCACATTAACCAAAGTCAAAGGCAGCACCTACACTCTCCTTCCTGCTCTGCAGTTTCACAATGGTGGAGCCTCCTTTCCAAGCAAAGGAGAAGAGAGGCAAAGGGATGAAGAGGAGACAGGCTGCTAACACAGTATTCTCTGTTGACACCAACTCCACTTGGGACTACCATTTTGTTATGAAATGAGTTCTCAAAAGTCATATTCAGGCACTGTAAATGCATAATGAGGAAAAAGTACTAAAACTGCGTTTGGAGTTTTTGCAGTGCTGAGGCTCAAACACAGGAACTCATGCATGCCAGGCAAGTTTTCTACCACTGAGCTGACCCATCTTCAGCTTCATAAAATTGTTTTCACTAGACAGATCTGAGAGCTATCTAGTTACTATAGACAGCAGAGTATGTGTTTCTCATTCAACTTCTCTCCTACTGTCCATTAGTCCTTTCCTTCTAAACTAGGAAGATGCACAGGACCCAGCATTTTTAAGATGCAGCATCTCAGAGCTGGAAGATGGCTCAGTGGTAAGAGTGCTTGCTTCACAAGCATGATGACATGAGTTCAGATCCCAGCACCCATGTAACAAGCTGGACATGGGTCTCACATGCACCTGTAACCCCAGCACTGAGGACAGCAGACACAGGAGGACGGATGACGCTTGTTAGCAGCCAGCCCGGCCAAAACACGTGAGCTCCCAGTTCAGGGAGAGGCTCCATCTCAAAGGAGTAAGAGAGAAAGTGACTGAGGAAGACAACCAATGACCTCCTCTGACCTCTGCATGCAAACAAGGCACACACAGGTGTGCACAATACACACACACACACAAAATGTATTTTAAAATGAGGACCAGGAAGATGGCTCAGCGGGTAAAGACCACACAAACCTGGTGACCTGAATTCAATTCCTGGAACCCATGTAAAGGTAGAAGGAGAAAACTGACTCCACAAAGTGGTGCACTGACCTCCACAGATGTGCCACAGCATAAACAACCACTCTCATAAGTTATTTTTAAAATATAAAAAGTAAATGTAAAATAAAAGCATTCTACATGGTCCCAAAGTCTGTGCTTCTTCCCACTACACTACCACCTCATTGAAAGTTCAAAGCACAGGTAGCACGGATTCATTGTTCAACATCAGTTACAGCAGTGGGCCCTGGCCTCAGAAGCACTAATCAACCCACAAGCAAACACTCAGGAAACTATGAGGAAGTGATATTCCCAGAAACATCAGGAAGTACAGTTAGGTTGCCAGCCCTACCTGCTTTCTGATATACCAGAATGCAGGGCCACGTCTAGAACTACCTACTCCAGCCACCATGCCATCCTTGCCCAGATAGACTGACATGCCTAGAAACTGTGCCAAGATAAACCTTTCTTCTCTTTAAAAGCAAAGGCAAAGCCGGGGAACCTGCAAGCTAGAACCTGAGACCAGAGTTCACGTGAGAAGATGGGACATCAGCACAGCCTCCCAGGCCACAAGGAGACACGGGAGAGTGCTTTGAAGCTTGCAGACTGGCTAGCTAGGCCTAAGTCCAGCCAGAGACCCTAACGAAAGGTACCTGAGGTTGTCCTCTGACCTACACATGTGCTGTGCCTGCACACGCACCCACAGGCACACATTTCACAAATACGCACACACAGACACACACACACAGACACACACACACACACACACACACACACACACACACACACACACACATCAGAGGGGACCTGGAAAGGGCTGGAAGGAGAAAAGGGAAGGGGGAAAGTTCTGTAATTATAATTAATTAAAGATAAATGAAAACCACCTGAAAATGTCTCAGGACATACGTAGAAGACAGGTATGTTACTAAGTAGCCAACCCTGGAAAACCAGATGTGATGGAGTTCNCTCGCACCGAGTCAAAGCAGCACGTGTCCACTAATCAGCGTCTCCTTCCTCAGTTTTGTTCCTTTGCAGCAGGAGTCGCTCACTCTTCTTGTCCTACTTGCTCTGCTCTTCTTCCTTCTCTTTCCTCTCCCCACCAAGGCCCACACTCTGCACCCCACACACTCACTCGGTGAACACTATATTGCCCGTGGGAAGACAGGAGTACTAGACTGACTCTCACTGTGGTACTAGACTGCACAGCCTGGTGACTCAAGGGCACTTACTGCCTAGAACAAGGAAGACAGCTGCAAGTAGCACAGGAGAAAGACAAAACACTCAGGGACACCAACAACACTTCAGCTGAGGGCCAAAGAGGGGGCCTTCACTGCACCTCACCTCAGTCAGACTCAGCCCCATCATGCCAGCCAGCCCAGCTTCCCCTGTCACCAACCCATACTCCAGTGAGCTAGCTCCCTCCCTATCTCTTCTGGTTTCCTCCAAGGCTTCAGCGCCCATGGAGATGACGTCAATGCCTCCTTTCTGTCTCCTCAGACCTTTAACCTTCAACCTTCCAGTCACCTGCTCCAGGATAAATGATGCAGCTTGTAAATGTCCCCTAGTCACCCATCTTCAGAAGCCCTCAATGCCTTCCATCAGTGACACTGTTAGCAGGGAAGTATCTTTAAGCAGTTGTCCAGGGGATGGAGAGCCGGCTCAGCAGCTAGTGGTCAATGCTCTTGCAGAGGACCCCAGTTCGGTTCCCATCACCACAAAAATTAAAATTTTTAAAAAGAATCACTTCTCTTTTCAACTTCTCAGAACTGTCTCAAAGATCAAAAGAGAGGTATGTGCACAGACTGCTGCCATGATGGGAGATGAAGGTTTGTAACANTGTTCCCTCTGCTTCTGTATGTGCTACAGACTGTCCTACTTAAAAAAGAAAAGGGTTTTAACTTATGAAACAGGATTGGGAAGTTTATGTTTTAAAAAAGATGAAGGGCTGGAGAGAGAGCGTTCAATAGTTAAGAGCACTTGGCACTCTTACAGAGGACCAGGGTTCAGCTCCCAGGACCCACATGGTGGTTCACAACCATCTGTAACTCCAGCTCCAGGGGGATCCAACGCCCTCTTTTGGTTTACAAGGACACTGCATGCATGTTGGGCACAGACACAGGCAAAACCCTCATATACAATTTTTTTTAATGTTTAAGAAAGTAAAAAGAAAATACATGAGGAAAGTATAGTAATAAAAACGTAAACAACACAGGATATGGAATTATATTAAATTATGCTACATAATAAAGCCTATTGTTTCAAAAAGTATAGAAATATAAAATAAAATATTAAATTATAGCCTAATTAATAAAATCATGAATGCTTTCTTTTCTACTGAATGATAGGTTATCGTTCTACTTAATGTATTTTTTTTTCAACATTTCATTTAGAGTGTATGCACACACCACAACATGTATGTGGAGATCAGAGGACAACTTGCAGAAACTCTCTTTCTAGCACATGGGGTCTGGGGTTCAAACAGATCAGCAGGCTTGGAGGCAAGCACCTTTATCCCCTAAACCATCTTACTAGCCCCATACATCTATACTTTTCATATTTTTTAAACAGAAAAAAAAAATCTCAAACAAAACCCTGTTTATTTAATGTCAATCTTAGTTTTCCAAAGTGAGCTATCAACTGAAAAGAAAGGCCTTTTTTTAACAAGGCTGATTTTTCTTCTTCTTTTAAAAAACATTTAAACGTTTATAAAGGGATTAGTGTCAACATCAGCATAGCAATTTGTTACAAAATGAAGGCACTTAACCCTGGATAGGAGAGGGTAATAACAACTTAGGCTACAGCCTCCCAAAGCAGGGCCTCCAGGGAGATGAGATCCTGGCAGAGGACCAGCTTGTTAGGGAGACAAGGAGCATCAGACAGGGTGCAGCTCACACACTGGTTCCTCTAGAGAACGGGCATCACCCACCCAGTCCACCAACACCTGACTTGAGTTGCCTCTTACACAGAGCTACATCTGCAGCTTCAGTCTCACACCAGTGAAAATCAGATCACCAGACCTCAGCAACTTCTACACAGGGCTTTCTGGTACCAGGATAACCACCTATCACTAACTCCCCCTAAATTCAGCAGTGTGTATTATACTCACAAACGGTACGACCTTTACCACTATCTTATTCTAGAACATTTCTATGCTTCAAATGCTATTCCTTATCCTTTAGCAGCCCACCCCACCTCCTCTTCACTGTATTGTATTGCCTTGTACTGAATCATANTTATTCATTCATTTATTGGACACAGGGTCTCATGTATTCCAGGCTGGCCTCAAACTAGCTATTCAGCCATGAGTGACCTTGAACTTCTAATCCTCCTGCCTCTGTCTCTAAAGTGCTGGGACTGTAGACATGTAATATCACATCCGTTTATGCAGTGCTGGGGACTCAGCCCAGGGCTTTGTGCATGCTAAGCACTCTACCAACTAAGCTATGTCCCCAGCCAAACTCTTATTTTTGGCATTTTTTTCTTTGACTTTTCTTCTTTTTTGGTTTTATGAGACATCACTGTATAGCCCAGGCCTCACACTTACTTACAATATTCCTACTTTAGCTAGGATTACAAGAATGCTTCACTATGTTTGGCTATTTTGGACATTGCATATAAATGGAGACATAAAATATGTGTCCTCCATGCATGACACTTTGACATAGCACCCTGTTTCCAAGGTTTACCCACATTGTAGCATGTATCTATCAGTAAGTTCTTCACTCACACTCTGGCTGAAGATACTCTGTTGTACAGATATGTCATATATTCTTTCTGTATTTGGACTTTTTCTCCTTTGAGACCACTATGAATAATCCCATTAAGAATATTCCTGAACAATTTACCAACACAGGCTATTGCCCCTTTAACTTAACACCATTCTTGTGGGTACAACACATTCTTGTGGCTTTAATTTGTATTTTCCTCAGACTACTGAGGTTGAGTTTTTTTTTTCTAAACTAAAGAATAAACTCTGCTCAGAGTGGTTAAGAGATTTGGCTGCATCAATATAGCTCATGCCTGGTTGCACAGAGGTGAGGTGTGG